>VXAZ01001368.1:129640-540811 GCA_013399875.1 Gymnorhina tibicen | reverse complement strand
CTCCCTCTCCCTCTCTCTCTCCCTCTCGCTCCTTTCTCTCTCTCCTTTCTCTCTCTCCTGTCCTCTCCTCCCTCCTTCCCTTCTGTAGCCATTATATTCAGATGAAAAAATCAATAAGGGTCACACATCTTTCTTTTATTTATGAACTAATTCAATTACCTCAGATGAAATACTGATGTTTCCAGCTATATGTTTTAACACTTCCTATGAGTGATTTATATTGTAGGATTTACAGGCCACTAATTTTACTCACCAGTGTCTGATATACCGTTTTACAACCAAAAAAAATCTCTGAGAGGTACGAGATTCATTGTAGCCTGCTATCTGTTCACACTGCACAGCTGAATTATAGCCTTGGGTAACCACCATCTCACACAAAAGAAGAGCATCTTCTGTGGCTCTGTATCCTCTATGCAGAGATCTACAGTGTGATCTGAAACATAACTTACACTCCTAAAGTAAAAGATCCCACAGGATCAGGCAAAATCTAGACTATGGGTAAGATGTGCTCTACACCACAACCCTAAATGTCCTCGTGATCCCAACCACTGGCCAGCCTGATCTCTCAGAGGTGAGCAGGGCTGTGCAGGTAGTGCCCTCCTGGGCTGTGTCCTGGGCTGGCTACAGGGGGTGTAGCAGAGCAGACATGACACAAGGGGCAAGACATAGCTCGGGTCCTTGCAGAACTGGAAGTCTCAATGAGATCTTGAGATCTCAAGCCAAAATATAAACTATTCTGTTACTAATGGAGTTACTGGACATGTGCCGTTCTGTGCAACTAAAAATCTAACATTTTTCACGCAGAAAGATCAAGAGGAAACAGTATTGTCAGTGCTTCAGGCCAAAAAACTGTGGACAAGTTATTGTTTGAGTATCTGTTTCTGTAATTTATTAAAAAAAATCTCACATTACAGAATCTAGAAAAGAATTTATGTGGAAACATGATTTTTTCTCTCTCTTGACAGCAGAAAGGAAATCAAACTATATAAAACTTAAGGAAATATGCGGATGCAAAATTAAGCCAAGCTGAGTCAGTAAAGTCAAACTTGTGGCTGTAATTCATGATGGTTTGAGAGTGGGGGGCGGTGTCACTTTTGTTTTAGTTTAGTGAAAAGACCACTTTAGGCAAGGCCTTCTGGCTTATTTTTCACCTTGGATTTGTCTTTTCCTGGCAATATGGTGATTCAAAATTAAAAGATTAAATCCAAGAATCAAAATTTAAAAGGCTGGTGACGTTCCTGTAAAGGTGCAGACTAAATTTACACATTTGTACAGACAAAGAACAGACACCTATAGTAATTTTACCTGCAAAAATAGACCTTACAGATATAAATGGAAAAACCCCCTCAGTTCTGTAGTCAAAGACAGTTCTTCTCCTTTATACTTTTTCTTAACACTTCTAAATATTTTTACCACATCACAGTGAATTCAAACACAGTGAAAGGATTTATGAAAGCTGAGGTGTCATTTTTCTCCATTTTTCAGTTTCCAATTTCATCAACATTAACACCAAAAAATATTGTTAATTTTCCTCATGCCCCAGTGTTGTCATATGAGAAAGTAACTGAGAACAAGAATCTTGACCTTTCAATTAATGTTTTGGGCTACCCCATGAGTTGGATATATATTTAGGCTATTAATTTCAAGGTAATCATTAATTAATTGCATTCATAAGGCTTTAAATAACTTTATTAACTTAGTAGCTCAGCATAGTGCTGTTATCCCAAAACTCCTCTTGAGTATATTTACAAGTGTTACTGAGGCTATGTGATATGCCAACATGCCAAGACAGTGTGGGTGAGATTGATATCACATAAGTTTCAGTATCTATGACCCCGATGTCTCCTTTATGAGCTAATTTTATTGAAAATTGAGAGAAATATGTACTCTTAGGGAATTATTAATCTGACCTATCTACTTAAGGATGAGAGAAATCATGTCTTTCTCTTTCTTTTGTCTCTAAAGGGACTCTAGACTTCTGACAGACATCCTTCAAGGGCTGTGTGATGAATTCTAACATTCCCAGCCACAGAAATATTTTTCAGGGTGTGGTGGAATGAAGCTCTTTGCTCCAAATGCATTGAGCATAGGTTCCACGCTTCTGGGATAAGAATCTAGGGTAGCTTCGGGCATTTGTGTAATCTTAGTCCCACCAATAAAATGGTATCCTTTAAAGAAATATCAAGAGCATTGTAAGAGGTAGTTAGAAAATACTACTTTTTTTAGTCACTATGGTTCCGCAGAGTTAATTAAAATGTGAATTCAGCACCAGAGATCTTTTCAGTTTAAATTTCTTTCTCTGACAGGTTATTGCCCAGAATGAACTCTACTGAACATTTTGCAAACTTTTCATTTGTTGCCCATGCACAGCAAGTACTTAATTTCCCTTTGAGATGCCCATTCTGAGGGCACAGAATGACCCTCAGTTTCTTGTAGGCATCAGCAAAACTGATTGCTTGGAGACTGCATGCAAAGAACTAAAGGCAGCTCCTGATACATTAGACTGAATTACCAACTAAGCCATGTCTTTGGGTTTTTTTATTTATCTCCAGTGTGTGAATTCCAACCCAGTTTCTGCTCTTTCACTCTTGAGGGCATCCAGAAGATATTTGGAATGCGTTTAAAACAGCTTTGAAGTTCTTTCTAATTATTCTGTTCTAGAAGAGTGCATTGCACTGATATTTGCACAGTGAAATTTCTATTTGAAACATCATCATCATCTTCATGACTGTAAATAATTGTACATTTTTGACGCTCTTGTAGCTCCTAGAGTGTTCAAGATTTTTAGGGTGGAAGACCTTGATGTTGTTCAGCAGTAGATTTACCTTATGCTTACCATTGGGTTGGTTCTATGCACAAGTATAACAACAGCAAAGACACACTGCCGAAAGGAACCTTATCCATTTTAAACTCAGAAATTTCAGAAAATAGTTTGCTGCATGTGAAATTATCTTGTAATCTTAGGACATGGTAAAGAGTTTAAATATCTATGTGCATTTCTAGTGTGAACAAATATGTATATAAAAATGTGTCTACATGAAAAAGGTTGGGTACCAAGTAAGGAAGATTGGTTGAGTATTACACAAATGCCAAAAAAACAAAGAAGCATGAGAACCTGACCATTCATCAAAGTGATGAAAAATTATAAACAGGTACCCAGTGTTTCCCAGGAAATTACAGTTTATGTAAAATAAAACATGTCTGATGCTTCAAACCAGATATAGGCTGCTCAAAAAAATATTTCCTTTACCTAGTCCTGCCTTCACAGCTCCATATACCCCAAAACCCCACGAATTATTAGCAATTCCTCATTAGTAGGCACCTGACAGTATCTGAGGACAATACAGGGCTACAGATGTAAAACTCTAAAGAGGATATCAATTATTTGCCTTAATCATTGTCATCCATAGCATTTCAACAATACTCTGTCCAATGCTGAGAACCTGTTCCTGAACTCAAACTGCATAATTATCTACACTATTGCTATTTTAAATTATTTTCCTTTCCAAATCACCAAGTCAACCAGTAAAAAGGAATTTTCACTAGGAAATGAGCAAACATCTTATCTGCCCTTCAGTAAGAAGGCTGGCAAAGATTTTAGATCTAAAATTTGTTTAAAGCAACACTGTGCTTTAAAACTGGTTCTGTACAATGGGTAGTAAGAATTCTGCAAAAGCCCAAGGCTATCAATATGGTACACAAACTGTGTTTTTGGATGGATTCTGACCCATATTCAGATATCACCAGACGTTTCATATCAGATCCAAGGCTAACTGTATGGAAGGCAGAAGACAGGTAATGCAATAATTATAGGGGAAAGAAGAAGGGAATGTAAATATACTGTGCAAAATTAGAAATGCAAAGTTGACAGGGAGAGGATCACCACATCCTTTCCATTGAATATTGAGATGTCTATAAGTACTGGACTGAGATGCTCCCAAGCTCTGTCCCCAGCCCTTCACAAACACCCCATCATTATTCCTCATACCCTTCAGATTGTCCAGCTTTGGGTAATGCCACAGGCAAGGCACAAAGCTTGTCTCTACCACTCTTTGACAAATCATCCAAAGGCTCTGCCAACTGCAGTCACAGCCACTCTTTATTCCTGTTTGCAAGTATTATTTTAAAGCCATTCTTGCTAAAGCCAGGGTAAGATAAACAACTAATGGGCTTGCAGATTGAAGAGTGACAGACACTTTCACCTTAGATCCTTCAAATTTCCATATTTAGGAAAAGCAGCTGCACTAACGTGCAGACATATTTCTTCTTGAACTCGAAATGATGCAACTCACATCAAACTACAAAGTCTCTTGAAAATATAGCACCATTTTCCAAGGTATTATTAAAAAGCTGAGTGATTTTGTAGAACCTATTTTTTTTAACTTATCCTGCCTGAACATTCTTCATCTGATTTCTAACAGTCAACATTAAAGTGCTGTTAATTCACACCCACACCATTCATCCATCTAAAACATGTGGGACTAAAATGAGTTCTCAAGTCATGGCCAGCAAGGGGACTGAATAAGTTTGTACTAATATTTGAAAGAAATTTCTTTCCTCAATAATGCTTAGGATTAGAACTCCAGAATAATTTTAAATCTTTAGAAGCAAACAGATCATGAGACCCAGAGAATAAGTGGGAAACAAAGATGAGTACAAGTTATAGAGAGTTAAAAAATGCACTACATTATGAAAAAATGGTTGAAATAACAGAAGTTCTGACAGAACTTCACGCTCAGAGGAGCTGATGGAAGACTATGCAGAGACAGGACATGGGATTGAGTGCTGCTTTCAACAGGACCACGTAAGGCCACTGAACCGCAGTTTTTTAAGAAGGGATAGTCTTCAACTATCCTTAACAAGTATTTATGTTCCCATATCAGAGAATAACAAGCAAAGATGGAACTTTTATTTTTATCTTAAAATCCTTTCATTATTGAACTCTTCACATTAAACATCTTTCCACTCTGCAGTCCAATTTGCAAAATATAGCTTACTTTGAAGATTGCTAATATGTGCTTCAGGCTGATAAACATTACTTCCCAGCTGCTTCCCATTCACAGACAGTATGTGTGGCCTTCCCTAAAGAGGATGGAAAATGTGATACTATATCCCACTACCATATGCCTTATAACCATGTTATGTATTTATGTTGGGGTTTTGCCTCTGGTTGCTAAAAATCTTTTTTTTTTGAGACACTGCTTCTTGTATATACCTATAGGTTTTGTTACTCTTATTGTTGCTGTCTTTTATCCTGCTATTTAAGAAAGCATTCATGGGGCTTCATGTGGCAGATAAAACTTCTTTGCAGGTTTATGTTGGAAGTTCTTTGATACTATCACTACTCTAAAGGAAACTGTGCCCCAGTAGGCTCAGCTAGTGTGAGAAATCTAGTGTTACCTACAAATTGATCATCTCACGCTGCCCTTTAACTGGTGGCTCCACTGTCAGCAGTAATAAAACTAGGTGACAGACCTTGGGAGGTAAGCCAGCCATTGATTCACTCTGGATACCTGACTGTGTTGGCTGATGTGTGATCTCTCGGTGCCACAGAGATAAAGTGCAAATTGTTTTTTAAAAATGACTGCCAGGAGTGGAGCACATGCTGTTTTCAGAATGTCACACCCAGTGAGCTGTGACACACAGCCAAGCTTTGGTCCCCCTTTCAGATGGAGGAATTAGGTTTATGTTTTATGGAAAGATTCAATATCAGCCCTGCTTTGTGTTGATTTAGTTATTTTTAAATAGCTCTTCTTTTCCTCAGTACTCTTCCGGAAATAACAAATTAATATTTTATCTGCTGGCAACTCAGCGATCAAAGAAATAGCTTTTCAAAAGATGGTGAACCATAGCGTGCATTAAACACATGCCCTCCCAATTAGTGTTTATTGTCACACTCTGATGAATAGGGCACTGCATCAGTGTTCTGCTATGCTCATAAGAGGTCACCTGCCACCCCCAAACAGAGCGAGTATATTCATCTCTTGCTGATGGCAGAGGAATGAGGTGCACAGTCCCTCTGCATTCCCTGCTCACCGGGCTGCTCTGGATCTAAATCCACCCCAGTGGTGTCTAGCCACTTAGCTGGCAGTGGCAAGTCATGGGAATACAAAGTCACAGAAAGCTCTTGGGCCACAAACCTCTGGGGGCTGGCAGAGCACTCCATGGCAGGAAGCAAGTCTTCTCTTGGCTTGTTCTGCAGGCGCCTGCTCTGGGTTCCATCACTGTCAGGCTACCATGTTGCCTTGGCTTTTGGTTTTATTCAGTAGGACAGACCCGTTTCTAAAAAGGAATAATCTTAATAATAATTATATAAGATAAATTTGAATAATCTTTACATTCCAAGCATTTTCTATCCTACCATCCAGATTCCCTGACACAGACTACAAACATTTGCAGACCAAAGGAGGTCTTAAATGGAAATATCTCAAAATAGAAAAATAAAGGATTAAATACTATTATCTTTTGCAATGGAGTGAGCTACTTCCTTTGCTTATCTCCTTCTGAATTTCGTCTGCTCTATACATCTGCTTGTACTGTTTGCGTCTTGGGCAGGCCATGTCTCTTGCTATGTTAACCTATGTGCAAAGCCAAACCCAACAACATTAAAAAATTAGCATTAAATTCTAAGTTCAGTGTGGAAGGGTGCCAATTAAACGGGTGCTATTTAAAGACCCACACAACTACACAGAAACCCCAGTATTACCTGGAACTTCTAGTGATAATAGAAGTGAAAAAGACAAAATGTTGGAAAAAAGAAGACAGAAATGGCAATGACATTCAGCACACAGAAGAACCAAGACCATGATTTCTAAAGAAAAAAAGAGTGTAGGAAAATTACTGCTTCACTAAATGTGGCTCAGCTTCAATCATGGTCCAGAAAAAGAGGTCAGGAGCGGGGCAGGAATAAAAGAGGCAAATAACTGTCTTTCACAGAAAATAAGGAGAGAACATGCTGAAAGATGCAGACTGTGCAACAGGAGCAATTACAACATGCCCAGTAGGTTAGGAGGAAAGGTGGTCACAGTGCCACTCACTGCTGCCCAGGGAAATTGCTTTGCCACAGGGTTTCCTATTACCTGCTTAATTTCGTTCTGCTTGAAAATGGCAGAAGCTTTACAAGACTCTCTGTTACACCCAACACTGAAAAGAAGCTACTAAGAGGGAAAACTTGTACTAGAGATAGGAAACAGAAACAAGAAACTGAGAGGCTTGCCAAAACAGGCAAAGATGTGAAAACACTGCAGGCAAACGTGCTCCTAAAACATAACTGTGAAGCACTCCCAAGAAAGAGGTCATCCATGATTTAAGTGACCAGCTGCCATGTCCCCAAGGAGCACCACGGGCAGCCCCGTAACTGCTTCTCTCATTACAGAATCCAGCTGAGTATGAGAAGAGGTTTTTTTCCCTACTTTTCCAATTTTCTTATTGGAAGGAGATTAATTCATTTTGCAGCTTAATAAAATTAAAGAAAAAAACCAAAAACCCAAACCCTACACAGCTAAGTATTTCCTCTAGTAGTTAACAGAATTAAAACTTAATTATGAAAATGAAGAAACTACAAATTACCTTCAAACATAACCCAAGATCAAGGCTGCCAAAATTCATAGTCTGAATTATATTTATTTAACATATAGCATATGCTAATGGAAAACAGCTCCAGTCAATGTCCAAATTACAGGGAGACTAAACCAGCTCTTATTAAATAAGAATAGTACCTTTGCCCGAAACTTGGTCTGAACCCACACTTAAACATCATCTGAGGTTGAGATACTTCTGCTAATGTTTTAATTGCCACATGCCTTTTTACAGTTACTGGAATTAGAGGCTGGAGTGCCAAAAATGTCCAGAAACCCCTATCAGTGCAGTTATGAGAGTATTTTCCACCAAAACTTTTGAAACTGCAGCTGATTTCTGATTCAACTGAAAAAATGACCAGCAAAAGCAGGGGAGAGACAGTCCCATACATGGATTGGAATTCAGAGTATAAAGCAGCAAAAAAGTGCACTTTTTCTCACCTGTCTTTTTTACTCCTGGCTGTATATTATGCTGAAAATAGGAAGAGTGAAGAAACAAAGGAGCTTGATTGCTTGATTTCTGTTTTTCCTTCCTCCCCGCTTCCATATGTGAGAATATGTTGTACACAAGTCCTTTACCAAAATTATTCCACACAATTCACTCCTCCCACAACCATTTCTGAGGTTCTCCTGTCTTTCAGCCTCTGCAGTTCTGGGAATGTGGCTACTCCAGAGTCTCACAGTTCCTTTCTGCATGGCAGGGCACAGCACCTACTACACTCTCTGGATCCAGAGAAATAGAAACATGGTATTTCAAGGCTACTTAACCCAAGAACAAAGTAATGAAATAATTGTGCCCTTGAGTTACAAAATGGCTTTGGTTTTGGGCTGGCGACTTTATATTACGAAAAATATGTGCTGAAATAATGCCTGTGAGGTAAATGGCAGCCTGGGTGTGAGATGGGGTACTGTGTGTTTCAGCAGAGAAGTGTTTGGCTGGGAGTTGAAACTAGGGCTTATTGTGTGCCCTTGAGTAAACAAAGCCATAATGGGTTATTGAGACTGCTGACTTCAAACAAACAATGCTCTCTGTGTAAGCGTGACATTTTACAACCACGAAGCCCGAGGCATGTATGTTTATTATCATATGTCTTTCTATCAGCTCATTTTATGTAATGCTCTTGAAAGAACACCACAGAAACATGCAGTATGCGAAGGGAACAGAGCTGAGCTATGTGGATTGGACTGTCACCAAATATTGGCATATGCCATGATGATGGCCAAGGAACAAGAAATCTAGGACAACACGTTTGAAGTAGCGGCAACTATAAATTAGCAATATAATTTTTTCCCAAAGGTGTGGCCTCTCAGGGAAATTTTCAAACTGGAATGTGGTGATCTGGAGACGTTGCAGATATACAAAAATCCTTAGAATTATGCTCACACATAGGACCACAATGAACTCTTTTTCAATCCAACTTTGACAATTCTTACCATAAATAACACCAACACGCTTTATAGATTGTATGTGAATGACTCCCATGTGCTGGGTGTCTTTTCTGTATGCTGTCACCTTTACTGTTTTCACAAACAGCTTGCCAGTTTCTTGTAGGATCAAGATGTAGTGAAAAGCATATTTAGTTTTTCCCCTCGTTAATATTTAGGTTTAGAAGATGGTCAATTAGAAAAATTTATATAAATCATCTGTTGGTTGAGATTTTCATGACTTTAAACATTTCAAAGCATATCCCTAGAAGGAAACTGAGTCTCCCTTGTCCCATTTCTCATTCCTGTCACAAGCCTGAACAAGCAAACATTCTGCTGTCTTCCATTCATGTTAAGTTAAAGATGCTGGAATGGGAATGGATTAATCTTGTGCCACGGTCAGTTCTCATTTCTGTCTGTGGATAATGAGTTATAGCAACAGCACAACAGTAGTGACTCTCATTATAGACTCATTCTGGGGACAGAGGGAGTAAGAAGAACAGAAGAGCACATTAAAAAATAGAATCCATTTTATGAAATTCTTGAAGCTGTGAGGAAACTAGAAATAAAATTAATCCTTTTGGGTGCCAAAATTGTCCATAAAATTAAGGGGAAACCTCTGTCCAATCAATGTTATATCACTGACAGCAGTGTCATGAGAAATGCATATGTGACAGGGTTTCATCTGCAAACAAATAAGCTCATGAAGAATCATTCCAGAAGTCAGTGAAAAACATCTTCCTTGATCCCAGTGTGCGCAGTAACCCCCTGACTCACAAAATCGAATGCTGAAGCAGACAGAGTTGAAAGCAAAAGCTTTCATTTGGCAATGTGACATTTGTCTCAAGCAAAATATTGCATCTTGATTTTCCAAAGAGGAAGTAAAAGTGGTACTGGAGAAATCCTTATAACCAATGGTCAAAATCTTAAATAATGACATCTCCTCTCCTGGCCACATCTCAGCTCCACCTGAGATACCCAGCTTACCCAGCTGGAATAAGTGACTACAGGGACAGGACTTAATGTTGATGCCAATCAGTGTCCCAAATACCCTTTCTTGTTTCTGAAGCAGGAGCTCAAGTTGTGCTTTTAGCTCGTCTGGCTCTGTAAGGCAGCAGAGCTACGCTCCAGCTTTTGAGGCTGGGCTCCTCCCAGGATAACCTCTTTTTTCCCCACCAGAAAAAAGCAGCCTTGCAAAATAATGCAGAAATGGCATTTTTTGCCATGCTCTTGGTACTTAATTACCTCCCATTTCCAGACATGAATACAAAACCTTTTGTGTTTACTCATTTTCCAATATATTCCAAGTAGTCATGGACTGAGCAATAGCATACCAAAAAGAACAGCTACACACAATGGTACCTTAGGTTAAGATGCATCCTACTATTGAATATATTTCATGTAAGAAAGCAAATCTATTTTTCATATTTTAGTAAATCTAAAAGGAGACAAATGCTACATTAAAATGTCCCAATTCAATTGAATGTGTGATTGTAGTAGAAGTGTTATGATCCAATTATTACTATTATTAAGGTTCTTTAGAAATTCCTCTGACCAAATTAAGGTGCAAACGAGACCATATGCCAGTGACAATAATATGGGTTTTATTGATGGTAAATATGAGAGAGAGAGAGAGAGAGAGAAAGAAAGAGAGAGAAGGAGAGAGAGAAAGAGAGAGAAAGAGAGAGAGAGAGAAAGAAAGAAGTAGAAAATAGGTGGGGGGACAGAAAGAAAGAGCCAGGGACAGAATAAGGAAAATGTCACCACTCCGTGGATCCCAACGATGTTCTGTTGATCCTCTCCAGCTGGTCTTCTTGGTGGTGAAGGTCCCCCCGAAAGCATGGAATCCGATGGGTATATGTGCTCAGGCTGGGCAGGCATGTCCGGGCATGTCCCCCTGAGGAGGGGGCAGCCTCTTACAGCAGCCTCTGGGGCTGTGGCATCAGGTGCAGTCCTGTGGGGCAAAGCCTCTCACGNGCTGGAGGCTTTGGTCTATTATGGATGCACACCTTTCCCTCAGCCTGTGGTGGCTGAACAATAGCTTTCCTTTAATCTAATCAGGAGTTCGACTTATGGTCCAAAGTTCAGGGATGTTTTTGTGGTTGTAGCTTCTTTAAAACTTTATATCAATGTTTGAGGCATAAACTATTTTCAGTCTCTGACAAGAAGCTCAGAAAAGGTTGGAATATCTTTACTTCTTTAGTTTTTGACTGTCTTCCACATAATTTTCACCTATAATAGCAGCAGGCTTGAAAAACATAATATAATTCTCATTAATGATTTATTTTTATTTATGGCATTATGAGTTAGAGGATGCATTTGATGTAAGATATGACAGGTGTTACCAAGTTCTTTTTACTTGCCATTTCTTATTAGGTTTTTTTTTCAATATTTTACACAGAGCTCTCCTGTGGGGAAGAGATTAAATTATCTGGTGAGAGTGTTAATATAGTGGGATAACTATGGGAAGTCAGATAATGTGGAAATACAATTAATGCCACCAAATATCTAAAATGAAGGGAGGTAGGAGAAGATTTCATTCAGCTAATTTATGATGACATTATATATAATAAGTTAACCTCAGGAAAAGGAAATAAACTAGTTTCCCAGGTAACCTGGATCTATTCCTGGCTCAGCCACTGATCAGAATTCTGACATAGGCTGAACCATTTCACATATAAATAGACATTTAAAATATATTGTTTCCGGCCAGCAGTCAGACCACAATCTAAACCAGATCAGAATCTGAACCAATCAAACCCAGAATCTAAGGTATGTTAGACACCTGCTTTTCTTCCAAACCCTCTTTGTCTCAAATGCTCAGAATATTTCAGACACAAATTCCCATTTCTATGTGCTTTTAAAATAGCCAACACAGCATGATCACAGTTGTAATCTCTAAGTATGATGCGAATATTCACAATCCTGTACCTCTTCTTTCTCCTGTTTCCTTTCCTGGCTTGGTGCAGCTATTGGTGCTTCATTCACCACTCTGTGCAGCAAAAGAACTCTGCACTCCTGCTTTTGGTGACTCCAGGAGAAATATGGAAGAAGGAAAAGGAGATCATCCAAATTCCTGATACAATTTCTTCTTTACCATCTCACATTCTGCCCTGCTCACAACTTGGCCTTAGCTATACTATTTGCACAGCAATTTCACATTGCTCAAAAAATATTTTATTGAAAAGGAATATGCTACAGGTACTTAAAAAAATTCTACATATTAATATCCTTATAAACATTCCTTTTAGTATAAAAATATTCTCAGTGTTTCTTCCCCAAACTCAATATGTTCTGTTTTGTTTCTGCTATTACCACAAAGCTTCAAATAAGCTTTTATTTCAATTTGCTACTAACTTTGACTGAATTCACTCTGCATTAAGTGTTGCTTGTCTTATTTTATACTCTGATAAGATTAAGACAAGAAACATGGACAAAATAATCAGTTCAAAATTATTAAGACTGATTGAGACAGCTTTGATGCTTATGCATGTCATCTAGCAATGAAAAAAGAGTTACTAGGATATACCTTTATATCTCTAATCAGTTGGTTACAGTAGTTCCACCATCTCTGTCATCAATACCACTGAATATCTGAAACGTAAAAAGTTCCTACTGCATTTTTACAATGTAGTTCGATACAGGCACAAAAATTCTTCAAAAACAGTTTCTATTAGGATATCACATTTATAGGTTCTAAATAAATTGATTTTCAATAAAGTCTTTAATATTTGATGTGCTCTTTGGCTCATCTGGCAGAGACTAGACATTTGTAAAGGGATAATGGAGGAGGAAAACAAGTTACAGGAAAGAAATCTCTTTAGAGATTTAAACCAGCACTAGATGTGTTTAGTATACACATGCTTATTTTGATACTAACTAAAAGAATCAAGATTAGATTCTAATCCAATTCCTGACATGGCTCTGTTGAAAAAGAGCTACTGCACGGCCAGACATAAATGCTATAATTTGTATTAAGTCAGGATGCGCAGTGATGCAGCAGCACGTGTCTTAGATTAGGAGTTGCCTTTTCATCAGTATGCCAGCCAAAGACCATATCCTAATCTTAGCCACGTGTCACTCTGCACAACGCATGCATGTGCATCCAGTATGAGAGAGCTGTCCCAAGATGTGATATTGAAAAGGGTATGTTCATCTTGGTGTACTCCATGAAGCCCCTCAGGAGAAAAAAAAACAAAACAAAACAAAAAACCCAACAAAACAGAATTAGGTGAAAAGTCAGCAGAGTACAGAGATGTGTTTGACTCTTGGGTCACTTTAGAATTATCCATTTCAAGCAGTTAATTTTTCAGTGGGGTTTTTTTGAAGTGAAAGGACAACACAGTCTGAACAAAGCAAGAGTATTTTAATCACTGCAGCTCTTGTCACCATCCTTGCATAAAGCATTACGTAAGCATCTGATTTGCATCAGTGTACAGCTCTGATTGCTGAGAAAGCAGTTTGCAGTTTAAAAAGATTAATACAAACATTGCTTTTCTCTTATTTTCTTGTGTTAGTGCTGGTAGCTGGAATGATACAGATTTTCTCCTCACACTAACAAGCACCAAGGCTGCTGTGAATAATACGATTTTTGTCTCTGGATGTATTACAAGACCTTTCAAGACTAGGAGAGATATTGCTCATATTTCTTACACTCAAGGCTTAATATGAAAAAGCCAAAAAAATATCACTGGGTCAAGGAAGTACAGATATATTGATTCCCTCAAAGAGAAGGATAGGATATGCTGTACTTTTACCTCACAGTGACTGAACCACTGGCTACCTGGAAGTATTTTCTTAGCAATAATGATATCTAGCACTTCTGAGCTCAGCACAATATGTTTTGATTCAAGAAAGGCTAAAGATGACACTTCTATCCCTAAACAGCTGAAAACCACAATAGGGACCAGAGATAAAATCCATGAGATTTACAAGAGGTGATCACAGACATCTTTTACAAGTGATCCCTGCAACAATGAGCCCTCAGTATAAGACACAAGGGGAAAGATAAGCTGCCCTTTCCATTGTCCACATAAAAATGTGAGCATTAAACAATGTAAAGGGCTCAACTGAGAGGCATCAGGAATCCTTCAACAGAGCTGGAAGTGGAGCCTGCAGATGATTCCCGCCTGACACTACCACCAGAGAGCTGCACAGGAGACTTAGGTGGAGAATGTGGATTACTTTTACAATAGGGCTCTTGTACCTGTTTTAAAACAAGTGGAAACTCTTTATCAGTGATGTCACTAAGAAAAGTAAACACTAGTAAGGCAATTATCATAAACCAGGTGGAGTTTGCTAGCCCTGTGTTTGTTAACCACTTGGTCACCAGTGGTTTTGTAAGAAGCTGTTCAAGGTTTGGGCTAGAGAAGGCCCAGAACTCTGGAAGTTCAGTGGAAGGAGTTCAATAATGGGTCCACCTGGAGACTGCAGGGCATATTCGGTGCTGTGAGTATCCAGCACAGGAAAATGTGCTTCTTTAAAGAAGGATTTTACTGGTGAATTTTGTACACTGCAGCAATATCGGAATTAAACTCTGAAATAAATACAAGGAAACAGTGGCAAAAGATTAAAGTGATTGAGCATTGTGGGAAAGCTGTGGGAACATCAAGGATTTTTTTGTACAGAAATGGATTACTTATTCGTCAGCTCTTTATTTCAAGGATAATGCACTATACAAATGGATTAAAGCTATTTTTCAGAAGATACTATCTGAAAGTACACCAATAAGCCAGAGTTTCTTAAAATGACCTTTTTTTGATTCTGTGAATTCAGGAATCCCTCCTCAGATATGACAAGATGACTGAATTTGAGTGAAAGAAGCATAGTGAGGTCTTGGGTTTTTAACTTTCCTGTCCCATTGTACCCAGATTTTTCAAATTCTGCCATTGAAAGAACTGAGAAGTTATTCCTAAAGACTTTTTTCCTCTCTGAAAGAATGGAACTTTGAGACACCCTTTGGCAGTTAAGCATGTGAAACAAAGTCAAAACAAATGGAATATTTGAGCCAATTAAAAAATTCTTAATAGTGAAACAAATGAAGTCTTTATTAACATGAATGAACTAAACAAACTACATCAACTGTTTCTGAGCTTCTTATGGATTTCTGTAGCCAGAAAAGTTCACGACATTTTTAATCTGTCAGTCACTGTATTTTATTTGAAGTTATTAAAAGGCTGCTATGATATTTCTTCCCACATTCTTTTTAAATCATTTAGGTTTCTTTTCAAAATGTACTGCTAATGATTTAATTATTTTATAGCGCTCTTTCATGATATTGAAATTTTGGAGGGAATACCAGTTTTCTACAGAAATGCACTCTGGAATAAAGAAGAAATGGTTTTGTTAAGGCACTTTTCTGTAGCTGCCAACACTTAGGAATATTTTATTTCCTCTCAGCTGTGTAATATGGTAGAGAATATCACTCCAGGTTTTACAGCTCAGATGATGGAAGTGGACAGATAGGACACAATTCATGTACATATGGGTAAAACCTCACAAAACATAGCTCTTTTAAAGTGCCACGTGTGGAGAGGCTACACCTACTTAACTGTGTTTAAAAGACCATTAACATTACAATTTAAAGCTCACAAGGGTTAAGGAAATATAATGAGACACCATAATTCCATGGGATCAGGCATTACTTTAACAATTTTAAACATTTGTTTTCCACCAAGTGCTGATCTGTATGGTATCTGTTTCTCCACATCACCGATTCCCAGTATCATTTGGCTTTCCTTCCCAATTACCTGTCTGTCTTTCCCTTCTCAGCAAGTGCCAGCATTCAGTATTAGCCTTTCTTTGCTGCAGCAACAGTGTCTAGTCTCAATTTCTCTATCTCATCTTCTTTGCCCGGATTATTTAGATCACATCTCCGTGCCACTGGCATCCACCTTGACTGGCTTTCTTCCCACATGCATAATAGAGAACAAGAAAAATTTTTANTCTGGCAGGGCTCAAGTAAACAATTTTACCTGGTTTATAGCACGTTCAAGCATGGATGGATTTTTAAACAGTAGGCAAAAAGAACAACTTTTACAAAACCAGCTATATCATTTGGAGACAAAGAAAATCCCCAGACTGTGGCAGACACCCAGCATAAGAAAACTCAGTATGCCTGGCTAATTCCAAATACTGAATAGTGCATTTTGTAATGTCAAGCACTTGGCTGTCTAAAAAATAAGTGTTGGTTATGCTAGGAAAACCTTCCATACGTAATACACATGGACATTGCACACTAGCCCATTCCTTTTTCATTCTCTGTGATCCTTCTTCCCTTGAGTTTCCTGATTGAATAGTGCATTCATGCTGTCCCATATAGCAATTCTTATTTAAATTAAGACTGGTGGGGGTTTTTTTGTCTCCCTATTTGTTTCTCTTTTTTTTCAGAAACCCTATAGACATTAAATTGGACTTTGGAACAGGTCATTATAACAGATTTGAAGAACAAGACACATGTAAAGGCAATACCATGGCCTCAAATTCATCATTACAGAAAGGTAACTAAAGAGGTTTTAGGAATACGATGAAAAATCATAGGTGGCACAATGACACCAGAGGAGACTAATCAAAAAGAAATTTTTTGTCATCTGATTCAAATGCCTTTTAAATTCTTGGCTACAGGTTGTCTTTAGAAATGTGTATTGAAAATGGCAAATATTTCTGTCAACTTGCTTTTTTAAAACTTCTGTTTTCTCTTGTAATTCTTGCAAATCCTAACTTCTAAAGCCCAGTGCTACCAAACATAATATTCTCTTTCAGTAAAACAGAAAGCATTAAAAAAAAACCTTATTTAGTTTTAAGTATTAAATTAAAATCTGAGTTCCAGTCTTAGCTTAGAGCTACAATTCATAATTCTAAGCCCATCTCGCAGTGTTCTGTATCACTCTTCCTCACCATGTACATCAGTACATTCAAGACGCATTCCTCATTCCTCTCAAAATCAAGATGATTCAAAATCATGGACTCTGCCCTTCCCCGGAAAAGGGTAACACAGATGTGAGAGAAATGTGATCCATTACCTCAAAGTACTTTTTGTTCCTTTTTTTTTTTTTTTTGTGAGATAGAGAAGTGTTTTCTCTGCCAGAAGTGAGGTCTTACACCCTCTCAGCTATGGATCAATTTTCATAGAAAGCCTCAGCACCAATTACTTCTGACATCCATCTACCACCCCTCTGCCTACTGACAGCCCCACAGGGCTTCAGAGACTCCAGCTGCCCTGTACACCACCTCAAAGGACAGCTCTGGGACTGGAACCTGTCTGACAGGGCACATCCAGCCATGCTGCCTTCAGACATGTCTCTGGAGGATAGCAGAGACCAGCAGACATCCAGAAATTCTCCTCTGCTAGCTTTGCATGACTGGTGCTCTGTCAAAAAACCTCTACTGCATCACAGAGAAGAGGCACAGCAGAGGTAGATTTCTGACCTTTGTCGCACATGTTAAGGAGCATGTGTCCCAAAGAATCCCTTCAAATGATAATCCCCCAAATGAGAAAAAAAGCAGCAGATGTTGAGCCTAAAGGCAGTGATTGTATCAATAGTATGCCCTCCGAAATATTAATTCAGGAGTGAGCACTCCACCAGACGTATTCCTTTAGGCTTAAGGTCACCTTTCATCAGTTGCTTTACTGAAGGAGTTTTTCCTGAAACTGCAGTTGCACCCTGGTGCTGCAGCAAGCCCCAGATAACTCCCAGTGACAGCAGCAATGAGAAATAAAAGAATGAAATTGGTCAAAAAAACAGATAGTACTGGGAAATACACAGAGGATATAAAAGGTAAGGGAAAGCATGGTTTGAGTCTGTATTTGCTTTCAATATTGCATGTGGAGTCAGTAATCTCCACCCTCTACTCCAAATGTCTTTTTCTGTGCCTTCCTCACAAAGCAAAACAAATCCCTGCAGATTTAACACAGGCAGCTTTCTGAAGAGCCTTGTTCCACAGAAAGCATGCAAATGGTGCTGTGAACACAACAGTTCCCAGGGAGGGACTGAAAGGAGAATGGACTATGCAAACTGCAGCTTCTGAACCATCATGAAAAAAAAATATTTTAACTATTTTGGAGTCTTTCTTCATAATGTTTTCTTTCTGTATAGTGTGAAATTTGCACAGATCATTTATGATGGGAACATGTTTGCACTGATTAGAAATTGAGACAATCAAATCAAGAATAGGTATTGGTAAAATCCACCAAGCCATGGAGAATGCAAGTTGTCCTTCTGACTTCTTAGTTTTTTGAAATAACCAGAATACGATTTTCAAACATTTTAGAGAACCTTTAAGGGTCTCAACATACACACTGCCAGACTCCACCCATTTCCTGAATGTATTCCTATAAAAGTAGACAAGGAAGCTATAAGAGGGGCAACAGAAAATCAGCAAGTAAAACATCTAATTGCCCTGTGTAATATACAGGTTTATTCACAGACCCAGGACTCAGCCTCACCTCCCCAGGTGATCCATCATCTACTATGTTGTACTAGAACACAGGCATCACAGGTTTTGGAAAAAATTATGCAAGAAGGTCTTCCTCCTGTGTCCCCTGCCACCTCACCACTGATGAAGCAAGAATTGAACTGCATTTTGTCTGAAAGGAAAGGTGGAATTAAACCTTAAGATCTTTTTTTTTTAATCTCTTTTTTTCTCCCAGGTTGTATCAGGCATACAGCTGTCAGAAAGTATGTGAAGCTGATCCTGTTGGAGTGCACTGTACCTCTCCTCAGAATCTCATTTTTCCAAAAGTGGGAATGGACTACTCACACCTAAGCTGTCACTTTGATTTTCATCTTCAGAGGGCATTTTCTGTTCCTTCTTTTGAAGTCTGAGATTTGAAACTTCTGGTTTTAGTATCTTTGTATGCTAACCTGCACATAGTGGTTTCTTACATGGAAACTCAGGGGAAACCATAAAAATAAGATGGCATATCTAACCAGTGGGAAAAAACCAACAGGTTTAGGTCTCTGGGTACATTTCTAACCTACTGACTTTATTTTTTTTAGCAA
Organism: Gymnorhina tibicen; assembly: GCA_013399875.1. NCBI lineage: Eukaryota > Metazoa > Chordata > Aves > Passeriformes > Artamidae > Gymnorhina > Gymnorhina tibicen. Next base: position 521,808 of record VXAZ01001368.1, on the reverse strand, counting down.
TCATGGGTTAAGTTCTGTACTGTGAGGAACAAAGAATTCTGGGTTTAGAATTTTTTTTTCTAAGAGGGATATGATTTACAGAGGCCACAAGACCTTTGCTTTATTTGTGACCTACTTCAGGGTTGGCGGTAAACTCATTATCTTAGCAATACTGAACAGAGATTAATCGGGGAACTCCTAGAAACAGAAAGGCAGAAAAGAACAAGACATGTCAAGATATCTGTGTTCAAACAGCTGCGTCAGCTGACCTGTGAGAGAATAAAGGTGTAAAGACTAAAAAGTGATCAGGCAAAAGCTCAGCATTTTTACTAGAATGCTCATAAAAGTCACAGTGAAATCTGGTGAATATTGTTCAAATGTTAACTTAAACACCCCAAATATAGGGGGAAAAAAAGGAATGTTCTAATGTCACACCTTAGTAATTATGTGAAATGAGCTTACAATAAAGAGCTCTCAACCAGACAGATTGCTATAGAGTATCTTCCAATAGTGCACTGTGTAAGTGGTTTTTACAGCAGCATTGTGACTTTCTTTTCTAACATTTTAATGACTTCATAAGATAGAACACAGCAGCGGAGATCCAGCAATGCACCCAACAGTACATTTGGCCTGGATGGTAACATCTTCCAGTAAAACAGGATCACAATTCAGATTGAAAGGGACTGCTTGACTGTTCTTAGTGTGAAAAGTTTTCCCCTATATTCCATCTCAGCTGCTCTTGTTCCAACCTGTGGATGTTACCTCACTGTGAAGAGTCTGATTCCATCTTCTTGATGGCTGCCTCATAAGCCTACACAAAGACACCTCTGCTCCCAGCTGAGTCAGCTCCAGCTCCTCAGCCTCTTCCCACAGCTGCTCTGACTGCATCAGTGGGTCTGTACTGAACCCATGACAGTTTCCAAATCTCTTTTGGCATTGGCACCATCTCATATCCATATTGAGGATTTACATCTAAGTAAGTTCATCTTGCATCTCTAGTTTGCACAAACAAACTCATAGCCTCAAAGGACCTATCACACAGACCTATGATTGCACTGGCTGAACTCATTTCTGACAGGGCTTGTTTCCTCTCCTTAACTTGGGAGGGAACTCATACCAAACAGCCACATTTCCTCAGCCAAGTTAGATTACAGATAGTTCAACCATAGTGTCACCCTTTTTATTCCCTTTGAACTAATTTTTCAAAAGATTTGCTAAAAATAAAAGAAGAGAAAATCAGTTCTAGGAAGTGGGGCACTATATGATGCTTGTCTGTGAGTACATATTTGCTGAGACTGACAAAAAATGACAGCAGTCAGCAAGTTTTTTGTTTACAGTTATTTTCACTCTGTAATCTTGCTATCTGCAATAGTTTGACTTTCACAGAGCTGACGAAGTTTCCTATTTTAACAGTAGCTTTTTGGGTTTCATACTAATATCACAAAAAATCTGTTTTTACTAGATTTATCTTTTTTCCTCATTTTTGTTTTGACAAAGATGCGGGAGTGTGCCAATGCAGTTTGATTTGCCAAAGCACCTCCTGATGCCAGTCAGAGAAGCAAAAGGGTTCCTCTCATTTGCTCTGAAAGGCATTGCACATATTGGAATTTACACTGATTAATTAGATTCAATAGAACGAACCAATAGAGCAGGGCAAACAGTCAAAGCAAACAATTTGTAAATAATCCACTGGCTGAAAATTCAAAAATTCAAATTCATCCAAGTAACTTCAGCAAACACGAACCACTAATACACTATCCAAAAACCTGGAATAACTTCCAGTTAAAAAAAGAAAAATAAAAAAAAAAGAAGCTAAATTAGCATGAATACTATTTGCTCAGCCTTAACTTTTACATTAAGTTCTATAAGGCAAAACTGTTACACTTTTTTCAGCTTGAGGATTGCGTAAAAATTCTCTACAAAAGCGCATCTCCAGCCCTGAAAACCTTTCTTTCTTATTTCAGACTCTCCACCTAGTGGGAGTATCATATTTTGTCAAATTTTTAAAATCCATAGCAATTATTATTCAAAGATTCCATATCAGTGTTCTTCCTGTACAACATTTTTGCATATTGCAATTTTATAGATTTTGCATATAACATCATAGGTCAAACTCTCGAAAATACATTTATGAATTATAAATATGAGTCCCTTTCTTTTAAGAAATTGTCTAAATCAATCGTTCACTTACCTCCAAAGTCAAAATTACAATGTTCTATGAAAATGTTTTGATGTTTAGGTCTTGAGCATACTCTTGCCTGATACACTTGTTTGGTAAGGAATACGATTTCACTAGAAAGCAGCCCTTGATCACTGCGTATTGTATCTTATCTTTGCAGGAGAGCTGTCTTTGAACTCATGTACTCATACAAAGTAAGATTTAATGATATACAGCACTTGCATGCGACCTAATTACATTGGAGCCCAGAACAGTTTTTTGTGGTTCAATGATAAAACTATAAATTAACTCTTTGAACAAAAATTCCCAAGTGGTTAAACCACATTTTGAAGTAGAGACATTTGGCTAAAGAATCAAAAACATACAAATAAATAATTAGATATGTATGTTTGAGCAGGCTGTGCCTGTGAAGGGAGATGAGTCACTTCATTTTTTTATGTTGCCCTTGTGACAGCTGAGCAATGTAATTATCTTCTTTTGCACTGTGCTGGTTTTATCTCATTGGTATTAGATTTTTTATTTTCCATATTCTAATTTCTGTGGTGGGTGAAGTACAAGACTCAAGGAGGCAAGGCATTGCTATGATTTGGTTTGCTTGAGGTGTCAACTAAGTAATATTTCAATACTTTTAAATAAAAATAAAGCCAAAGTGGGGGGATTCTTGTTATTATGCACCCAAGTAATGATTAATAAATATTTTTAGTGGAAAGTTTTAAATTGTATTAGTTTACCTTTATTTAAAATAATGAAAGGAAAACAAACAAGAAAATCCTTTCAACCAGGCCAAAGGGTTTACTGAATTCATACTTTAGAATCCCATGTACTTCTCTTGTTACTAATGAGCTGGAAGAACAAGCTCTTGAACAAACTTGTTCACTACAAACAGATTAATGGGAATAAAAAAAACAGTACTCCTGGTAAAGTAATATACAAAGTGGAATGAAGTCATATTTTGCATTAGTTTGAAATATGGCATTCAAACTATCAATATGAGTATCTACAATGGTAAACATTGACATCTACAATAGTACACTTGTATACTGTAGCATACAATAGTACGCTATACACAGACATGTGCAGTAAAATGAGATGGCTGTGACCTAGAATAGACATCTGTAAAGCCAGTATCTGAATTTAGTGAGAAAAATTCCACCTGAAGGGACAAACGTACGTAGTCCAGTCATCAAGCTTTTACTTAAAATATTGCTCAGCACTGCAAAAGGCGTATGACCTGGCATCTTATTATCTAGGCTGGCTAAGCAGTCAGACAAGCACTGAACCGATGGTAGCGCATGTGCATAAAAAAGGGAACCCTGGCTTTCAGACCACCTCTGTTCTCCAACCAACATCCCTTTGGCCTTGCTTGGGTGGCATTTCAGCCTCACAGTGCAGGAGGTGTGGGTGGATTTGCAGTGGCTGCTCTGCCAGAGCTCTGCAGGAGCAGGTATTGCTGCTGTGGTACAGGTGTTGTCACACAGTGTGAACCGAGGGAGGTACAATCATTGGCAGCCAAAAACAGCAGACCAAATCCTGGCTTCATTACTCATTTTGTACCTCACTGACATTTCCATCAACTCATACAAGCCCTAGCAAAGAAAAGAGCAACTTTGGACCACTGACTTTGGGATCCTCTGTGCTGCAGTAAAAATTTTTACTAGCCCAAAATACTGCTGAGTAATACACAGACATTTATGAATATGAGAAATTAGAATTTTTTAAGACAATGACATGCCATTTTAAACTTAATATTAAATTTAGAACTTTTGTGGTGAAAATCAGTGTAGCTTACCCGTTTATACAAAAGTATTCTGGTACTGCACAGTTCTCCCCAGCAGCACATTTTGCACATCCAGCAACTTTTTTGCATGATTGTCAGCAGTAAGCAATCCACTGGAAACACTATACAAGAGTAAAAGGACTGCCTTACACACAGAACCTATTAGAAAGAAAACCACTAGGCGCTGTGTTCAAGGCATTCAAAAGTCGAAGTCAGAAGCATTACTAATGACAGGCACATGTAATAAGATCTGTGTGGTGAGGCAATGCATCATTGCGGCCAGATTTAGAGCCAGATCATCACTTTAGAAATATCAATAGCTGGATAAGGTCCAAGTTATTTCTTCATCAAAGCAGTATGACTCCTGACTCCAGTGAAAATAATAACCTGAATTTGTGGAGACAAAGTTCTGATCAATAATGAATCTTAACATGCCCATCTGATCTTCTGTCTTCTCAAATGTGAATTTGTACTGACACCTTCTTGGCACTCCGCCAGCAGCGGCTGCTCACTGAAAGCTGAGTGGCAAATGTGGGCTTGTGAATGATGAATAAAAATCTGGTATCTGAAGTATGTTTTACCAGAAAAACTATGATACAACTGTAAAACGCATCTATGGGAAAACTAGAGAAACATTTGATTGTGGATATTAAATTTCTGATATGAAATGTAACCTGACACATGCATGATAAGGTCCCCCAAAAAATTACACATGAAGTTAGTCCTTCAAACCAACTTCCCAGGTTCGGGAGCCAAATACCTGTGAATGTTTTCAAGTTTCTCATGGATTGCTCCCCTGCCTTGAAACTGAAAACAGTACCACTTTTGTTGTTTAACAGAACACCACAGACTAGCTATGGGCCACATATCACAGCCATGTGACAGCCGTGGAGTTAGAGATGCACAGCTCTGAACTGCACACATTTCATTATGCCAGCTTAAATTTCTGATGCTTTGTGTCTCAAAACAATTCAGTATGCACCAAGAAGGTCCCTGGAAACCTCTGGGAAAACAGGATTTGTTTCACTGATTGAGACCCCTGACCCATTTAATCCTTCCCCTGGTCACATGAAGAAGTTAGACACTCGTGATTACCAGGACAGGTTTCACTCTGAGTTTCACTATAACTCAGGGATTGATTTAAATACTAAATTGCAGGCACTTCATTTTACACTTTTTTTAACCATAAATCTGGAAGTGAATTATAGCTTTAGAATCACATAATTCTTAAAATATATTTCAAAACACATCCTGAAGGTCTCAATTCTACGACTGATACTTACATGAGGAAAGAGGATAATTTTAAATGATTGCCTGACCAGGTTTCCTCTGTGATCAAGTTCTATGCTATTTGCACAAACATGCTGACGCAAATAGAGAATTCCCCATGCTCTGGGAAATCTGTTTTACCAGCAGTCGGTTAGGACTGAGAACCCAAATAAACATCTTGTACACTTCATGCAACTATTGTATTAATTTAGCAAGTATTAAAGTAGATGTTAAAATTAAAAATACTCAAAGCCACTGCTCTGATAGAAATGTAAGTATCTCAGGCAGGCATTTGAACAGACATTCCTGCAGGATCCAATGGAAATTCATCAAACAGCACAAATACTTGCCTGAACACCCACCAATGTGCAGCATAACCGTACGTGAAACTTCTGACTGAATCAGGAACTCTAACTGCTTTAAGCCATTCTTTCATCTGGACTTCCAGACATGCCACTACTGTTCCACTCTCAAGCCCCGCGCTGCATGGTTGCTGGATAATGTTTCATGCACTGATGTATAATAAACAAAGAATCCAGAGGCCAGAAAGATGCATTTTACTCACAGCATTCCAAACCTTCCCCAGGGCATATATAAATATTTTAAATTCTGGAAACCCTGACTTTGTAGTATTTCTGTACAAATTCAGCTTGTCCAACATCTTCACAATGAAGAGCACCAGAACACCACAACCAAAACACACTCCCTGTTTCTGAGTGTTTACTGTCACTGCGTGCTTGAAAGACTAACAGGTGTATGAGAAATAGGATATGAGAAAGATGTCTTCTTGTTTCAAAATAATTTAATCCTACCCTATTTCCTACGCTCCCCTTGCCTAAGCCTTGAAAGAGGAGATATGCCATCTGTTTCAATAAAACATGAAAAGTACACACACGTGACTGACGCAGTGCTAGAAGTAGGGAGAGCAAAATAAGAATCTATCTTTAAAATATTAAATATGGAAAATTATGAAACAATAAAACAGCTGCCCTTTCAGCACTATATTCTACCATTCTTGGGGAAATGTTTAACTACAATTATATTTACAAATTTTCATTGTAGCATCACATTTTTGCAATCATCAAAGGTACGAAAAGTTTATAATTTAAAGTAACAGTCTCAAAGAGTCCAGAAAGCTCAATTGTTTCTATTTAATTTTAATTTCATTTATTGGTTATTAGTAGAATCTTCTCAACTGTATTTTTCTTCTAGGTACATTTTCTTTTACTGATTGAGTTTCTTCATAATGCAGCTGATGCACTTTCCAGTGTTTTTGTTATAATTACCAAATTCAGAATGAAAATGAAAACCACTTAATTATGTAATTGTCTTAGAGACAGCATGATAATTAGAGCTCTCAGAAGAGCAGCCCAGAGGAATGCTGTACAGAAAGGTAAAGAAAATATAATACAGACATTTCAGAAAAGGCCTAAGTAAAACACTGGAGGAAAAGAAATTATACATGCAAACCTGAACAGATGCCCTCAAGAACTTTATACCTTAATCAACACAAAATACCACATTTACATTAACAGCGCATATGCAGCAAGACACGTCACCATAAAATAGCTGTACAGAAGTTATAAAAGGTAAGAGACCGAAACTATACACGAAGTTACAAGAAATAGTACTGAAAATAAAATATACAACAAAGATTAAGAAGAAAATTAAAAACATGGGTGAGATAAATCTGAAAACAGAAAGTTAAAAGTACTAAGCCAATGTACACAAAATAACAAAAGCTGAAATTGATCTCATTGAAGGACTAATATATAAAGTTATTTCTAGTGTTTTGATAGATCTTCAAGCTGTGGTACAAAAAGTGTGCAAATGTCATATTACATGTCCGCATAAACTTTTTTAGGCACATATCTCCAAGTTATCATGTTTTTCTAAACTTTGGAAGTATCTGCAGCTGCACACAGCAAAACCAAAACCAGCTGGACTCTTTTATACAGCAAAAGGGCAAATTTAAAGAAGTTTCACATTTATGACTTTCAGGAGAAATCCTCCAGTTAAATCCAAGAGAAACATGAACGTTTACCCTGCTAAAGAGGCTTAACCCTTTCATTCTGGCTTTGTGAGGGGATGACACAGGACAGGCTACGATCAGGTGGCGGGACTTGTGAAAACCCACCAAATTTCTGCTGCTGCCCGTAGACACGAAGAGTGAGTGTGTGCACAAAGGAGAAGTCCCACCGGCTGCAAGCTGTGATACAAGCCCTCAGAAGTGCTCAGAACTCACATGGACAATGGTCCCCCCCGTGTATAACTTAGTGCACCTCTGAATTTTCAGCTCCAGAGTTCTTACACTATTTCTCCCGAGTGCCATCACCACACAGAAAATACTGTTACATTTGAAACTAACAGAGTATGTGAACAATTATTTTCTTTTTCATGCTAGAAGCCTCAAACTGCCACAGAAGAAATCAACTTCCTTCTGTTCCCAGCAGTTAACATTCATTTTACATGTGTTTTGACACTTGGCAGTAGATAATTACTGGCTACACTCTTTGCCATGAAGTTCTTTCCTTTTATAATTAAGAAATTCTTTGAATTGTGGACAGTTAACTTTTCTACTGCTAAAGATTGTGAGCAATTAGTATGTAAATTACAAGATGACACCAAAAGCTCATATGGACAAGATAATCCTCGTGTACCGAAGGCTACCTGTGCATTATGTAAAAGCAACAGAAAATAATGACTTTTAGAAGTTTCAAATCATTTAACTTAAAATGGACCAGAACACAGAACTGCTTGCTTCCTTCTATCAGTGTGAGCCAAGGCACAAGCTCAGTGAGAATCAGAAGATAAAAATTTCTTCAGAAGAAAGTCTTCTTTCACTTTTCTTTTTTACAGTTTTTACCTTTGCCACACTTGGACTCACACCTCTATGACGCTCAGAATGTATGGCACCCACGAGAAAAGAAGTTCTGGAGAAACAGATATGAAAGAGCAAAACCACTTCTTAAGACTGTGAAGTATTTTAACAGTTTTCAGAGGTGTTATCCAGTGCTTGAATAAGTTAGGACACAGCACTCTGATAATCACCTCCCGTTTCTGCCTTCCAAGGCCCCCCAGCACACTTTTTGGGACTACAAAGCACTTATAATTTTATTTATTAGCAAATTTTCTTTTTTATTATATGTCTGTATAACTATGTTAACATAAAAAGCTGATGCCTCTCTCCAGTGAAATTACTGATTTCATCCATTTGTTGCACAGATTTCATGCATTCGTTGCACATTATTTCAGGACATTCTCCTAACTCCCCACTGCAATTGGTTTAACACTGTTCTTTGGTAATTCCATGAGAAAAAAAAACTACATTTCTATTAAATTTCTGCTCTTTCAGCTACTTGTTGTTTCCCTGATTTATTACTCTGCCACTACAGGTACTACTTTGTACAAGGAAGGGCACGAAATGTCTTTAGAATGCACGAAAATACACGAAAACAGCCTGGTAACACACTCCTGTAAAGGGGTTAACTCTTCCGCGCACTGCCTTTGTCAAGCAGTGAGGAAGGCAATGCTCCGCCGCAGCCGGGAGCGCTCCCTGCCGGCGCGGGCGGGCAGCGGCCCCCACAGGCAGGCCGGGCGGAGGCGGCGGGGCCAGGGACGGAGGGACTGAGGCACGGAGGGACTGAGGCACGGAGGGCTCGAGGGACGGAGGGCTCGGCCCGCGGCCGCGGACAGGCCGGCATGGCCGGCTCCCTCACCCTCCCGGGTCCTCATCCCGCCAGCCCCGCGCCCCCGGCCCCGCGCTCCCATAGGCTGCCGGCCCCTCCGCGGCAGCCAATCAGAAGGCAGTTGTCAGGCGCTCCCGTCTATTTTTAGCACTCACAAACAGACGCGCTTGGCGGTGGGCGTGCGCTCGGGCGCGGACACGCGCGCTCTCGCGGGGACGCGGCCAGAGCGCGGGCACGGCGCGGAGGAGCTGCGGTGGCGCCGGCCGAGGCCCGGGCCGGGGCAAGGGTGCGGGAAAGCAGCGTCACACCCGGGCTGCCGTGCAGCTTCCCGCCGGCAGGAGAAGGGAAAACCAGACCCGGAACCCCACCGGCTCAGGCAGTTCTAAGGAAAATCAGAAAATTCCTGATGAGAAGTATTATGTAAAATAAATAAATGACTAGAATAAAATATGTGTATGGCCCTCGTGCAAAGCGGCTGGTGTGCCCGCTCAGGACCGGGGGCCCCGACCCAGGCAGGACTTAACTCTAGAGCGAATTAGCAGCAGAAGGGAAAGGTGGGATTACTTGTATGGACTAAACTCTGCATCTCTTAAAGATTATTTTGTATATTCTCATTTAGTTAAATTCACACATAAGGTAGCCAGCTATCTCTGACGTGCTTCTGATACGTTTGGATAATGATAGATGTGTAAACTGAGGAGAAAAAAAGATCAGACATAAACACTTTCATAATACATATGCTAGGTACTTCGGAGAGTTCAGATATTTCAGATAGCCGGGGCCTGCATTCTTTCCCGGTTTCTCACAGAGCTCTAGATTCAATAGAGCTTTTTAGTATATCCTTGAATTCAGAAGGATTAGACATGTGCTGAAGCATTCAGTACAGGGATGAAGCAGGGCCTCTAAAGAAAATGCTAAAGGACAGTAAGGAAAACTACTTTTCTAATAGTTTAAATTAAGACTTAAACCAGCAACAATGTCAGCATATTGTAGAACTGTCAAGGAAAAAACTAGTCTTGCTAAGCGAGTTTTTAAAGACTCTTGTATAAACATAAAAGGTTTAGCTATCTGTCTAAATATATGAGTATTTAGCCCCCAGGTGATCAATTGTTTTGGGATTTGTGCATAGTGATGGGTCGTAAGAGCTTCTTGGGCTTTGTAGTGACCTGCTTACAAAAAATACAGAATGGATGAAATGCAGACCTAATCTGTGCACTAAATCTGCACCGCCTAAGGGAGTAAACTGATCTGCAGCTCTTGTGCTGACCCTACAGCACAGGGATGGATTTCACTGCCCATGTGCACTGAGTTTTGGACACCTCGAGAAGAAAATCTTGCAAAATAAGATGGATTCTTCAAAGTCGGCCAACTGCCATTTGTTTTTGCAATGAAAAGTATTCCCCGAAAAATCTTGCAATATCAGAGCGGAACATTGGCTGACTGCTCCTTGTCATCACCAGCCTTCAGGAGATGGTCAGTGCCAGGCTGCTCTGAAATCCTTGTCCTCATTACTCAATCCCCATGGATGCTTTTCAGTTGCCAGTAGGACATACCAAATCAGCAATGAAACAAAAGAACAAAGTCTGCTGTGACAATGTTTGAATGCCATTTCAATAAAGTGGCCTGTGGATTTAAAATCTGCCTGAAAAAAAAATGTTGTTTATTCTGTCATTGCCAGAACATTGATATAGTCAGAAACATTATTTCAATGAAGTTTTTACATGCCATTGAACGTTTTCTCTGTGTTCACGGGTTGTCAGTCTTATGTGCAGATTAAACTTAAGTTCTCACAGAGGAAGTTCACGCAGCGTGAATTCCGTTAGCTTTGCTGATCCCATTATGCGCCATAATTCGAGAGTGAAGATTGCTCTGCATAAATATTCATCCAGCATCTTTCAAGTTTTCGCTTTTCATTCTGCTGCTGCCTGACCCTGTCTGCCACTTTTCTCTGAATAATCATTACTGCTGAGCAACCCATTTGGAGAAAAAAGGCATTTGCAAGACTAAAATACCCAGACAGCACTGGATGCGTGGATTGTCACTAGGACAAGTTGCAGCCCATCGCAATTTGTAACTGTGGATATTAAAATAATCTAATGTGCTGTTTGGAATTGATGTGCATTTCTCTCTGCAAATGTCATGGCCTCTGGCTCACATAGAAGCTATACTGAACACATGGGTAGTAGCACCCCAGTTCTCACTCTGAGCACTCCAAGCCCAATTTACAAGTTTTCCTCTATTTTAAGTCCAGCAGGTTTTTAAATTGTAATAATTATTTTTTAATTTTTTTTTTTTGGTGCAGTTTCTATCAAGCTGCAACCCAAAGGTTCTGCTTCTGCATTGAGTTGAACTGAAATTGGTGAAAATAAACAAATGTGATGTGTTTTTGTGGAAGCAAAGACTCAAATAAAGGGCTCTTTCCATGTGAAGTGAGTTTAAAAGACTACACATTTGAGAATTTAAGCCCAAACATGATAAAACTGACCACAATTCTCTTGTGAATCCTCAGCAGATTCTGGGACATGAATGTCTGTTCTCCACAATTGTTAATCTAGCCAGTAAGGGAAATTGCTATTCTGATCTGTTCCCAGATATACTGTCACGTGTTTCAGATCGTGTGTTTCCAGCACGTGAGAACATGCACAGATTTTCTAGGTGAGCTGAGGTTATGGGAACCCATCTCCCTCCACTGGTGTTGCAGTGTGTGCAGTGCACTTAACTGAGCGTGTGATGGCTGTGCACATTAGCTGTCTCTTTTCAAGGAAGACTGTGCATGAGTTCCCCACCCTCCCCTACAATTCAGGCCAGCTGAGGTACCTGCATTTGGGAAAAGCAGGGTCAGCACCCCTGAAATGCAAGGAAAGCCAGTCCCTGGGAAAGTCGTTCTCCAGAGCATGAGGTCTCACATCCATGTTTCCATACTGTGACTTCAGGGAGATGAGCAAAACAAGTTTTTCAGCAGCTCAGACTTGCAGTCACTGCTCCCTAATACAGAGCTTCTACAGAAGAAGGCCCACCCCCCGCAATGCAAACAGCTGCCTGAGAAAGGCAAGAGGCACCGCAGGGATACATCCCCTCGGCAGGAATGTGACAAGGCACTTCACAGGCTGCGCTGCAGACCTTGCTGAAGCTTTCCTTGGGCGAAGCATTGGAGAGCACGGGCTGTTGTGCCATGCAGTGCTCTGAGACGAGCTGGCAAAGAGAGACATGCTTTTCAGCTTCTATAAGATGCATACTTTTGCCAGGTACTATCTTTACATGTTTTTTCTTTCCCTTTATTTTCATCCAGTAAGAATTCCCGTAGACACCACTTACATAATTTGCCTGCTTATCAGCTTGACATCTTAATTGCAGAAACTGCACCAACAGGGAAAAGCTGCTAGATAGCAGGCGCCAATGCTACATCAGGTAAAAACAAGTAATCACATTACTCAGGAAGACCAAAGTGGTGAAAATATGCCCTCCTCAAAATTCAAGTTTAAACCAGACATACTTCCAGGCTGACTGAAGTGACTGAACTCTCTTGCCAGCTAGACAGCTTTGATCCAGTCTTCCAGTAAAAAAAAAAAACCAAAAAACCGTGCAGGGTAGAAACATTCATGTGATGAAGGCTGTATGATTCAGAAAGGTGTGTTACAGCCTGACTTTAGGCCAGCTGCTTGGCCCTGGTCCTGCACCAGTGTACTTGCTTGTGCACTCACACAGAGTCTAACACAAGCCTGGACATCAAAGAACTGGACCAGGCATTTTCCAACAGAAGACTGGGCTGTTATTCTCCCTGTAAAAGACTGCTGTGTTCATAAGGATGCTCCAGTCTGTTTTAGTGGGAAATTAGAATGGCGATCATTTTCCCATTCAAAATAGCATAATCCCATTTTTTATGTGCACTTCATACCTGCAAGGCTTAAAATAGATGTTATCTCTGTTTTATGGGGACTGATGCTGACATTAATATCTCTCAATGCCCTATGCCTTTTTCTAAAAAAATTTTCATGTAAAAGACTCTTGTTCTAATTAAGGTCAAATAATTTGTAAAGTGCATTATATTTTGGACGTGTCACATCAGAGCATATACATCACACTGACTTATGTGTGGTGCAGTCAATCAGTCATGTGAATGAAGGATTATGCACAGACTTCCTGGATGCTTTGGGGTTTGAACCCTGCAAGCAGTAGATCACAGATGCTTTCTGTCATGTATTAATAGCTGTCTCAGCGTGAGAACTGGAAACCCAGAGCTCTCATAAATGCTAAAAACATTTCACCTCCAGGACTTAGAATGTGAAACTTAATGTGCCAGTGAAACACTCTGGAAGCTGCTTTTATTTTTTCTTCAAGCTGCTTTTAAAAGGATTTCAAGTTTGGAGAGACATTACTGCATCATAAAATTTTTAAACTAATGTGACATTCTGTGATTATTTTATTTTTGCCGTGGAGGCATAGCAAACTATATTCACCGGCAAAAATGCCTTGTTTCAGTCATCTGAGGGCAAACTCACTTATTTGGTGTTCCTGGTTGAGCAGTAAGAGATGAGTAAACCTGACCTACCCTTAATTACAGCATTTGTTGTACAAACATATTGTAATGGAACCCCTGGTGAACTGACAAGGCACTGCCTCCCAGTTGTTCCTAGTCCTGAGCCCACTGCAGCTTGCCATGAGAGCTTATTATTTGCTGTATCCTAGGCATTGGAAGAAGAGAGTGAATATGGTGCAGGGTTTTTTTGAAGTTGTTAGTGCAGGCTTAGGAGGAGGTTGATAATTGAATTTGCTGCTGATCACACTGGACTAAGTTTCAGGATTTTCTTACCGGGTGTCCCTACCTATGTGCAGCCTCAAATGGTGGAAGCATTGCTGATAAGCATTTTTTAAAAGAAGAAGTTATCTTTTGGAACCATTCATTTTGGTACTGGAAATAGAAGCTAATTTCCTCTGCTTTGTGCTGCATCTGAACTGCTTCTGAGAAGCAGTTCTTTGAAGGAAATCCAGACGTCCACATTCAGTCCCCATCTCTGATACAGAGCCAACAGGTCTGGCTACATCAGCCGATCTGGTCAGCTTCTTATTCTCCAAGTTTGTGGGAGTGTGACAATGTGTGCTGCCTTCAGGACTGGGAATCAGTTCAATAGCGTTTACAGTGCAGTCGTGGTAGGTAGTGTGAAGATGAGGACTAATCTCACCTGTTTCCAACCACCATGTTCCAGGTTCAAGTGCTGACTAACCTGCCCTTAGTGTCAGTTCTCACCCAAGTCAGTGAGTCTAAGTTACTGACCATCCACAGCCATAGATTTGAGGTCACATTCCAGGCCCATTTCTCCATCCAGTGGTGTCTGGAGTCCTTTACTTCTTTGGTGCTGCTGCCAATTCAGTAGAACCATCTGTAATGATCCTTTAGCTGTGAGGAATAACATTTGGACCTGTTCCTGTTTTGAATGGAGAATTTTTTCTGTTACACAAGATACCTACAGATGTAGTGTCAGTGGGGTACCCACTCTATTCTTCACTTCATGGGTGCAGAAGCAGATTCTGCCTTGGGGCTCTGATTTGTCTACTCCCTTTCTTTCTTCCTTGCCAATGCTTCTTTTAACCAGACCATAGTTAACCTGCCTTGCTCATCTCCCTGCTTCTTATTGCTTTGATACAGCCTTTTATGAACTGAGAACTAGGTAATCTCGTCTCTGGGCAAATCCTTCCTCTATCTGCAGATGGCTCTAGGCAGAAGCAGGGCACACAGCTTAAATGCAGGTTAGAGAAACCATGCCGTACCGTACGGCAGAAGCAGCTACAAAGCAAGGCAACATCTGAGATGAAACCCAAATGTGTCCTCGTCACTGGTTTGTGCTGTGGCTCTGGCAAGCTTACTGGTGTGTGCTGACTCCTGGTCTCCCCCTTCCCTGAAACATCAGCTTTTAACTGCTGCCAGAGGCACTGTCATTGGCTTTGTTTTTTTGTTCTTGCTGCTGTTCCAGGTCAATAGATCCCATGTTCTTCCAGCGCTCTGAAAAAATAAATGGTCTCCCAGAGCTGCGTCGTCTCCTTGTTTTTCCTTCAAGATAACCAAGTGAACAAACATTGAAGCAGTTCATATTGATACAATTTCTTTGTGTAAGTGGCTACTTTTAAAAGCTTTTTTGTTTCTGCTTTCTCTTTCGACAGAATTATA
Organism: Gymnorhina tibicen; assembly: GCA_013399875.1. NCBI lineage: Eukaryota > Metazoa > Chordata > Aves > Passeriformes > Artamidae > Gymnorhina > Gymnorhina tibicen. Next base: position 506,752 of record VXAZ01001368.1, on the reverse strand, counting down.
CATTATGGCAACCAAAGAGTTCAAACCCTGTCATGTTGCTTTGTAGGTATTTAGCCAAGAATTGGAATAATAATTATATGAATGTTGTGGGTTTGTTTTTTGGGTTTTTTTTCTTCTTCTTTTCAGTGATCTTCAGTAGCATTTTTGCTGTGAAGTGACTTCTGAGAAGGAAGCAGACTGTTCTAAGAATAATGATTACACTGAAAATGAGAGAAATGAAATTGCAAATAATGTTCAAGAAGTCAAATATATCCTGACCTTGCTTGGCTTGTTAAGCCATTTGCACAGCCCTGGTTAATGACTGGACAATTAATAACTGGATCAGTTGCTTCAAGAGCAGGCGCAGTTAAATGCTCTCTGCACATCATTCACCTCTGAGTCCAGATGACCTATTATGATATTTTTGAAGAGATGACTATTGAGACTTCTTTTCATTCTCCCTCTAATTATATCCACTTGTGTCTTTCCTTCCCTTAGAATTTCGGCCCTGGAAAAGATTGCTTTTGTGCTCTTTGGATTTTTAGCTAGATTGCCCCTCTTCCTAGTATGAGTTACAGCAGGCTTCGCTTTGTCCCTAATTTATTGAATACATGTGATACATACCTGAGGGCATTACTAGAGCTCATAAATTCTACATCATAGAATATAAGATGGAGAAGAATAGATACTTATAACAAAACTGGGAGAAAAAATAAAGCAGAAATCATTCAGACAAATGACCAATGCACCTCCCGTCCTAGCAAATATGACTCGGGTATAAAAGGATGTAAAGTCCATTTGTTTGTACAAATGAATGCACTAGTAAAAGACAGCACTTGAGGCTTTACTATCTCTTAATATCTCTATAATTTAAAAAATGCCCTATATTCCAAAGTGACAGGATGTCTCACATATCTCATGTATGATTTTTATAAATTCATCTTATTCGCAGTTTTTAAAAGTGAATTACAGAGAAAGAACTCAGTATGCTGTTAAACAGCAGAGACAGTCTGAAGTTCATGAAAGGAAAGATCACCTTAAGCTGTTGCTTTGAAGTTTCACCAGAGTTTTCCAGCTCATTTCCTATTGATGGAAAACTTGCCAAAAGTACTCCCAGCAGAGATAAAAAAATATTTGGCCTGTTGGAATCCACACTTGAAGATTATCAGCAGATCAAAGACACAAGAGTCAAGCTATATGCTATAGACAATTTACATAAAATTAATATATATATATATCACTGATTATTTATCTCTAGCTAATTAATGTACTCATTACTTATGCAGGTAGCTCTAAGCAGGATGTGGAAGGATGTGCCAGTGAAATCTATAGTATGAAAAAGCACACGTCAGTTGATTGCTTTAGATTTTAAATATTTCAGGCTGACCCGATCAGATTTGTTTTTTTCTCTTGGAAAACTTTCAATGATTCTTAAGTTCCTCTGTCAACTTTTTTCTATTGTTGTTATTGTTAGTGCATTTATTGAATCCAAAGTGTCTCTTATGTTTTATTTTGTTGTACAAGCATGGTTTATCTTTCATTAGATTACGGTTATTTGGAAAGTGTCCTTTGCACAGAAACAACAACTAAAACTGGGATTCTTATTAACACAAATGTTTGAACTGATAATAGGCCCTGAAAGCTTTCTTTCTTTTAATTGCCTCCTGTGGTAGGAGTTTTTTTAATGATGAGCATTTCAGTGCAACGTGTGTGTTTTGCGCAGTCCCTCCTTGCTGTGTCCAGTGGCCTTGTTACCAGTGGGCCTCTGCAGGAGCCCAGAGATGGGGTGATGGGGACCAGGGAGGAGGTGGCACAGCCCTGCCTTTGGTCCCCACCTTCTGGCCAGACCTCACATGACAAAGCAGGCTTTGGTAGATGTCTTTGCTTCAGCCCATAAACCCGCCCCAAACATTGCACTTTAAATTATGTTATGCAGTGAAACATTGAGGAACATCTACCGGGAAGAAGCTTGTGAAGCAACACAGATCAGAAAAAAGAACCTGGGGCTGCTCCTCCTTCCCACTGGAGCAAAGTGCTTCTCCTCTGCTGGTTGTGAAACTCCTCACCTCTTGTGGAAGTGGCATTTGCAGAAGTCTCTTTGATGGAGCCAAGTATCCCACCCACGCATTTTAGCTCTGGGAAGGGCTGTAGCACAGTATGCTGGGGAATCCACGTACACACCTGCCACAGAGCCAGGTGGGACACTTTAACACTACATTTTCCTGTCATGGACTGAAAAGTTTTGTTTTCAACAAATCAGTAGGAAAAATCACACGCTACGTCTTTCTAAGTTGACCCAAAATACAGTTGACCTCGGTCAGCCCAAGCACGGAGCTTAGGACAAGTTTCACAGTATCCCTCACCTTCATCCCTGAGTGGGTGGTGAAACATATGTAAAGAGTCAGAAATAAAATGGTTTGGAGAGTAAACATAAAGCAATCCTACTTGAGGTGGAAATCTCAAGGTGGTATGGTGTGAAGTCACTCTAAGTGCTTCTTTAATGATCTGTAAAAACACAAGCACAGCATACAAAGCTCATTTTAATAAATTATTTTCTTTTTAACTCTTCCTTGCTTTGAACACATCAAGGTGTCCTGCTCTAAGTAGTCAGTCCTAAATTTTTTCTTATTACTTACCATGTGTTTGTTTGTTTTTAGTTACTGCATTTCTCTTTTCAGGGTAATGCTGCATTATCATATTTCAGTCTCAGTTTCTAGACCTGTTTGCTACACACAGTCAACTAAAAATAAGCTGCTTTATCCTTGGACGTATTGTATAAATTCAGTGGGTGGCAGTTACATGCTGCTTTCCAGATGATAGTGAGTTGCATTCACTTATATCTTGTGTAACTTGGATGATACCAACAGAGACAGAATATGCTGACAGGTGTTTCCAGCAGGAATTTGTATCAAGCCCTTCTCTCTTGTCTTTCCGCATATCACAGCCCAATTAAAATGTACTTAAAATGTACGATAGGCCCTTGATCTTTCTTGATATGGTTACTATCATTTAATGTAAGGCAAATTTAATTTCTTTCGGATATCTGGGATATATAAGCCAGTCCTAAAATAAATGTTGCTGTTTGATCTGCTACACAGTATTATTCTGGCAGCTTGGGCTGCCCTCCTGCAGCCTTGTTTGTCCTGTCAGACCCTCCTGAGGTACTCTCATGTTGCTGCTGAAGATCGATCTGTGCTTTGTAATATGCACATCTCTGGCTCGTGCATTTCTTCATGGAAAGGGCTGGGTGAGGTTCCTTGGCATGATTTCTACAGCTGCTCAAAGCAGCTGATCATAATGGCCTCTCAGTTTAGAATCTATTAATTGACATCCTGCTTTGTTCAGATATTAATGTTGAAAAAAAAATGGGAAAAGAAAAAAGAAAACAAAAAATTAGCTCAGAGAACAGCATCATTCCTCAGTGCAGAATATTGTTGTAGACCCAGGACTCAGAGAAGGAGCAGCAAGACTGTGAGTTACTAGAGCCGAAACTGTGGGGAGGGCTGGGGGAAATGTGGGAGAAAAAGCTAATGATGGGATTAGATATGATGCAAGCTTTACCTATTTATTGGTAAGAAAGAGTTATCCTAAATATTGTCAATTGGATTTAAGATACAAATATGCCCACTGCTTAACTGTTTCCAGTTAGATCAATAAAGGTACCTCTGAACTGCCATGTTTCTAAATCTTACATCCTTAAAATGCTTGCTCCTCTGCTGCCCAGGTCCCTGGGCTCCTTTATCTACGGTCTTGATGGGCACTGAGAGGAAACACCCACAAAGTACATAATTCAGTAAAAGGTTCAGGGCTTATTGCCAGCTCCACAGGCTCAGCTGCTAGAGGGCTCACTGGAGTGTGGGGTCCAAATTTTGTTGAATCCTTGGCCTGCAGGAATAGAATTTTTTCAGCTCCAGACCATCTGTTGAAACTTTTTCATGCGGCAGTAATTAAGTAATTATTAGGGCAGAGAAAGCATGCGTCTATGGCCTGGGGACAAGGATGGGGGTGCCTTGACTCCTGCACAAGGTCTATTGAACACTAAATGTGAAATTCTCAGACACTTGTGAGAGCAGAGGCAAGAGCCTTGTCTCTCTCTCGTAACACAGGGTATCATTCTTGCTGGAGTAGCCACTTGGGGCCTCTGAGATGGACATTCAGATGTCCACAGGCACCAAAGAGGAGCATAGCCCAGGTGTCCCTCCTGCTGGACAGGAGAGCTAACCAGGGAATCACCGTGCAAAAGGAGGAGGCACACTCCTTCCTCCACCTTGGCTTTGCGTGACGGGCATAGACCAAGATCAGTGCTCAAGCTCATCAGCTTGAGGCCGGCACCTCCTGTCAGCCCCAAGTAACACTTTCTCACAAAGAAACTCAAATAATACAACTGAACATCTATAGTGCGGGCACATCCCCCCTCAGCCCATGGGGTTTTCTGCTACTGTTTATAGGGTGCCTCAATCTTTACACTGAGTTTAGTCTAAAGTCATGAGTTCATGAGTTCATCTACTTCTAACAGCATCAGATGGGTTAATAAAAATGTTACTTCATTCCGTGGGCCCTCCTCACTTTATTGGGATCCTACCTGCCCAAACCAGGGCTGTTTTGGACACAGAGGTAGTTTTGTTGATCTGAATCGTAATACTTTTGTATCATACAGAGATGGTACCTGAAGATGCGTGCGTAATCACTTTTTTTATTAGATGTTTGGTTTTACAAACCCTATTAAAATTGATTTTTGTTAACCCTGATATCAGAAGTTGTACCACAATGTCATATGACCAGAAAAGACATTTTGATAAAGGGAATGCAGTCTAGATGATTAGGGAATGAATGTACCATCTGTCAAATCTTCATGAATTAATTAACCTCTAAGTACATTGAAGATAGATGGTGTCAGTCCACTTGTCATGGAAATTCTTATCCTGACATAACTGAACTGGGAAGATAAAGAGAAATGTTAGAATGGGCAGGTATATTTCAGTCTTTTTTTCTCCCATTTTTCTCCAGTAATTAATTTATTTGCAAAGCTATGTACTTTTTTAAAAAAAGCTCTCTCTAATCATCACTATAAATTCTTCAAAGCCAGTTTGAGATTTAAAAGCCACCTTCTTATTTTTTTTTTTTTCTTAAAGGGAGGGTAACAAGAACACATTGAGGAGTTGTAAGGTGGATTGGACTACATTGTATTTCGGTAAAAGGCAGGCTCTCGTATAACCCCAAAATTTTATGCCTAGGCCTCATTTTTGGAAGTTATTTAACACTGAGGAACCTACCTCCTCTGTATGATATCCAGTCTGTCTTCTGTGGTTCATGAGTGGCTTATCAGGACCTTCAGTGAGCACATTCCCAAAGCCAACCTGACATACAGGTAGGAGATGCCCTGTAGAGCACATGAGGCACCACATGTGTGGCATTTGTCTATGCCATAATCTATGTCTGAACAGCCGTGGGAATGCTGCAGGCTATCCCTGAGACATACGCAGTGCTCAGAGGCAGGTGGATCAGGAGAAACATTGTGTTTACTTGTGGTCCCAAAATTAAATGTTGAATACGTGCTGCCATGAGTTTCAGAAATATATTGACTGCCTAACTCTGGTCAGTAAAGTGGTCTGAGTTCTAGCAGCTCTATGAATGCGGAAAGACTCAGACAGTAGCCTTCTGTAATACACTGCTTGGAAGATTTAATTTAAGTGATTTAAGCTGAAATAATACTGCCTTCTTCATACTCTACATAATACCTGCCTTGATACTGAAATCCTTGAAACCAGCAGAAAAGTGAAGAAACCAAAGGAATAGTGAGTCGTTCTCACCATTTCCCTGATGCAAAATGGGAGGGGAAGCCGTGCAAATATTAATGACACATTCACAGATAACATTGATTAATGACATTTCTGGCTTGAATATCCACCCCATGGAAGCTGCTGAATTTGGAGAGGACTTTTTAATTATTATTTCATTATCTTCTTATTATTTCATCTGAGCAAAAGCCAGTTTACAGAATATCCTTTGCTGTCCTATTGTTTACTAATGCTCTTTGCTTCCTAATTCCCAGCTAAGATGTATGAAAAAATAGACATTATTTATAAAAGATGTAGGCTGGGACCCGTGTGGAAAACCATGCAGTATCATGTCGATCCATGCTTTAATAGGCAACATTTTATGTCTCTAAGGCCTCAATGAGCTCTCACTTCCTCGTAGACTTAGTCCATCTGTACAGAATGCTGAATACACCACTGGATGTCACCCTTGCTCTCCCCTGAAGCAAACAGAGCAGTAAACCACGAAAAATGTAGTTTTAAAGTCCCAAATACACTACAAGGTGGTAACTGGCAGGTTATGACCAGAATATGGATACTGTAGGATAATTTATATATGACATGTGAAACAGTCTGTCTCTAAGGGTATGTATTACCTTTTACATGGAGAAATCTCTGAGGCTAAAACTAGTATTTATTGGTTTACTTCTAGTCCCTCCAAAAGCATCAAGGTAAAGTTGAAGCCTGTAGAACCTGCTAGGCTCAAATTTTGTGCTTCCAACACAGGAAGGCACCACCTGCTGCTTTTGTATTTTATTAACTTTCTGCAGAGTTTGGAAGTTAAAACTGAATTTCAGTAAAAGCAGATGAATAGTTTGTGAGGTGTTTCTAGGACAAATGTTATCTGCCACCTTCTTGCCAGTGCCACCAGATTCAAATACTGTCTGATAGCAGTTGTACAGATGTTCACAGTTATTTCAGTGACATCTGCAGTAGCATCCTTCCAAATAATTTTTATCCTTGTCACTTCTCTGTACTTTTGCTCATAGCTGACTCCTGTTTCACGACTGTCAAGAGAAGTCCCATAAACTCCAGGAGTATAAGATGTACACGCATTAGTCATAACTCACTGCATCAGCTGTGTGGGGGAACAGAAAGGAGGATGCATAGGCCTTGTAAATTGACCTAGCTCTGTCTGAGATGAGCAGATGACAATGAAAATGTGCTAAGCATTTTCCCCAAGAAGTTTAGGTAAACCTGTCAAAACTTTGCCTGTCTTAGACATCGTCCGACACTCCCAGCTGGTTGTAGATACCCAGGAACACTTAGTCCTCTCAGGTTCCTCAGGCCAATGGCAAACAGGGAAGGGCTCTTGGGGTGAGTTTTGCTCATACTCTTCACTCGTAAATCATCCTGTGCAGTGAGATAACTAGAGATAACTGCAATTTGGTGACTTACCATCAGAAAGACAGAAATTAAAGATCAGAAAATACTGGCTTCAGAAACAGAAACATGCATGTAATACTACAATTATCCTTGTTTGTGAGACACAGTCCCAACTGAAGAGCTAGTTATCAGTTACTAGCACTCTAGTTGTTGAAGAATGTTATTTCTATGTAGTGACTTCTATGCAAACATAAATGTCTTTTACAAAGTGTGCTGGTTTTGGTTGGAGTAGAGTTAATTTTCTTCACATTGGCTAGTGTGGGGCTATGTTTTGGATTTGTGCTGAACACAGTGTTGACAGTATAGAGAGGTTTTTGTTATGGCCTTTTCTGCTATTCATATTGTCTCACTGGCAAGGAAGTTCTGAATGCATGCGAGGTTGGGAGGAGACACAGCCAGGACAGGTGACGCCAACTGACCAAAGGAATATTCTATACCACATGGCATCATGCTCAGTATATAAAGTAGGGGGAAGAAGGAGGAAGAATGGGATGTTTGGAGTGGCAGCAATTGTCTTCCCAAGTCACCATTACGTGTGATGGGCCCTGCTTCCCTGGAGATGGCTGAACACCTGCCTGCCCATGGGAAGCAGTAACTGAATTCTTGTTTTGCTTGTGCATGGCTTTTCCTTTCCCTATTAAACTGTCTTTATCTCAACTCGTGGATTTTCTGACTCTTACCCTTCCAATTCTCTCCCTGATACTGCTGGTGGGGAAGCGAGTGAGTGGCTTGCTAGGGCTTGGTTGTTGGTTGGGCTTGAACCGTACACAGAGGAAGGAAAGCAGAAATCACTGGAAATGGAAACTATCTTGTGAAGATTTTTTTATCAAAACTTAATTCTGATTTCTCAGAAGAGAAAAAATTATTCATCAGTTTTGAGGCAAGAAAAGAATAATCCATAAATTTGGTAACTCAAACTCACATAAAGATTGAGATAAAGAATTGTAAATAGCATTTTGCCCTCTGATTTTACAATACCAAGTGTACTGAGCAGTCCATACTGTAAGAATTCAGTAGTTCTTAAGACTAATATATTATACATAACCAGGAGCTGGGAAACGTCTCAAAAGTGAGGCAGTCTAAAGTAGCTAAACAAGGAGATGATAAAAAAAGAAAAAATTTCATGTGTAAATTTGGAAGGAAAACAAATCTGTTGTGTTTCTTCTTGAGCTACATTAAAATAACAATGAGTCAATAAGAACTATGACGCTTATTTTGGAAAAGAAGGAGAAGAAGGAATCTAATCTGAAGTTAAATGAGTCCATGCAGATTTATGGGAAAGTCGAAAACCAACAGAGTTAAAGGTCTAGAACATAAGGCTTACATAAGGCTTACAATTATGAGAAAGAAGCTATACTGCTATCATTTTTAGGTGATCAAGCAATCATTTCATTAGGTGGTAATGAAAAAATTATAGCAAATTCTTTTAAGTTTTTCCTAGATGTATTCCATTGCATATATTTTTCACGTTAATGTGAAAACATGTATAGATCTTACCATCTTAAAAGTGCTATCTACTGTCATTATGCTTCCTCAATCTCAGTATAATACTTAGGTTCTCAGGAGTCTGGCTACTTGTATTTGTACTCTTCAATTCTTTCTCTGCCCACTAGATGGTACTGCCAGCTTTAATTACACCATCCAAGGCTGAAGTTACAGGGTGTTTGTTTCATGATTTCATCCCAGATCACAGCATCAAGGACTACACTGTATTTTTCGGCTGCCCCAGCGTAAATTTGCTTTGACTCCACTGGTTTTATATCCCTGTCTGTAGGAGTATTTATGGATAGTCAAACAGATATTGGTGCCATACTTTAAAGTAAAGCAGAAATATTTCAGCCAAATAGAAGTATTTGCAAGCAGATCTTATGGTTATTAACCTCATACAGTCGCAGTTAAAAGATATTCAACGTTTTTGGCTGGAAACAACTTCTTCCTCAAAATTGCCTCTCACCTCTAAACCATAAAATGCACAGACGACTTTCTTACAGGTGGAAGAACACTCTATTTGTAATTTTGTTTCATTAGTCCTTTCAGCATAACCATGCTATTTTGTAGCCAGAAATTTTGAGTTACCTAAATTTAATATGAATATCTGATCAAGTTTAATTTATAAATTCCAGAAAAGTAAGAAAATATTTGATTTCTCTATTTGTCTCAAATATCATCTATTTTACCAGCCAACCCCATGCCCATGCACTATGTGTCTGTTTCTTCAGATATTCTTCACAAATTAGCAGAAAATAAGTCCAGATTTGCTCTCTGGAGTAGAGGTCTAAGTAATCATTGCTTAACATTACTCTCTGTCCTTGGTTAGAGAAAATTATTCATTGAAGGAATGAAAGCTGCTTCTATAAATCTTAATCATCATAGATGTAAATTAATTTCAAGCCATGGAACTGAGGGCTTTTAAACAGCAGTGAGAGAACGGGGCAAGTAGGACTTGTGAGTCAACATGAACCATCCTGAACCATCACTACCTTGGGGTAACGGGAGAAGTAGGACATCCACAACTGGAAGGGCCATCCTTCCATGGGGCAAGGCCAGCTACGTGGTCTGGTGCATGTGATGCACTGGGAAATATCATGGACCACATGCTATTTGAGCAAAGATTTTGTTTGTCTTCTCTAACCCTAGGGGTTCAAAGGGCTGTAGAAATGAGATTTTTCCACTAAATGGAAAAATAACAACTGACTTTGTAAAAGCAAAAACATTAAGAAAAGAAAGGAAAAGGCCAAAAATTAATATTTCATTGGGATTAATAGTCTCTGGCAGTGAAAAGGGAGCAAGAGCATCAGGAAGCAAAGTAACCAATTGAGAGTCCTCCAAAATACCCATGCTGCAGTGCTTTAGTCTTTCCAATTCACAGAGCTGATCTCTTTTATGTTCACAGTGAAATGAAATGTATCTGTTTTGGAGAAAATTAAGAAGTTGCTGTTTTATTTGAAACTCTCAAATGTTGATAATTTTTTGTTGGACTTCTATGTCCTCTCTTTGTCCTGAAGTCAGATGCATGACATAACTTTCCTTTAGATGATTCACTTCAGCAAACAACATTTACTTGAGGCCCTGTTTTCCTTTCCCCTGTTCTGGGCTCCCCACAATGTGGTCAATTTATTGTGGTTTCTTTAATTTGTGCAGTTTTGTCATGGAGCAACTGCTGCATTTGGTCTGGAATGACGTGAAGGAGACTGTGCCTTGAGCACAGAAAATGAAGCAAATTGTGTGGCATAAAAACAGGTTAATCTTTCAATCAAAGGAGAGCACATGATCCTTCAATTGAGAAGTAAATATGGAATGCTATTCTATGAAGTATAAGAGCACTTGAATGCAGGCAATATAATTTTTAATTCCATTTCTGATTCTTAGAGTCTGTTAAAGTTGAATCACTGAGATAAAAGATGAAAATCATCTTTTGAGATGTGGCAACCATAATGTTTATGACAGCCAAAATAATTGCTTTTTTCAGGAATATTTTAAACTTATACATAGATCAAAATTTTCTGTGTTTAAAGTATTATACAGAGTACTTGCCTTCTATACTGACTGTGTTTTACTTGTATTCTGTAAAGTGATTTATTACTAGAAAGCAGTAGGAGAAAAAAAACCTATTCAAAACAAAATTTTCTACTGGATCAGTGATTCTGACCTTGATTTTCTTGCCTAAGGATTTCACAGGCACTTGTTTCACACAGGAACATACTTGTGCATCATACTTGTGCACTGCAGTGGTTCTTTGAAGTCAGTCTGTAGAAATAAGGCCCAAATTCCTAATCACTGAAATGTTGCCCACAAGTTTAGAAGAGAAATTAACAAAGTGAGCTGAAATAAGAATTGTTTAAAATTGGTGGAAATTTGTGCCTGATTCTACTGCCTGGATATGCTATTCACAAAGGATAAAAAGTAACAGTTCATTCCTGGGAAGTTCCTTTTTATGTTGGAGAGACTTCAAGACCACCCTAAAAATATGTACACGTTGTTCATTAATTTTCCATCTGCCTGTGTTGGGTATGTTCAATTCATTATGTGCCATTGATATAAAGAAGATTTCACATTCTTTGTCAGAGTTGGATAGATATATGTTGATGTATTCTAATGACATCTTCATATTTCCAAGGGCCTAGTGATTGATCCAGTAGTGCTGAATGCTGAAATGGCTCCAGACACTGGCTGTGTTTTTGTGCACCTGTGGTGTGGTGTAACTGACAGGATCAAGGCATTGGCAGGGAAACAGGTGGGATCTCCATCCAAGGAGACACCAGCACCAGCTCCCTCTCTTTTCTTTACAACCTGCTACGTAAGCCAAGACACAATGGAACTCGTTGCTTACTTGATGACTTTACCTTAAAGCAGTAGAACAGTAGGTGCTGCTCCAGTCATTGCTGCTCACTGCCTGTTTTACATAGGCATTGTTAAAAGAGGACTGTACTTGCATTAATGTTTTCACAGTAATTATCCTGGGAGAAGCTGAAGCTGTTGTGAACTGAGATAGTCTCATCAAACAAAAGCTTATAGAAGGAATATAAGAAAAAAGACCTTGTAAATGCATGTGCCAGACCAAAAAAAAAAAAAACCAAAGAAAAACCAACCAACCAACCAAAAAAGAAAACCCACAAAAACCAATATAATGTTTATTACATTTATTTGACTTATTTTCTGAAGTTTCTATCCTACAGATTCAGGTTGTTGTTGCTAGGGTAAGCATGATCCAAGGTCATGACTTGACATTTGGCAAAGAGTAAAGAGCAGCAACAACGACAAAAAAGAAGTTATTTGGTAGACTTCTTTAGGTGCCATTTGTACTGGTCAGTTGGTGGGCAAAAAAGAGAAAGGGAAGAATGTGTTAGGCTGGCTCCTCAGATCATTCATGATGATTCATACCTGAAATCAGTGCCTGGAGGGAAGCTTCATGATGTCAGTACAAAGGTTATGCCAGGAAAGGTAAATATAGCTCTGCAAGACATCCATAAATCTTCTACTGTGGTAAAAATAAGATGAAAATAAAGTCAATGAAGAAAAAATTCAATGAGAGTCCATGAGAATCAAGCAGGAGGCTGAAAGGGATGACAGAATGAACTAGCTTAGCAGTCCTTAATCACTACTCAAGTACATGCTTAATAGACTTTGACAGAAGAAAAAGTGAAATCAGAACTTCTTGATTCAGTAATAAAAACTAAAGCCAAAACCTGCAAACAAAAAAATTGTAAATAGTGAAATTGCAGTCTTTATCTCAAACTAAATCTCTCAAAGTTTGGACCAAAGCTTGGATCTGTTTTTTTGTTCCATGTCTAATAGGTGCAAGAGACATGATTTTATGTGTCAGCAGTGCTGAGGTCTGATAACAAAATAAGTAATATTATGGCCAACATAATTTTTTTTTTTTTATCATAGATCAAAAACTTCTCTGCTTGAAGCACAAATTTTTTTAATTTAAATAGCTGTGCTGGTGTCTGATCCCTCCTACATGTATTTGCATTCATTAAACTAGTTGATTTTGTAAGCTGATATTGTTAACAGATGAGTTTCTGTGTATGTATTCATAAGTCATCCTGGAGTTTATGTTTTGTGTTCATGATGTGATTTTTGGTTTTTGGAGGATTATTGTTTGTTTGTTTGTCTGGTCAGTTTAGTTTATTTTTCTCTTCTTGCAGCTTGGTAGATGGAAGGAAGTCCGTTGTAATGGTATTGCTTTCTAGCATCATCACAGCAGGCATATCTGGTAGTTTGCCTGATAAATAAAGAAGCTTCAAACATGTATTCTCAATGGTGAGTGTACTGTTTTAACTGATAGCAAAGTCTAGTAGATAGAATTGGTTTACATTTTTAGCTCTAGATAACTCTTAAGCCACAGAAGTTCATTGTGTTAAGTCCTCATTTTTTTATGAGTGCATACTTTAAGAATAAGTCCCTCCAACAAGAAAAGTCCTATCTCTCTGAAGCTCTGGCATGCTGCTGATAAACATTTTAATAGAGTCCTTTTCCCTTTCAGGAAGCTTAATGAGCTACCTCCTTGGGAAGAAATGGAGTTAAATTTCTGTATTCTTGTTGTAAGGCGAAAAAGGGGAAAAATAAAATCTTTCATCCTCGCTTTTGTGGTTGGCAAGACTGATGGACACTGGGCAAATGGAACGAGTTTGAACTCTGGACAGTTTCTTTATCTGACAGATAAAACCAAAGCTAAACTGCACTTTAAATACCATATTTTGCACTACTGAGAGATTTTACTTCTCTACACTCTAGAAATGTGGGGGAATGTGCTCCAGCACTCTCACATATTCACACTCGCACATTTCTTTTAATTATTTGTGTTTCTATGTTGTGTGAAAGACCAGGTCTCCACAACATTAGGCACAGTGTACACCAAAAGAGGCATTTCTAATGAAGGAAAAAATATAAACAGATCTGTAGGAAAGAAATAAGAAGCCCTTACCTGTTAGTGTGATATGTAGTAGCCTCAGCACACAGCAAGCCAAGCAGAGGTAGTAGGCTTTTAGGAGGAAGGGAAAGGGAAATGATATTCATTTATGTATGATTACTGGAAGCTTTTCCCAAGGATAAGGATCACATCAGGGAAAACTGAAAATGTTTGCTTTAAAATTTGTGGCTGACTGACAGCAGTGGAAGGACATCACCTCTGATGAAATGAACGTGATGGATAGCATGGAAAGAAACCACTAAGACCTTCAAGAAGGAAGAGGAGTCACTTGAATCATTTCAGTGGAGTGGTTGCATGAACTTGCATCAATCTATCTCACATGGCATCACAAAAGCACTCACTTTTGTCAGCTTAACAGAACAATGCCTTCAGCTGCAGTTTGGAGACTGGTGGTTTATGAGTCACATGTTACAGTACTGCAGAGGTCCTAGGGATAATAGTTTTCTCCATAAACATGCCAGAAATATTCCTGGACCTCCAGACCACAGCCTTTTCTATAAAAGAAAGAAACAAGACTGCCAGTGCCCAGGAAACAAACTGATCTTGAGGCCAGTCTACCCTCACAAATACCAACACAGGCATCTATAAGAATATACTTCTGCACAATTTATGCCACCAGTCACCTTCCCATGCTCTAATTCTCAAAGACTTTTCTTTCTATATGGGAGAAATGCTGACTTTCCACAGGTACCTCCCAGTAGACTCATTCACATGTCGACATGCTTGCCCTCCCTCCCACTCCCCATCACACCCTACTGCATACACATGTACAGGTCCCAGAAGAGAAACAGATAAAATAATCTTGAGTTTTTAGATACATTTCTGTACTTTTTCATATTAGCATTGAGTCATCCTCTGTTTTATTTTTCTTCCACCATGTCAGTGACTTCTTCACACTCTGCAACTAAAAATTATTTTAGATTTGGAACTGAAAGCAAAATCAGTCGTGTGTCCAGCTGTCTGGTTCACAGCCCATGGACAGCATATACTTTCCATGCAAGGTTGTCTGGCATAGCTCTTCTATCCAAAGCTGACTCTGCCATCATCAAACATCATTGCAGCCAAAACCACAGGGAGGAGAGAGCGAGCTGACACTGACAACCAGGGGCTCTTTGCATGCTGTATTTGCACAGATGTGCATGATTACACAACTCTTTGGCTCAAAAAAAGGGGAGAGTAAGAAACAAAAAGTGGAACACAGGTGGTCTTCTGCTCAAACATCCCTATATAGCTGCACTGGAGTGTCTCTGTCTCTCTGTCAGCAGTAGATTCCTCCATAGTTGGCTCTTGAGGAGGGCTAAATCCAGAAAATTTTTTATGAGATTTATCATTTCAATGCAAACTTTAGTCTAATGGGAGAGAATAGGTGCAGTGATAAAGAATTCAGAGCTAGAAAAAACAGCTGTGGCAAGAAAGCCATATAACACACCATTTGCAATGCAGAAAGCAGACACAGAATGATATAGAAGGGGTTGCCATGGACTATATTTATTTTCATTTTCCTGAGTGATCCACAAGGATGATGTAGTCAGTGCTGAGTGGAAAGTGAGCAAACAGAGGCCAAGAATCTATTCTCTGAGGACTGATCACTGGGGGAGCTGGGTCGGAGTGCTGATGACCTCAGCTAGAAAATCTCGCTAAGGTTTTGGAGTCTCTAGGCTGGCAGACTTGGATTTATATCCCAGCCTTGGTCTTAAATCCTTTCTGTGTAATCTGAGACTATTCACGATGTGCAAAAGCAGAAGGCTTGCATCTGTCAGAGAGATCCCTTCTGAAGGCCAGAGAGAAGTCTGTGTGTTGTAACTAAGTGGTAAGGCATGATTTTACTGTGAGGCTTAAGCACATCCTGAAAACAAGGTAAAAAATATGATAAGAAACTAAGAGAAGTTTTGGAGCTAGCGTGAGGACTGACTGAATCAGTTATGAACTCTGCAGCTGGACTGCAATATGCTGACCTTCAAGTTTAAGAAATTTAAACTTATTTCATGGAGTATCATGAAAGACTGAATTGAGCACAAATGAGTGGGGAGGGTAACTTGCCCTGTTTGGCAGTCTGAGATTGAGGTTTGAATGCTTCAGCTGTTGGGAGGGCATTGGCACCAGTACAGTCAAAATTAGGCTGGACAAATTTACAATACAGAGAGCCAGAGTTGTCTAAACGTAAGCAATTTATTATCCTGGGGTGTCAGTGAAGAACACAACACAGCAAACTGAAACCTTAACAGTGTCTGAGGAATTTTTTTTTCCAGAACTTCTGTGTAGCATAGAGGCTGGGGGAGGCAGGATCAAAGATTACAGGAAATGTGAAGTCTGAGAGGGAGGAAAGGGTGCAGTTGTCAACAGCAGAGAAGAAAAGTAAAAGGAGGGAGGATTTGTAAATGGAGGAGAGGTTCAAATAAGACCAGCAGCAGAAAGTCCAAAAGCAGTGCATCTGGAAGACAGCATTAGAATTCAGAGGTGTGGAAGGGAATGGACAACATGGGGTTTGTTAGCATTCCATTCCTTGGGGAAATAGCCTGGAAGGATAAAAAAACATTGATGAAAATGGAACTTCTTACTGTGACTGTGGCAAAGTTTATAAAAAGAAATGTGAGAAGAATATTGCCCCTTAGCTCAGAGAAAAATAATCTTTATGCTTCTTCATACTAGGGTATAACCTAAAGAAGGTATATAGCTGTGCTCAAAAGTTCCCCCAAGTAATAGGAAAGGCATGTCCTTTTTGGAAAGTTGGAATTTTTTCACAACTCAGAAAATCTTGCAGCACTCTCCAGTTACAGTGCGTTACTATCTCACTGGCAGGCAAGGTGGAAACTTTGCAACAACGTGCTTTTCACTGTGTCTCAGTTGGCACTTGGATCAAGTCTGGGAACATGGACAAAATTTCCCTAGCTGATAAATTAGCTTTACTCAATACTCCAGTGCTTTGGAGTAGGACATTTTGTGGCTCCTGGGCCCATCTTTGGCTTGCTTTCACTAGAGAAGCAGTGTCACAAACACTGGTACCTCAACTGTGTTTCCAGATGGTAAGACAACAGGAAATTGTGAGATGGGAATGGGAAACGCTATTAGCTTGGCAAGCAGATATGCTTTGAGTGTTTTGGTGGTGAGATGAGGCAGCATCATTTGTAACCATTCACAACTTCTCACGCCACTTCAGTGACCTGAAGTAGAGACTCGGGTACCAGCAGTGTTAACAGCTAAATGTGTGTTGTGTATCACAAGTGATTGCTGGGGTACATTTGGTACTGCTCCCCTTCTGAGTCTGATTGTGTGCTGTGCAGTAATATAGATATATTTTAAATATTCAGGGAAAATTATTCAGATTTTGGAGGCAATAGGTGGCTGACAGAAGGAAAACTGATCAAGTAAGAATTTTAACTCACACTATTTTTCCAGCTTTTTCTTTTCAACTAGCAAGCCTTAGATGTTTGACTTAAAATGTGAGGATATGATCTACCTTAGCACTTTATCCAAATAAACAGAATTCTGAAGGGCTGCTTTTAGAAGGAATGCTCTGGAAATTTCAACACCAAACTACACATATTGACTAATCTCTGATTCATTCAGCTGCATTTTGATCTAAGCCAAAAATTAAGTTTCAAGGAAAATCAGCAGAAAACCCATGTCTAGCATCCCACTTGTCTCCTTGGAAACACAATACTCCAGACAAAGGGCATGCTGGGTCAGAAATAATTTTTCTGTGAGTTCCTTTTCAGCAATGTAGTTCAGCCCATGTAAATTGCACTGAAGTTGCTCATTTACTTTATGGGAGGTATTCTGCTAAAAAATCCCTGACAGAACCTTTGTGAAGATGAAGTGTGGTGGTTGGTGGTCATTGGCCCCTGCCCTCCTCTTTTTCCTCCTTCCTCTGTTTGCAGCCTGTAGAAGAGCCCCTGCAAAGCTGAGCAAAAGCTCTCAAAGCACTAATTGCCCCAACTTCCTTACCTTTCCTGGGGATTCTTTTGCATCTTCAGCCTTCAGCAGTGACTCAAGACCCTCTGTGCAGCTCTGCCTCCACTTCTAACTCAGCAGCTTTTTAGGTACCAGAGGAAAGTGATATTGCTTAATCCAGGTGTGTGATCAACCTTAGTGAAGACACCAGACAGTCGAAACTTCATCCTAGGACCATCAACCACTTGGTTGATCTCTGTATTGATGTTATCAGCCTGTGTCATTTTCACTCATCTTTTGTAAAATACGCATGGGGAAAGCTTGGAATGTAAAGCAGAGTCCTGCTTTCCTGGAAGTAGATGTTAGGATGGAAAGTTGTTTAGGATAATTCCAGCTCATGTGCAGATGTTTACACATCCAGACTTAAATTTCAATATCTCTGTCTGAGGATGAATATTACCTTAAGTATGAAAAGCTCCCATACGTTTATGCTTGATTACTAAATAAATTAAGAGTTAGTGAAAATTAGTGCCATCACTGATAAAAATGGGGAGACATTACTTAAAATCCATTGAAAATTGACATGGTGATATTCCAGTGCCAGAGAAACAGAGCAGATCAGATGTAGTTTATGTGGAACGACTCTTGTCTGTACCAATGAGTAATTGTTTCCAAGGAACTTTGTAGTCCAGGATCATACAATCAAGTTTCTAAGGACAGAAACATTATGAACATCTTTCCTGAATTGCTCTATTCCATTAGCAGTGGGACTTCCATATTAAATCCTGTATGAAATGTATTAAGCCTTTTAGGAAAATATGCAACCACAATAAGACACTGTAGAATGAGGTGCAGCAGCTGATAAGGTGTTGTAATAATTAATTAACTTCTGACATCAATAGGTGTTGCATTTTTCCTCGAAGCTTCTTTGGTTGCGACTTTCATCTACTTAGTCTTGGCTGAACGCTTTTGATAAGTGGGAAAATAAAGTCATAGAATCAGAGTCATAGAATCATTAAGGCTGGAAAAGACCTCCAAGATCATTGAGTCCAACTTCGACCAAATCAACTAAATTGTATCAACTAAACCATAGCTCTAAGTGCCCCACCATATCATTTCTTGAACACTTCCAGGGATGGTGACTCCACTGCTTCCCTGGGCAGCCCGTTCCAATGCTTAACCACCCTTTCTGTGAAGAAATTCTTCCTGATATCCAACCTGAACCTGCCCTGATGCATCTTGAGGCCATTTCCTCTTGTCCTGTTCCTGGTTGCCTTCCTCAGCTTTGTTGGCCTTCTCTGGATATGCTCCAGCACCTCAATATCCCTCTTGTAATGAGGGGCCCAGAACTGGACACAGTACTCGAGGTACAGAAAAAGTGTTTGGGGTTTTTTTATCACCTTTTTTTAACTCCATTTCTGTGACTCATTTGTGATCATGTCAACTAAGTATTTCTCACCAGACTGATCCTTTTGAGTCTGCTCCTAGAAAAAAAGATGCTCAAGTCTTTCAGCCATTCTCATGAACTATGTCATTCTAAGGACAGGTGACTTGTCAAAGAAGGCAAAAAATTACTCTGTCTTATTAAACTATGTAACCTAGCTGAGAGGTGCTTCTGATCACTGACCATTATTAATTGACCCAGCTGTAATCCCAACAAAGCATATCATCAGGCCAGAATGTTTTCCATGTGGACAGTTCAGAGAGACACATTGGAAAAATAACACCAGTAATAACACAAGAATTTAGCCTACAGTGCAAAACACAGTCAGAGCTGGGAACATGCTGAAACCTATAACATAATATGTAGATGTCAGCACATAGTTGGAGTGGAAATAATTATAAAAATAATTCACAGTGGAATAATTGTAATGTAAAGCCTTGAAGCAATCCTTCCTATTTCAAGCATTCAGGAGGAAAATGATTGCTGGATTTTAATCTTACCTCTCTAAACCCAAAACTGTTTAGGTAGTCATATAATTGCTTTTGAAATATTTCAGTCAATCAATAAAATGGTGGGAGGGTTTAGTGGAGATGTGTGATTGATAAAGACTTTGTTCTTTCCTTTATTTTTTCGTTCATTTGTTTAATTCAATGACAATCTGTGCAGAGACAATTCAGAAATCAAAGCACTAGTACAGGCCTTCAGGTCAGCAAAGCCAGAACAGTTTTCAAGTACTAAGGAATTAAGCTGTAAAAATGGCAAGCATGATGGTTATATCTCTGGTTTAGGGGTAAAGAAATCAAGTGCCTTCGACCCCTGGTTTGGCTCTGTCACCTGTATCCAACCCCACTGGTACCTCTCGGTCTGAGGTGGTGTGAGTCCTCACTCCAAGAGTGAGGAGCAGAACACTCAAGTTGCACCAGGCAAGGTTTAGATTGCATATTAAGAAAAATTTCATCTCCCAAAGGGCTCTCAAGCACTGGAGCAGGCTGCCCTGTGAGATGGTTGAGGCACCATCCCTGAAAGTATTTGAAAGATGTTTGGATGTGGTGCTTAAGGACAAGGTTTAGTTGTGGACCTGGCAGTTCTGGGTTAACAGTTGGGATCTAAAAGATTCTATAGTTTGACAGAAAGCCTCTGGCAGGGTTGTGACAGCACCCAGGGATGACTCCCTACCCTCTGCTTTCACTGCAAAACCATTCTCAATCCGTCTTAATATAAATATTTAGGTGCTGTTGAATCTAAGTGGAAATCTCCGTGGCAAAGCGCTGCCCTTCCCAGCCTTCCTGAAACCCTCTGAGGGCTGTGGAGAGCTGTCAGCCCAGGAACCCCTGCGGGCCCTCAGGGCGTGTGGCACCCGGAGCTCAATGGCGCTGTCACGGGCTCCCGCTGTGCAAGAGGGGCTCCAGCGGGGAAGGCACCGGCCCAAGCTGCCCTGAGTCTTTGTGCTGCTGCTGCTGCTGCCGCCAGGACCCTTTCAGAGCCCCTTTCTCGTGTTCTCGGCCGCCCAGATGCGGCACCGCTGGGCTGTGCAGCGGGGAGCGGCAGGGTCGGTGTCACAGCGCTGGCAGCTCCGGCACTGCCTGTGCGTGCAGCACACGCTGGGCGCAACCTTCTCGCCAAACTGGGATCCTGTTACTGAAGCTGCTGCTGAAAAAGCTCAGGCACTCTGAACATGCAAATATTTGTGGGTTCTTTTCTTCTTCATGGTTATGTAAATCCCTGTATCAAAAAATGCTTGAGTCAGATACCTAAAGTAGAGTCACATGTCAGAGCAGGATGATGAGAGATCTATACAAAACTGTAGTGGTCAGAAATCTATTTAACATAATCATTAGGCATTACTGTACAGCCAGAAATATATATCTTAGATTAAAATAATGAAAACCATCAGTGAAAATCCGTCTGATTTTCACACTTGCTAACAAAATAACCCTTCGTCATACTCATAAATGAGAATATTAATTTTTATTAATTGAAAGGTGGGATTTTTTTTCATCGTCTGCTATTTCAATAGTATTTGTTTCCTTAGAAGCAATATCACTTCTAGAGTGTTGAGAAAGCCTAACCATACCTTTGTTGTACTTGAGGGAGAGAGTTTGTAAAATAAAACTGTGGTAGGAAAATTTGAAGTTTTGCAGTTAATTTTGTGTTTGGTTGGAAATCCTATGTCTTGATGTATTTTTTTTTAATGGGATAAATAATTTCTTTAAAGGAATTTAATTTTCTCAATTAATTATAGATGAAAAATATTTGACTTGCTATAGGTATCCGAAGTATTACTTCAATCTCATTTGTGAGGTCTTGCCTTGGAAAATTCAGATAATTCTAAAAGGATGAAAACATCTGCTATGGTGCACTGCATAAACTAATAATGGCACAAACTATTTTTAACTTACTTTCATCCTACTTTCACCCTGTTTAATAAAGAAAACAAACTAAAGTTACTCAGTCATAGTCCTATCTGTCCTAATTCCATTGCCTAAGTTCATTCAAATTTGATAGAGAGCTACATTTCAAGTTCTTAAATTTTCATAGAAATATAAGCAGCTGGATGAGGCAAAGAAACCCTGACAGGGCTCTCACCAGGGGAGGAGGCTGCCAGGATCCCAGTACAGTTAAAACTTCCTTTTGCCAGCACATCTTTTATCTTGTGCTCAGCAATGGGCTAAACAAAGTTAAGCAGGAGAATGGAGAGCTGCAAATGTTCTACTGGAGTAGCATTGGGTAAAGGCAGGGTTTGCAGAGGAGACCTGTGGCGTAGAAAGAAGCTCAGCATGCTGAAGAAAGTTAAACTTACATAAAGAGAGAAAAATGGGGCATTCATCAGGAAGGGGCTTTGGGGTGTTGCCTGTGGCTGCAGGCAGCAGGGTCTGTGGCAAGTACCAAAGGGTCTTGTCTGGCAGAGTTGGAGGGAGCCTGGCAGGGGAAGTTAAGCTACTGCATTAGAGATTCATTCCTGTCAAAATCTCTTCAAGACTACAATAATGAAGTAATAATGAGTCTTGCAGGGACTCAAGTCACTGTCAAACATATCTCTTACAAAGGTGGTGGCATCATCAACCTTGCCCCTTTATGAAGTCTCTAACCCTTCTAGAGGTCACTTTTAAATATCTTCCAAATCAGCATTAACATGAGACATTTCCAGGCAAACTCTCCATTTGGGAGAGGTAGGCTGAGGCACTTGAGGCCACAGGATGCCCTTTACTGCTTCCTGTGGGGCAGTGGGCTGTGCAAACAGAGACCTCACAGGGGATGCATGTGACCTCTGTGTTCAAATGAAAGGCTGTGGGAGATTACACTCACAGGATGTAAGTAAGAATAGTCCCAAAGGAATGTTGCAAGACATTTTTTGATTTTGTTTTCAATTTAATTGTTAGCTATTTCAACTTCTTCTTTTTTTTTTTTTTTTAATATCCATTTCAGCAAAGGATAGAAACTTTCCTTGAGCCAATGGGGACAATGATCATTATGGTTAAATCACTTCTCTTCCTCTCAGCTGCACAAATGACTGGGAGTTTTAAGTAAGCTTAGATTTTCTGTCTGAATACCTGGGATGAGAGTATTTTCAGAAGTACCAGGAGATAAAACAGATTAACTCTTGAGAGAAACTTGATAGCTTAGTGGACTGTCTGTTGGAAAATGAATAGTTAGACAAAGAGATAGGAAAGAATGTAACAATTTCAGAAATGAATTACTTATAATTGTAGGGATGTAAACAACTAGCTGTCATAAATATTCCATTCTTTTCTACTTTCCTGGAGTAGATAGACAAAAATTCATTATTTAAAAAGCACAGTTTCAAGAGATATGTATAAACTATTTTATATGACAAGGTTTTGATAATTACAAACCTCTTCTAGCAATATGTATTCCCTGTATGACATAGGAAGTCACATTACACCTAAAGGTACTGAAATTACTTTATAGTATGCTAAAAGGTGGGTTAAATACAACATTTCAAAGAGCAATGTTATTCAAACCCACGTTTAAATGCAACAAATGTATTTTACAGCTTCAATATCCTCAAGCATTTATAACAGAAAAAGAAATTACATTCTCTTTCACCAGAAGATCCAGGTCCCCAGGGTTGTTATAAATCAGAAAAGAAGCAAGAGTATCAATCAAAGTTTTCTGAAGTTATGTCATTTAAAAATTTTATCATCAGAACTTTTATACTAATAGACTGCGTAGTTTATGATTTTATGTATTCGTGTCTTTTTTTCCAGAAATATTTGTGTCTTTACCTTAACAGAAATAAAATAACGGAAAACCCTGAAAACAGGAAAAATTGCAGTGAAAACATTCAAATTGGCTCATAAGTTCAACAAGAAGTTTAAAAATGCCTCTTTGCCTTTGAAACATATTAGAACTAATTCAGTCTTGAAATTCGCAGTTGAGCCAGCAGCTGCAGAAGAGCAGGATGGCAAAACCTGTGTGTAGATGAGACATCTTTTGTTTGTTGCTGCACCTCACAGGCGTCCCCTGCAGAGATCAAGGCCAGTCTCTTGGGTAGCAGCATCACTGCTGACATCCAGGGACAGCCCAGTAGTTCATCTTTCCCAGCATCTCCATGGGCAGGCAGAGGAACCTTCCAATTGGCAGGAGTATAAGTCACAAATCAAACAAGGGTGCGTGTTCTCTCAGGCCAGAGTGCTGCACTGTTAGTCCAGAAAGTGTCAGAAGGATCACTAATATTCCTTCTGGTATATGGAAGAAAAAGGAAGAGTTAACAAAAAATGCAAGAGAAAAGGCTGTATGGTCTACTAAAACTCTTAAAACAGCAAAAAGCAAACATGAGGAGCTCAGAAACAAGCAGAAAGCTAGCAAAGGGTGTGAAAGGCAGAGGAATAATATTTTTTAGAAAGCAGTAATGCTATAAGGATGTGGAAGATGAGATGATCAGATCAACAGCCTGTTTTGAGGATGACTCTTGCCCTCCAGTGTGCCTGCCCTGGCAGTGGAACCCTCCAGCTGAAGCTGTCTGGTTGCGTTCGGAGGGTAAGCTGTTTAAAAATAATTGTCGTAAAGTATGTAGCTGTACATGATGATGTATGCTGGAAAGTCGTGGGCGAATAATGACTCAGTCAGAGGATATAAATAATTAGAGACACGATAATATGAAGTTCCTTTTTGGGTATTCATCACATGCATGGGATTACCAAATGAGCAAATTGTGCATCAGCATACATCAAAGCATGAGTTATTATTTTACCCTTTCTTGAAAAAAGTTGTGAAAATGTAGAAAACAGATGCTCAAAAAAAGCATTAAGGAGGGATAATGGTGTCAGAGCACACATCATAGACACTCAAACAAGAAAAGGAGCTCAAGATAAAGCAAGTTATGCAACCCTAGAGAACTTAGTTTATAAAAGATACTGAGGACAGAGCACTAGTGCTCTAACTTAAACACTATCAATTTTATATTCAAATACAGACACAGAGAAGTAAATGACAACATATCTATTACAGCTATTATTACAGCAATTTAACTAATACAGGATATTAGGGAAGGAATTTATACACAAAGTGCTTTTAAACTCTTCTTGGGCTGAAAACAGTGATAGTTGCACTGTTCTCATCTTATTTTCAGAATGGTTTAGTTCTCAGGCAAAAGGCTATCAGATGACCCTGAAGGAATTCCCTTTAGTGTTAGATGTTTACAACTTATGAATAACAGGATAAATTTAATTCAGCTGAATCTTCTGAAGGTATATTTGTCACCAGGTTCCTCAGTTCTGAAGAACAAGCAACTCAGGGATGGAGCTATAAAAGAAGCCTATGAAGGCTTGGAAAGGCTCCTGTGTCTTTACGAGGTTGACAATAATCTTAGGAACATCCCAGCAGATGTGCCCTGGTGGAGCTGGGGCACCTGAACTGTCATGGATCGGGCTTTGACTCAGCACAGCAGGGGTCTGGCAGCACTGAGCCTCCCCAGCAGTGGGGTAACCCACCAACCCTTCCCCAGAGTGGAGTTTGACTCCTTAGCATCTTTGCACATGATGAACTTCAGTCAACTGAGGAGCATTCCTTCCCTCTATTCTCCCCCTTGCCCTTAAGGAATTATATTTAGCATCCAGTAAAATATTAGTAATTCTTCCTGATGTCTTCAGTGAGCTGTCAGAGCTAGAAAAGCTTGATCCCAGTCACAGTCAAATTACTGAGAAGGACATTAAGAAAGCAGTTTTAGGTAACATGATTAAACTGGAAAACTTGAACTTGGCAGAGTATTTGCTCACTGGAGTACCTGAGAATTTGTACTCATCTCTGAAAGAGCTCAGGCTTGACAAAAGGAGAAGGATTTAGTGAGGCAAGAGGCATTTCTGAAACTAGAAAATCTCACTTAGATTGATCTCTGAAATAAAAGTATACTCTATATAGTATGGAAGATTTAAGGGCCTGTAAGGTCTGTTTCCCTTAGATTTAAGTCATAACAAGTCATCAGAAATTAATCACCAACTTCTGATCACATTATTATCTTTTTTTCTCTTAAATACTTATTTTCAGTCTATGCCATCAGACTTTTTCTCTGGCAGTCATAATGTTGGGAACCATCTTCCTCTTGCATGGTTAGTGAATAACCAGATAAACCTGGGCAGTGTTGGGGTATGTGCACTTAGATTCCTGCAAGGCTCTCAGGAAGTCCAGTATTATTAAAAATATATTGAAAAGGAGATGAAGAGAACATAGAGACATCAGAGTGGAATTTCCTTTAGGTGGAACGGATGGATAGGTCTTAGCTTTTGACCTCTGCTCATTCAGTAATAAACAGTTTAAATAAATACAATTAATCGCGGGCAAAAGAGTAGGAGAACACGAGATTTCTTTTCGAATATTTAGGAACAGTGTTTTTAAAAATCTCTATACTCAGTTTTTTTGAGGTAACTAAAATGAAAACATCTTGATCTTTTAATTGCTCAGTGAAGTAAGAACTCTGCTATGTTTATGGTCCATGTTATGCAATTGACAGTTTGCATATTTGCAGTTAAAAGATGACCTGTTTTTTAAGAAATCTTAAGCATGTCAATAGGGGAATTCCCAGCATACCTAGATTAAAAATCACTGATAAGTTTAGTGCTGTATTATGTCATTTCAAGGGTCCATCAGAGTTTTTTAATGATCTATATTTTATGAGTTACATTGCAGCTTTTCCACTACAAAAATCCGTTACTAGGATCAGGATAATTCTAGGAAATGTTTCAGACTTCTGCTGCATTCATTTAGCTCTTACTAAAATTCAGATATATATTTTAGGTATTAGTTTCATATTCATTTTACTCACATGACAGTTTCAACATCTATGTGTTCTCTCTGATCCTGTAGTCATTTGAGGTGCTGATGGTGATGTAGCCTCCAGCCTCAGGGCACTTGAAGAGAAGCGCACACAGGGCACCTACATTTAAAAGCAATTCCCTTCATCTCTTTTTAAGCCAAAAGAAACAGGTTAGTACTTAAAAACTGATCACTTTCTAGAAGTCCCTGGAGTTAGTGAAGGTGAACATTGGCTCATGTGTTTGTGAATCAGTGTTTGAGGGAAGCAATCCTTTTTTATCCATATCTCAGTTCTCAGGGGGATATAAAGCCTTCCCTGCCTAACTCCAATGGCTGCTGTGGCAGACTACATTCACAGTGCATCCCTGTTGCAGAGACAGGCACAGAAAAAAGGCTGAAAATGGGACTCCAACCCATGTGTCTGATATTTGCTTCTCTGCCTTGTCTAGGTTTCTGGCTGACCTCCACAGTGGTGGGGCAGGCAGTCCCAGGTAGGTAGTCCTGTGTGCTTACTCCCCCAGCTCTAGTACCACCCACTTTGTCCAGCTCCAAGCTCAAGTAGCTTCAGCTTTGTTGGTACAGAGGATATATTTCTTGCATTTTGTATTAAAAAAACCCCATTCATTCAATCAGTCAATCAATCAATCAAACAAACTAACTAACTAACTAAGTAACTAAAAATGATAGTAACACAAAAACCCCTCTAGTTTTAAAATTGCCGTGAGCCCTTTTAATGGTTTAAGCGAGCAGGGAAGTAAGGGGTGGCAGAAATTGCAAACTGAAACCTCCAAGGTGTGGATGTTTTGAGGTAATCTGGCAACAGCTCTGGGATTCCAGACCAGGAGAGGGTAAAAATGTAACCTGCATCAACCTGATAATAAGCTTAGTTCTACAACTCCCAGTGTGCACTGGGCATGCAAATAAACTAAAACCTCACCACCTCAACTTAGGAGCTGAATGGAAACAGAAAATGCAGAAAGAGCAGCCTTAAAGCATGAACAAATTCTCATTCGGGGGTGAAGCAACAGCAACAAAAACCCATCAAATACCGATGCAGACATACCCCTCATCCCCCCAAACCCTTTCCTCTTTGGTGTAAATGAGAATTTTGGACACCACAGCCAGACCCTGGAGCTTCACAAGCCTTGTACCGCAGAAATGCACGTGCTTAACATCACAGTTGGTTGACAGCACTGATTAGCAGCTGGGGGATATTTCACTATCTGTTAGGAATTGCACCCTTTGCCATTAATCAGTGACATGCCCTTTTAAACACACTCCATGCACGTCTGCACAAGTTATAGGACAGAGCACTGGTCCTGGGAAGAATTAGGTATGCAGATAGGCCAAGCTGGAGATTTACCTGTCTAAAGGGAAAGCTGGTGGAAAAAAGAAAAGTCAGGCAGCTTTTGGGCTGTCATTTAACAGTGCGAATGGAGCGTGGCTCCCCCACAGTTGTTCCCATTGGTTGTAATTCAGTTATTCCTGCAGTGCGGAGTCGGGTCAAATTCTCAGGTGCAGCTGACACAGCTTTTAGCTGCATTTTCAGATACAGGCGGCAGATTGGTATTGAATATCTTCTTTTAGCTTTCTTAGGGCATCCTTAGCTTAGCTACATTTTTCTTTCTTTTTGGTCCATTACTAATTAAAAGAAAACTACACAGGCTCGCTTTTCCATCACACCCATTGGAAGGAGTGAGGGACTTTCTCACCAGGTTTTTTGAAGGAAAAGCTTTGGATCTTACTGTGTTCCGTATGTATAAACCTGGGAGGCCTGTATTCAATTGACCATCTCTAAGAAAGCATCATGCAGGGAAACTTCAGCAGCCCCCACAGCCAGAAGAGCCAAAACGTAGCCAACAGAACCTCTTTTTCCAATAAGCCTCAGGATCTGGGGGAAGACAGGCAGCACACTTGAGGCAAATCATATGCAGTGCCAAAGTCTATAAAGATTCTGTAGGAAGCCCTTGCCAAGAGAGCAGAAGAGCCTGCTGTTACGGCTGTCGTGACCAGCTAAGCTTCTTCACCCCATTTCTGAGGAAGGATAGCCCTGTGGTTTAAATGGGCAGAGCTGCCTCTCCCACAAACTGCTGTGGGTGGTGGGAGTTTGCTTTCTTCCGCTGTGCTGTTTCTTTGTCATCCTTCTCATCTTCGAATGTTTGAAATGAATGCTTTCTCTCTGCCTGCGTGGTACTGGAGATTGAATGTGTGAGACAAGGGGAATCGAGTCTTCCTTCCCAAACAGCAGGTGGTGGTGCTGGGTTACACAGAGCGCTCGAGAAACTGCTTACAGATGTTTCTTCGTTGTTGAATAACAGGCAGAAAATGGATGCTAAGCAAAGTTTTCTCCATTTTTTTCCCTCCTTATTGAGGGTGACTTAATGTTTACCCCTTTTCATCAGGTAGGTTAACAAAGTGTTTTGAAAAATAAACCCTTCTAAAATAAATACTTGTAAGGTTAGGATAAATATAGCTCACAGAATATGTTACTAATCCTCTAAAAGTTTTGCTGTGTGTCATATTTTTCTGAAAACCGGTGGAGTGGTTTTGTGTTTCTTAACTTCTGGAGTAATTTGATTACATTTTTCATTAATTTTCCAGACTAGGGTATGTATTTACTCTTTCTTTCTTTTTCTCTATTTTTTTTTCTTTTTCTTTTCTTTTTTTGGTCTTTGTTTAAATACAGTTCAGTTCTGCTTTTCCACTTGGTAATTAGAAATGCTGTGCAGTGTTGCCTGTTCTTCAATGTCTGTTTCATGTCATTTGCAAAACTGATCCCCTCAATATAAAACCTTTTGCTAATTATTGCAGTAATAAATCAAGTTCTAAATGAGTTTCCATTGAATTGTTCTGTTTCTTTTGACCGAAGGATGCCATTATCTTTCTCACCAGTACCATTATCTGAAATTATCACTGTAACATAAACATTGTGAACAGTTTACATTGTATCATTTTGAAGCCAAGCCTGGAGTATCACAGTAGCCCAAACATAATCAGAGCCTGCAGGTGAACAGCTTCACCTTTCTTTTCCCCACAAACTGTGCAGGCTTTGCTCCTTTTTTTTTTTTTTAATTTTTATTTTTTTTATAACCTCTTTGGATAAGATATAAGCTTTGTTTTGTTTGGGTCTTGATTTTTTTCCTTTGTTTTTTTTTTTCTGTCCTGGAGCAATAGTTAACCAAATACTGCTGTGGCTAAAATAGCTGTCCCAGTTACAAAATGATCATGCTTTAGTAGCCTATGAAAGCATATATGTGACTTTATTTAGATCTTTTGTATTTCCAGAAATTCCGTATTGCCTGGGCAAAAGATAGTGAGGGAAATGTGCATATGCCATTACCCTGACATAAACCCCTTGATGGTAAAAAAAGCATTGACAGGGAAACATCTCTGCAACAATGTGTTGGTCCTCAGATATTCATGTCCAGTATGGCACAGGATTGAGGCAAAAAGGAAACCCAGATCCCACTGTGTAAGATTTTGACAGACTCGTCCCCCATGTTGGACTGCAAATTCCTTCTGCTATGTCTTTGTTCAGAATATGGCTGCATGTACAATAATCCTATATTTTATGTCGTTTTGGCTTACCGGTATAAAATAGAGTAATGCACAAAGTGGTTTTGCTAACAGCATAAGCTAACCCCAAATTTCCCTGGGCTCAGTAATTCAAAAAATTTCATTATTTCTTTGCCAGGAGGTTAACAGAAAAGTTTGCAGAGGCTCCTGCGTAGTAGAGGCATGTTTGCAATTGTTACGGACAGGAAGGATGATCTTGTGACTCAGGCCCTGGAGTGTCCCAGATGTGCCACAGATTTCTCACACAGACTACTTAATCTTTTGAGGCCATATGTTCAGCTGGTATAAATCAGCATAGCTCCAATAAAGTTAGCTTAGCTTTCCAGATTTTCTGCAGCTGAGGTTTCTGACCCCTTGCAGATCAGTTGCCCCTGTAGAGCAGAGATGTTAACACTTCCCTGCCTCGCGCACTGCAAAAGGATCAGCTCGTTAAAGTTCATGTGCCTCACATGGAACAGAGTTTGTGAAGCTGTAGAAATGCCCTGGCAGACAAAGAAGCTTGGCATCCCAAATAGGTCTTAAAAAGATTTGTTACAGAAATAATATTCCTTTCTAACAGAGGGTTGTTGAGTAGGACTTTGTGTACAAAGAAAATAATCGCCAAACCTTCTGAACTTGTCAACTGCTCATCATCCAAAGGCGGAAGCAATTGTAGTTTGGTGGTCCTGCCTAAAGTGTTGCTGAGCGTGGACCACAACACGAGGAGCAACACATCCTGAGCTGAAACAGGAGAATTTCAGCAAAAAGCAGCCCTTCTGCAAGGCTGCTTTGGCTCCTCACTTCATCCATTTGGTTTGGGTTGGGCTCCTCCAGTGTTTTATGTTGGCAAAGCTCTTTTTAATAATAAGTAAAACAAAGGAAATTTGATGTCTTTTTGCAGCAGTTACTGAGCAATTAAGGGCTCAATTCTTCAAAGGATTGTAAACCTGTGGGTGGTCTCATTGATTTTGGAGCTACTTTTGTGTTTAAAACTGGGCATGCGCTTATGCATCCTGTGCAGCTGAGCCCTCCTAGAGCTGCTGCTGCTGAGATTTCCATTTTAGAGTCACTTTACAGTCTCTAAAATTATTACTGGAACTGCCTCCTCCTCTGGGCATTGCACACACTGGCAGTTTGCCTCTGTCTTCTGACTGATTTAATGCCACAACATAAGCGTAGAATCGTGGCAATGTTTCCATTAAATCCACACTGTACTGCACATTTCTCAGTATTTAAATACTGCATCCTTTCCAGACTATGAAAAGAAATATCGAGATTGACTTCCTTTAAAAAATGCTTATTTCACATCAAGCAGGACAAAGGCATGAAAATGCATATGCGTTAAGTAAAACAAATGATCTGACAAACCTTCCCTCAAAAATGTTAAATGTAGCTAAACAGAATTCCTATGTGGTAAGTGTATTACAGGGCTTTAAATCAGAGCACATGGAACAGGCTGAGCTGCAAGCAAAGAGAAAACTCTGGTTACATATGTTCAGCTGGTAATGTGTGCTTTTATGCTTTCCAGTGTCCTGCTGGGGTTCTAAGAAAATATTTACAAGATGCAAATAAAATGTAAATGGCATCGTGTTTCTATGAAGAAAATGAATGAATAACATCCATGCAGCTCATTCAGTTTTACATATTGCACCAATGTTGCCTTATGATCCTCAAGGACCTTTCTTTGCACAGAAAGCCAATTACCTGAAACATACCACTTCTTTCTTCCTTTTTTCTTTTTTCAAAACATACATTCTGTTAAAGATTATCTTCCCTTGCAATACATGCCTTCAGATTTTATCTCTTTATCATCTAAACAAACCCTGGGTTCTGAGATGGCTTTCCATTTCCACAGGTGTTTCTTATCAGTTCCACATTGTCTTCTGACAACATGAAAAAAAAATTCATATGTCCTTGCTTAGTAGCGTTGCCTGACCCAATGCTAAAGCTTTTCTGAATGCAGAAATGTGCTGCGTGGCTGCTGTAATATCTCTATACCCCAAGGGTCTGCTGCTGCTTTCTTTTTTACAGCGTCGAGGAGTCACATGCTTGGCAGTCTGCACAGAGGAAAATTCGATTCAGAGTCAGAGAGGAAAGAGGTGACCTATTTAAAAACAGTGAAAAAAATTACAGTTATTAGGCATTGTACCTCATTATCTGACCAGTCCAGTTATTTATTTCCTAAATGCTGGGGTGCAAATCAGTGCTCCTATTGCTGTTTCTCTTATGTGGAAGCACACACTGTATGAAGGCAATAAATCAGGTCTCACAGCAGCCATGTTGCTGCTTTCCTTGAAGCTAAGATTTTTTTTCATGCATCAATGCCTATCCTTCACCTTTGGCATCTCAAATATGCTTCTTCCATCCCATCCCCATTACTAGAAAAGAGAAAGGTCAGTCCGTGCTGGCAAATTTATACATTCTGGGTTCTGAGACAGCCGCTGCAGTAAAGCACTCAAGTACCACCAAGTGTGTGAATTTGATTCATTCTGTTTTATCTTTTTAAATGTAGAAATGTAAAAACACACACTCAGAATATGCAGGCCTTCAAATTATGTATACAGTGCATTTGTATTTCTGTCTTACATGAGCTGTCAAAAAAGCATGATTTTACAGAAAATAGATGTTTACAAAGCACCTGAAATTCCTTCTGAAATTTTAAATCTTTGATATGTACTTCAAGTGATTATTAAAATACTTGTCATTTATGAACCCAGACAGCAAAAAAATGCTTTGTAATAATTTTCGAATAATATGTATAATTAGATAGGAAGTTTTCAGGACAAACACTGTGTTTTACTGGTGATTATAATTACCTAGGAGGCTTCAGTTGCTTTACCTATTGAAATAAATCATCAATTTGTTTCTGTAATCAAAGGCAGAGAAAGAGTGTGCTGAATTCCTGCAGTGCTGGCAGTGTCCAGGCAGTTGTGCACTGCTGGGGGTGTACTGGCATTAGCCAGACTGCCACTGCCCTCCCCATGCATTAGCACTCGGACACCCCATGGATCCCCACCCACTCACCCCATGGATCCCCACCCACTCACCCCATGGATCCCCACCCAGCCACCCCATGGATCCCCACCCAGAGACGTGGCTGCTGATGCCTGAGCAGCACAGCCCTCTGGAGGCTGCAGAGCCTCTGGGACTGACATAAGTTTGTATCATTGAATTGAAGGGGCTTCTGGAGCAAACTACAGGATTTTCAGAGATATTAATCAACTTCTGGAGGGTTTGGTGAGTTTTTTTAATCAGGGAAAGAAAGATATTTTCATGAATGTTTGTGAAACAAAAATTCTTGCAGTGATAACGACAAGGGGAACAAGGGGGGAAGCAGCAGGTTGGTGTTCAGCTGAGTTGTGGGGATTGTCAGGCTTCAACACAGCTAACAAGCTTTACGAGTACAGCTGGTTTCTGTACATCTGCACTGCCAGTCTTGCAAACAAGCCTGTGTAGCTGTCCAAAAGGATGGCTCATGCGAACAAGCCACAGCACTCAGAACACAAGAAGCACATTGTTTCTATCAGTTGTACTTTCTTTGTCCACATATCAGTGCAATGATCTCTTAATATATTCTGAAAAACAGAGAAAAACTTTTCTATCCTTCCCAGTAAAGATGACTGTTGACAGAGCATGCTTGACCTCAATGGCTCTGTTTTGTTCTCCATTTCATGCTGACACTACTTTAAAGGTAAGGTAAGAGGGGGACATCACAGAACTACACTCCTGGTCTGGTTTTGTCTCAGCATCTTGGGACCAGTGAAGGACTAGTCCTGCAGACCTGGACCAAAAGTTTTCACACAGTGTGACGATTGCCCAAGCTCCAGCTACTCCAGCAAAGGGTGATGACATACGATGCCACACCTCTGGCTGCTTGGCAGCACCCGGGGGTGCTCAGCTGTAGGAAACCCAGCTCCGCCACAGCTTTGCTTCTCCAGGGTGGCATGAAATACTGCAAGTACAGCTGACCCTGGGGCCTCTTTCTTCATTCGTAGCATTACCAGGTGCGAACAGGAAGCTCGGATAGAGTTTCTGGCCTAATCTTTGTACAAGTGTGTTATGCAGGACCTCCTGTGCGTGCTGTCAGTCAGAAAGGAGGGAGAAGTGGGATGTTAATAATACCACTGATGTGATCCTGCAGTTTTCTCACCAGTGGGGATCCACAGAATGGGCTGCAGGTTTGCACGTGTGGGAACTGAGCAGAGGCAGGTTCAGATTTAGGGCAGGTAGGGAAGAGGGGCAACGAAACACCCTATTTTATGATGACAGTTTAGCTGCTGGTGGCAACCTGTGTCTCCTGTGTGTGAAATACATGAGGAAAACTTCCATTTCCTCCTGTGACAGCTGAGTCAGTCACTTAAACTGCAACTCTTCCTTTAAATGTGTTTTGCTTGCTCGTTCTCTTTACTAAAAGCCTTATTTTCCAGAGCTTGTTTTTACGTCTGTGGAAGCCAGGCATAGACACTCACTCACGGACTTCAAGAGAGGCTTGCAGCTGAATAGCCTGTACTTAGAGCGCGCTCTCTGCCAGCCCAGATAAACAAGGGAAGGGTTTTGCCGTGTGAGAAGAGCTGTGAAACCCGCCAGCTCAGCCGTATCCACCCCCTCAGCGAGTGAGGAGGCGCCTGTGTAGCCCTGCTCCCTCCCGCGCCCTGTCGCGGAGCCAGGGGAGCCAGGCGGACCCAGGCGCTGAGCGCTCCGCTCCGCGCCGGCCTCGCCCGCAGCCGGCTCTGCTGAGCGCAGCCAGGAGCCGCGCCGCTCCTCGCCAGCTTACGTGGCTCTGCAAAATGGAGAGTCCTGTTTACTTTTCGCTCTGATGGGGCTTTCATGTTTCTAATGAGACAAATTTCTCCCTCTGCCTTGCTTTAACTTGCTTGATAAGTCTGCATGGGCATGTTTTTCATCCTAAAAATAAACAATTAAAGAAAGCTAAACAAACAGAGGGGAGAGAAAGAACTCCTTCCTGTTCTCACAGCTAATCTCTGCAGAATTTAAACACGCTTATCAGCCAGCTGCGCTCCATTATTATCTTCTGCTTCCATCTTTTGTCCCAGTCTGCAGCGGATGCTGGCCGTCTGGTTTGTGTCATCCAGCAGTTTGCACTGACTATTCCGATAAAGGAGCCATGAGCTTCTTGGGAGAGTGGGGGGTGCGGGGGGTGGCGGGGGGAGGAAGAAAGTTTTCAATGGAGAAATGGAATCCTTAACAAGTCATTGAGTGCTCCGTGTTTCTACAACCCTGGAAGTGGCTGGTGGTGTTCCCTGGTGATTCACACTGGGATCGATGAAGGGAAAATGGGATCCTAGGCAGGGATGTGTGGGTGAAAATGGCTCTTCTAGCAGTCTTCAGGTAGGAATTGGGTGACAGTCACACTGAGGCTGGAAGGTGGCTGTGTGCTGAGTATTCTTGCATGCTGCAAAAAGCAGAATAAAGCAACTCTATAAGTGGTCTAATGCATATCATGGTCCTGCCAGGAATGTAAGGCGGTTCAAAGGTGTGCTGCAGGCACTTTTGCCCTGCTCCACCACTGCTCTTGCCCCACACACATATGCACTGAGGCTGCTGTACCACATTGCCTGGAGGAGAAAGTAGTCTCACACATAAGCAGAACCTTGATTTTCAGAGATCAAAATGAAAGCTGATAAAATGTCATAAAAGAGTTGTGTGATCAGCTGCAGTTCCTGGCCTCTCAGGACTAAGGCTTGGATGCAGGGTGGTGTAGGCAAAGTCTGTTTTGGAGGACACACAGCCTGTTTAGTCTGACCTGCTCAGACTGGAATTTAAGGGGAGAGGATGGGATGACAGGGGGAGCCCACCCCTTTCTGTAAACATGCCAGTGCGTTTCAGTGTGCAAGACGGCAGCTGGAGGGGCTCCTGGCCCAGCCACATGAAGGACGGCTCCAGCCACGAAGGGGCGATGTTGGGGCTCACAACAGCCCTGGCGGCACTGGCAGCAAATTTGGGGGGCTCCCGGGGGAAAATAGACAGACCAGTTCTGAATTTCTTGAGCTGCAGGACAGTTCACAGGCATGCTGAAGGTTTCATGTGCACCAGCCCAGCATTTTAGCAAATTCAGGCCAGTTTGTGGCTTTGAATGGAAAAAAATGCACTCTGGTTTGCAGCTGCAGAAGTGTCTGAAGATGGAATAAGGAGGGGGTCCTTTTTGTTGGTTTGGGTTTTTTTAACCTAGATTACTCCCCTTGCATTTCAAGGTTAAACAAAAGCAGATCTTGAAAGGAGATGTAGAGGGGGAAGGGAAAACATGGATGTTGATCAAAAGAGGAAAAAACGCTTGCTTAAAACCCAGGGCTGCACAACTGTGGTGTCCTAAGGAATGCCAGTGTAGCACCTATTTCAATGGTCATGTGGGATTGCAGGCAGCTGAGGGGCTGGTGACCAGGAGCTGCCTGTCCCTAGCTCAGAGGCTGCTGCACCATGAGCACTGGGGAGAAGTCAGCACACGCTGGTTCTGAGGGTCACTGGGCAGGAAGCTGGGGCGGTCCTCCCCATTGCCACATCCCCAGCATTCTCCTCAGCTGCTTGGTGCCCAGGTTGGCAGTCCAGGAGTCAGGTCAAAAATTAAAAGTATTGGTATACACCTACTCTTGCAGTTAGGGCCTCAAAGCAATCTCAGAAAGCTTTTAACTGGATTCAATGTGTGGTTTTTTTCCCTGCTGTGGCTTTACAGATGGCTTCTTCAGAGATACAGCTGTCCAGTTTTGCCAGCACTGTAACTTCTCATATAAACATTCTTCCCTGTATTTTATAGTAGGCTTTGTAGTCACCACATGGCACAGAAACATTGTTGACCACTTGCAACTTTCAAACAAGTTAGACTGTATTCATCATCCTTTTCTGGAAAGGCCAACAGAATGAAAAGGTCACACAAAGCCTTAAAAAATGCTCTGTTTTGAAGCATGCCTTACCACTGCTTTGGATAGAAAGGGATTGTTAATATACCATGTAGCAGAGACTGGAAAGAATTGTGCATGGAAGGACAGAGGAAGGTTCTTGATAATTATTGCCCACATTATAACTTCATGAGATAAATATGATGCTGTTTTATACACTCTTTTTGAGAAATGTTCCATGCACTCAGCTTTGGAGGGCTTGTAAAATACCACTTTAGTCATTAGTTTGCAGCTGAACTAAAAAAAAAAAACCCACCCAACAAATCCTCCACCCCTATCAAACCCCTATTTCCATAGTCTTCCAGAGGAGTCGAAATACAAGCCTGTCTTCTCATGCTGCATGAGGAACTCTGTTCTCTTGTAACAGCTGTTAGCAGAATCTGAGGGGTGGTCATGTTTATCTAAAGGAAAATTTTTGGCAGAGCTTGCTCCTAAAGTTTGGGTTCAAATAATCCTATATCTCAAAATGACTGTCTGGTTAGGGGGAAGGACTGGCTGTATGAAAGTGAGTGATTGTGATGAAAAGCTAGTGAACCCATCTCAGAGACCACTGTGAGGTAAAACTCTGAGTAGCTGGGAAGTTAAGTGAAATTAGAAACCTAATGACGAAAGAACCAGCCCTGGAAGTAGCTACCAAGGAAGAGAACTTTTGGAAAGCTGTGTGGTTGTCAGGAAGCCAAGATCTCTTTACTGGTCACCTGATGAATATTGGGGAAGTCCGAAGATTAGAACAGGTGGGGATAGCATTGCTGTGTTGTGCTGTGTGGTGCTCCATATCCATGGACATGTGGTCCATCAGTCTGATTCAAAGTCCACTGAAATGGTCAGAGAAAATATATCCTCATACTGCTTTTGGCCACAATCTTAGGATGAGGAGGTTTGAAAAGTCATCTCTTACTGCTGCCTACAGACATGTAGACACTGTTTGCTCGTGGTAGTCAAAGTGAGAGGCTGCCTCCATTTCTTGCCCTTTAAGCCCAGCATCAGTAACTTGCACTTTCTCAAGAAAGGGAAATTAAGCAGAAGCTATTTCCTTATGCCCCCCTGGACAACAGTCTTATCTTTATCTGTAAAAGGCATAAGACAAAAAAAAGAGAAGAAAGAGCATAATAAGAACAAATGTTTCTGGGGTTGCCGAGTAGCCTGGTGTGGTGGTGTGCTGAGACAGACTGAGAGGAGACTAGAGAAGGAAAGGGCGTTATAAATTAAATCCGCCATTACCAAGAAGACCTTTTTTTTGTCACAGACAAGTAGCAAACAAATACAGCCAGACCTGTAGATGAAGATTTCTTAAGGATGTGCTGGCCATCAGGAGCGTGTTCCCTGCTTCCTTGGCTGCCTGCAGAGTTAGACAGCCCCAGACATTCCTGTGGGGGAACTGAAATGCAGTGAGTTCTCCCTGCAGCCTTCGACATTGCTGCTCGCCTGGGTCAACCAGGAATCTGCACCAAAAGGAAAGGGCTTTCTGACAGGTGGCACATTAGCAAGCAGGCAGAGCCAAACCTCTCTTCTGTAGCTGTTCATAGGGCCCCAGCCTTCAAAGGCCAGACAATGAAATGCTTTCATGCGTTTGACAATCTAGCACAAAGGTATGATTTTGCTATAAGATGTCTGAACTCCAGAAATATTTAGGACATTAGTGTGTGTCAGACTCTGAATGGAAGTGATATAAACATAATGGGAAGTAAAGGACCAAGTGTTTTTTTTATATATACTCTTT
Organism: Gymnorhina tibicen; assembly: GCA_013399875.1. Taxonomy (NCBI): domain Eukaryota; kingdom Metazoa; phylum Chordata; class Aves; order Passeriformes; family Artamidae; genus Gymnorhina; species Gymnorhina tibicen. The sequence continues at coordinate 468,342 of VXAZ01001368.1, read as the reverse complement.
GTGCGTATGAAATTTTTTGTGCTTAAATATCGTTTTTCCAGGATACTGAAGTCATTATATCCATTTTAAAGGTTGCTGTTCTCCCCTACCCCACAAATACTGAGTAGTCACGAGCTGCACCACCCAGTAAGTGGATGCTCCTTTCTTCCCAATGGTTTCTTGGGAATTTTTTCACAGCTTGAAGAGAGTTGGAGAGTGTCAAACTTCCTTGTAAACACCCTCCTTTATCATAGACATCTTTATACCTTTCATAGTTCAATATGTGTCTACACACTGCAAAAATAACTCTAGGGACAGGAATGTAGGATGACTTGAATGTCTTTACCGTAGTCATCTGTTGGGGTCAGTGCAGCCCAGTCCAATGGACTTCTCAATTGTTTGGGTACTAGAACAACATTTGAACTATCATGGTAACCAATTAGATATAATCCAGTATTACTGTTGAAAGAGGGCTGGAGGGTTATTTTAATGTCGTAAAGCCTGCCTGTAGTGTCTCTGTAGTGCCTATCCACCCCTGGCGTCTTTTCAAAGAGCAATCAAATAGCTTGCTTAGAGTTTTTCTTTCTGCATCTCACTGATGGGAACCTTCCAGTTACTTCAAGAAACATTTTTTTCACCACAGAACATAGAATAACATCTACAATACCTCAAGAGAAAAGAAAAATATGTCTGCCTTCCGCAGTGGCAGTTGTTTATCGTATTCAGAGCAGTCTGAAATCTCTTGAGGAAACAAAATGGCTTGTTGCCATTTGTTTAGACATTACTGAAAGCTTTAACCTTTCTCTCCAGCATACCAGTTTTCCCTAGCTGTCCTTTTTTTTTGCTTGAATTTCATCACAGATCAGACAGCAAGTGGAAATGACAGCATCCTCCAAGGTGCCTGGCAAACCTCATGTCCAAGAGGGATTGAGAGCACTCCTGAACACAATTCTTGGAGGACCCAGACCAAATAGCTGTCCCTGACCTCTAGGGTACATTATGCTTCACAGAATCACAGAATGAGTCAGGTTGGAAGGGACCACAGTGGGTCATCTGATCCAGCCTCCCTGCACCTCAGGGCCAGAGCTTTTCATATCAGCGAAGCAAGAGGGAAGTGAGATCTGATGGACGATAGGACCTTGTCCCAACATGCAGTCAAAACATCGTCTAGACATCTATTTAGACCCTGCCTTTGGAAAGTACTCACTGGATATGCCAGCGTGGGCTAACCGCTGCCTGTCTGGGAAGAACTGTGCATGCTTTTAGGAAGGAGCTGGATTATTCTTATTTAGACATGTCTCATATATGGCAGGCAGCAGAATAGCACAGCGTGGCCTAATTGCTCACATCTGGATCCCTGCTGAAAATGTACCGTGGTGTGTGCATGCAGTTTCAGTGGAAGAGGAGTGATTTATCGAGCTGTTCTTGGAAGCAGTAGAAGGTTCCTAAGTACAAAGCAGACATACTCCAAGTAGTAACTACAGCCCAGAGCTCCTCTCCACCCTTTTGTTCCATGCACATTAGCACACGTACGCACATGCATAACTGGAGTGCCAGAGGAGCATTGCTTTCTGAGCTTTTTTGTTAAAATAAAAGGAACAAAGGAAGCCCCTGTGTAAAAGCTATGGTAGCCACAGATACTGTTTACTCCTCAGAGCCATGTAATTCTGATTCTTGACATTTCAATGGAATGGAAATAAACCACATCACGGTTACTCTTTCTACTACAGTAATAATTGTGGTGATTACCTCTAGCACATTATTTTCTACCAGACTGGCTCTGTGAAACCAGCCACAGAGGGAGGCACAGGCTTCCTACCTTGTTGGTTTCGCCGGGCTGCAAGGCCGTGCGCAGTCCTCGTGCCCAGGGCAGCTGCCTCACACAAACAGAGAAGCTTTTCAAGTGAAGGGGAATGCGTCATTTTCTGCAACCTGTGCATGAAATTCTGCACATTTTGTTTGTTTGTCTGGGGGACTGAGGGGGCTGGACATTTCAGGGATACCTGGTTTGTTTATGAACATATGTGTTAACAACTGTAATTTGAATGTGTGTGCTAACTTTGAAGGTTGTCTTTGGAAAGAGGTGATTCCCCATCACCACGATTTCCATGTATGAATGAATGTTCCTCCCCTTCTCCTTCCCCATGCCCCTGTGATATAATCTTTTCATCAGGATTAAATCAGTAAATGTGTTTAGGCACATACCAGACCTACTCCTAGGTAAAATCTTAAAATGTTGGTCACGACTTTGAGAACACTGATTCTCATTGTCTATTTTAAAGTTAAGAAAGGAGAACAATTTAGAAAACTGAGAAGGAAGACAGCAATTAAACCGAAACATGTAATAATTCCAGAAATGGTTTTGAGGTGAATTTGTAGAGATATCCTGTTTTTTTCCTTCTCTGGTGTTTGCCCCAGTAATCAATAAACCAGTCCCATATATCATCCATCCACACAGTCATCCCCTCATTCTGGAATCCAGTTTGTTGAACAATCATAAACTACACAGTCCCTGCCTACCCCTGACTTCTCCCGTCTTTCTCCACCCATAATTTTCTCTGCTTACACATCTCCCTAGTAGTGATTGACCAGCTGCCAGATTTATCTTCTGCCAGGTTAATATTCTTCCTCTAAGACCCTGGGAGGGAAGTTTTGCATATAAATTCTGCATAAGATCATAATTACATCAACCATGCATCTAGAGAGGTTACTTCTCTATGTTTCCTACAGAAAAATCCTTCCAAAAATCTTTCAGCTCTACCACACACAAAAAGAGGCTTTTATTTCATTTTATTTGGAATTGTTTCTAGATAGAAATCAACACACCATCTGAATGTTTGGTTTTTTTTAATAACTGACCTTATTGCTTTCTGAGTTTGTTTAACTTCTTATTTGCCAGTAGCCTCTAGCTGGACTGTATAATAGGCAGATACTTATTTTATTGTCAGCTCTTGTACTGAAATAGAAAGCTATTGACTTGTGTTGCTATGTAAGGGACCCCTCCTCTTGCATAGAATTTATATATTTTTGGAAAAAATAAAAAAAGGCAGTTCAAGACTTTTACCTTTTTAAGTCTTCACAGCATGATATTTACACTGCAAAATTGTATCTAGTGATGAAAGAAATGGTGTTAGATGCAATTTAAAAGCTCTCTAATCTTAGCAGTATTGCACCCTTGATCTTCCTGTGGGGACTGGGAGGGGCCGGACAGAAGTATGTGTGACTCCTGGGACCACTTTCCTGACAGGTCTAGTGTCCTGCCATGGACAGGAGAGGGCACCCAGCACCATGTCAGCGAGACCTGGTGGGTGGGAGGGTAGGTGTAACCCACCTGCATCTCTCCTGCCATCTCTAGGCTCCAAACAGACTTGAGCATTGTGCAGGAGAACAGTATCAGTGGTGAAAACCCCACTGAACATTTAATTGCCACTATTATCTTTCCTGCCACTTTTGGTGAGAAAGTATGGTCTCCTGATTAACTTCTACTCTTAGTTTTCTTTTCCCCCTCTATCCTTTCCCCATTTCTTTTTCCCCCGTATCCTTCCCCATATTTGCTTTTTTGTGTTCGTGTGTGAGTCTGGCTCCTCTCTTCACTCTCCTCTGCTTCTTCCTTTGCTTCAGCACTTTCGTTTCTTGGCACCAGAAAAAAGTTGCAAAAACAGGACATGAAAATATGCCATGTGAGTAGTAAAAGGATGAATGCTCTGAAGGTTTAGGAGTGGCTGCAAAGCCTGATTGCTCTGTAGAGGTAGCAAGAGACACTTACAGAGGTGGCTGCATGGAGAGGAAACAGTGGCACCAAGGGACCAAACTCAGTGACCATAGAATTCATGGAATGTTTAGGGGTTGGAACAGACCTTAAAGATCATCTAGTCCCAACTCCCTCTGCCATGGCCAGAGACATCTCCCACTAGACCAGGTTGCTCAAGGCCTTATCCAACCCGGCCTTGAACACTGCCAGGCTGGGGCATCCACAGCTTCAGTAAGAAACCTATTCCATATCTCACCAACCTCACAGTAAAGAATTTCTTCCTAATATGAAGCCTAAATTTCCCCTCTTTCTGTTTGTGCCCATTACTCCTTGTCCCATCACTACAGCTCCTGATGAGAGTCCCTCTCCAGCTTCCCTGTACGTCCCCTGCAGATACTGGAAGGTTGCCATGAGGTCTCCACTCAAAATTCTCCAGGCAGAACAGATCCAACTTCCTCAGCCTGTCATCATAGGGGAGGTGCTCCAGCCCTCTGATCACCTTTGTGGCCCTCCTCTGTCCTTGCTCCAACAGTTCTATGTCCTTCTTACCTTGGGGGCACCAGAACTGCAGGCGGGACTCTAGGTTCCTCTAGCAGATCCAAGTACTACAGCAGATCCATCCAGTCTTTTTACATTTTCCTTTGGACCATCAGTTTTATTCATTTATTTAGGTCAAACTAGACCTCATAAGTAACTCTTCTAACAGTTACAGGTAATTAAAGATGCAAATGCTATGGACAGTATTCCAGAAATAGTACTTTTCAGTGTTTATAGGGTCTCCAGGGTCCTGGATCCTTCGAGCAGTACCAAAGAGAATTTTAGTCACCCTATTTTTTGGCAACAGTTTTCCAGCTAGAGTCATTCTTGGTACTTACATGAGAACTATCATCCAAGGGAAGAAACTCTGCCTCTGACCACAACAGTTACTGTAGTATGCAGTGCTCCCAGATGTTGTTTACTTCAAATGTGTCTTCCTTGTGAATGTGTCCCATTTGGCAATAGGTAGAGCAGCAGAGGTGATTCCATGTGACATGAACCTAGTAACAGAAAATAAAGAAGACTCCACAGCATAAACTGTGTACTCAGTTCTGGCTGAATGTTGCCTTTATTTTTTTTTTATTTAATTTTATTTTATTTTTGAAAAGATCTTTTGTTTGTCTTTGGAGAGTTCACACAGAAAATAAATACTGTAGTATTGAGTTAGTTCCTGGGACTGGATTTTTGCAATATGAACTGGAGACACCGAGCAGAGACAGATAATCAAGGCTGTCAGGCTGGAAACCACCTTGTCCCTTGCCTGACAAAAATTAAAATCAAATTAGAAACTTTGAAAACTTGTTTCACTTGAGTCACTCACAGAAAACATTTTACAGTATCAGGACTGAATGCTACTCTTGGGCAGCAACAGAGAGTATTGATGAGCTAAGTGTGATCAGCATATCTAAAAGAAACAAAATCTTTTAATCAGTGAGTACACTTTTATCTACTGTTGTTAGGTGTTGCACAGACTTTCATTTTTCTTGTCCCCCTATGTGAAAAAGCAAAGCAGACCTAAAAGCCCCTCTTCCATCTGGTGTTATAAGATTGAAAGCATTTGTTTCTTGGACAGGAATGATTTTCCATTCTTATGCTCTTCCAAATATCACATTCCACAAATTTGAGAACACCAAAATTGAGTTACTGATATTTATTCAACAAGCCACAAAAATGCTCAGATCTTTCAACCACTAGTATTGCAATCAGTGTGGCTCCTATCTGAGTGCTGATGGTGAAAATGATGACTTATTTTAAAAATAAAAAGTAAAATTCCAGACACTCCCATCTTGGTTGAAAATAAAAAGAATTGCTTGCTTCAGTAAAAGCTTCAGTTAAAAATAAGGCTTCCCTTTCTGGCCATTAATGGCAATTGAAAAGCTCCTAACCTATCTTGACAATGGTTGGTTTTTGTTATTTGCGGTTTTTTAAACTTATTTCAGTTATTGTTATTATCATTATTATTAACATTATTGTTTCATTGGTAAAATCTTCTGGGAAGTGGATGTGAAAAAAAAGGAATATAGTGCCATGCTTTTCAACTGGATGGCATTTCTAATAAAAGCAATGTGAAAGGGAAAAACAGGGAGAGAGAGATTTATCCTAAAATTGCCTCTGGTTGTGGGTTGGAGATCATTATAGTATTTGGCAGGTATGTGGTAAAACAGGCTTGCCCAATCAGACAGAGTAAGGTCTTGAACTATGGCTTTATACACCCAATTACACCAATCCCACCATCCAGACTTGGCCTCTAGTTGTCCAATGCAATTAATGTTTAGTTGCTGATATAAAGTAAATCCACGCCAAAAAGAGAGAAAACTACTTCAATACCATATCTACAGCCTAATAAACCAATCTATAATGTGCACAGAGAGTGGATGAATCCAAGGGCAGAGCAGGAGTGGTGACAACCACTCGTCTTGTGAGGTTTTTATCTGTACTTATTAAAAATACTCCTTTTGTTTCCAAATACTTAGTGCATATATTAGTGGTGAGAAGAGTGATGCAGGATTAAAAAAAGGGAAACAGTAAGAAACTTTAGGATAAATTATACTTTGTGGGTATAAATTATTAATCTCCAAAGGATAATGTGGAGAGAAAATACCTAACTTTTGAGAAGCTTCAAGCATAGGTAAGATAAAATAGCAAAGTGTTTATGTAAAGCTCTGTACGCTCCCTGATATTTTTCCAGTGAATAAAGGAGGTAACAGTAATGCTTCCATTGTTCAATGTGCACTGAAATAAATTTTTTTCCTTATAAAAAGTACATTTGAAATGTAAATTTCAAAAAAGAGCAGTTCAGGACTTTCATGGTCTTCAGACAGAATCCTGGGCAAGTCTTTCACCCAAACAGAATATGCTTTAGTTATGTCAGCATATATATGTGTATATAAAGAGAGCAGTCTTACATACTTGCAATTTATATTTCCAGAAGAAGTAATCTTATTTTACCTTATTCCAAGATAAGCTGGTAAATTCATAACTTTCTTCCATTCATTGTCATTCCTTAGTGGAGGAATTTATTAAGCAACAAGTGAAAGGGGAAGAAACCATTCAGACAATGTTACCTGAGCAGTTGTGCTTGTTCTTCCTGCTGAGGTGCAGAGGCACTTCTGCACAGCCTGTCCCGGCTCCTGTTTGGTGCTCAGTACTCTTTTGCCCAATGCAGGTAAAAAAAAGAAGAAAATAATGAATGAGATAAGTTTAATTTCTTCTGCAGCAACTATGATGTTCCAGCTTTCAGCGTTCCTTACAAGAGATGTAGGCCTCTCTAGCCTTATTTTGCTTAAGCATATTGGGCACTTATGGACTGAGAAGCAGTAATTTAATTTTTCAACACCTCTGCCCTTCCATCGACTTTCTCCTACCAGACAGGCTATGCCTGGATAACCATCCTAGTATAGAGTTCCCTTGCACAGGGGACTAGATTATTAGCTGTGTGAAGTGTGCCCCAAAAAGGGACTGTAGGCTGTTGTGCAGCTGTTTCAGTGCTTCCTTCTTGGGTATTTTATGAATTGAATTCAAGGGCTAGGACAAAAACAAAAAGATCACGCAGAAATTAATAGAACACTATATATAAGGACAGAAAAAATATTAGAAAAAAATTATTAAATTACAATATCTGTGCAAGCAGGTACACGAAGAAGGATCAGAACGTACTTAGGCTTTTTCTCAGACTTTAAGTAAGTACTCAAAAACTCTGTAAAGTTTATTGTAGCACTGGTGGTTCCTTGGTTGCTGATACTGAGGTCTGGAGCAAAAGGCTTTCCATGAAAGGAAGGAGTAGATGGATAAAGGGAAAGGATTTATGTTCTTCTGTTTCTGTGTTCTCTCTTCTGAGTTTTTTTAAGGAAAAGTTCATTTTTGTGTTGAAAAAAATCTATCTTCTGAGTTTAAAAATTCCTTCTGCTAGTCCTGAGGTCTCATTTCATGAAAATGACACAGACCTACCTCACTCTCTGGCAGACAATAACAGTGACAGCAACAACAGCAGCAACAAAAATATAAAAGTCTCATCCTCAGTATTTTCCTCTACCTTTTCAAGTACTTTGAAAACAGGAAAATATAGATTTTTTTTTCTGATTGTAAAAGTACCAAAGTTATTTTATTTTCATCACCTACATAGTTGCACATATTTGAGAAAAGAAAACAAGAAAAAGCAACTGTAAAAATAGTGGAAAGCTGGGAGTTAGTTTTCATAGTTACGTCTTTTTCACGTCTCAGAAAACCACAAAAGGATTCTTTGATCCCAGTTGGTCTAATGGAGTGATAAATTAGGTCGTCATTACCCTCATTACCCATTCCTCTGGCAGTTCTTTGGGCAAATGAAAAACACCTATAAAGCCAAATATTTTGGTCTTTAAGAGTAAAGGCTTTTATTCTACCTAGAAATAAAAGATATGTGCAACATTCTAAAGGTGGGGACTTTTTAAAATTTTATTTTCTCTAATTTGTGTCTACTGATGTTCTCAGTTCATTTTTGTTGTTAGTTCAAAACACCATTTGGGTTCTTTATGATGCTTAATTCAACAATAATCCACTGACCCGCACAGGAATGTCTCACAACACTAGTGACTAGCCAGTGATATTTAAGTAATCATAATAGAAGTGTGTTGGAAGAACTCAGTTCTGCTTTGGCATCTCTACCACGGTTTGGAACATATTTCAGTTATTTTTATGACATTTTTATCTGATATTCTGTAAATAGCCTTGGGAGAAATACTTTGTAGGGGAGACATAACATAAAAATATACTAATACAAGAAAATACTTCAGACTATTTTAAATAACCATTTATGCAGATATTGCAGTGAGTGAAATTTTTTTCTTCATTTTCCTAAACCTTGTGTAGTTTTGTGTTTTAAGTAGATGCACAAAGAACAGCTGGATGACTTCAAAAGCCCAGTCTTGATACAAACATCTAAAGCCTTTTGACTACCCAAAGTTTACCCTCAACTCTTTTGATAGGCCCTCTGTATTTTCTAAATACAATGCACTTTTATCTTCTGACTCAGCCATAGTCACCTTTCCAATAAGGTCTAATCATCCATTGCTTTACACTTTGAAAGCTTGCTTACCATATTGATGTAGATGAAAATTATTCTTTAGCGTGTGTTTTTGGTGGAAACAGTAAAGACTAAACACCTAGCTAGGACTATAATAATTTTCCATTTAAAGTGATACAAACTCTTACATTGTTTTCTTTCCTGCTCTTAGACCAAAGGCTATGGAAAAGCTCTGCCTATGCTGAATTTTGAATGGTGCACTATTATCTGAATTACTGTTGTTTTCATATCAGCCATTCTTGCTATTTTTTGATTATGAGACTTCTGATGGCAAGCAGGGAGACCATCTTCAAGCCCTCATACCATTACATGGAGCAAGGGACTGTTTGAGGATGACCTTCTTTTGGCTCCAGCTCCTCAGGTTTGTGATGTAGATTCAAAGGCAAAAACTGTCACACTAAGTCACACTGCTGTCATAACCTTAACAGGCCTCTAGCAGGCTACTAGAGCATGCAGTCAAATGTTTGAAGCAGAGCAACCTCACTGAATACGTCATTTAAGGAAGGAAAATTAAAGCTATGTTTCCACCAAGTTCAAGCGAGGTTTCTGGAAAAATGTCCTTGTAAACAAAATTGCAGATTCTTCCCACCTGCTTCTGCTTTCAGTTCTGATTAAACCCTAAGGTCAATTATCTGAAAATCTGGGGAAACTTCTGAGTCAGAAGTTGATTGGTTTCCAAATAGGGAAGAAATCCAAATAGGAAAAAGACCAGATAAGGCAAACTGTTAGTGTTGACAAATAGGTTGGCTTTTTTAATGTAGCCCGTCAAGTTAACACAAGGAAGTTGTGAAGTAATAAGAACATAAGTTGTTGGTCATAATACAAACTGACATTTATTTAAAATTGATGGAAAGTTTCACAATAGGCACATTTTGTCCACATTTTTATCTGCAATGCAAGAATGCTGGGGCCATTTTGTGTTCTCTCTGAGTAAACGGTCCTTCTCTCAGCTTTTCTTTATTTTTTGTTTTAAAGAATTAATTCACCTAGACATTATGTACACATAATGTGAAAATTCTGGTTGAAATCTTTTGATCATCCATCTTCAAAATGAAACACTGAAGAAAAAAGACAAGTATGAAGGCAAGGAATTTACCGGAATACACCTTAACGAAAATTTGGAATAAAAGGATAGGACTATTCCTCTTCAGTGCGATAATCAAACATCCGGTTTAAAGTGTTAGAGTCAGCTTGTGTTCTCGTTCATACTGACACAAAGCTCATCAATTTAGCTCGTAGATGCCAGTTGACTGTAGAGCAGTTGACTGTGAGAGTAGACTCATAGAGCAAATCATGGCCCATTGCAACAGATTCGGTCTCTAAAGCCACTGCTGCCTTGGAATATTTTCTGTAGCGGCAGAAACTACAGAATGAGATGTAAAATATGTGGAGAACAAATGGAGACCAGTTGGGATTTTGGGATATTTGTGTTGCAGAAGATTATCACTAGTTCATTAGCTGTCTTATATTCCTTCCTTTGGAAGCTAGCAATACAGGAGTGGGAAGAAAATGGAGAATATGTGGAAAAAAATAAGCTGAAATAGCGAACTGTCCTTTTAGCAAGTATCAAGAAACCCTTCTGTTTAACTGCAGAAGAGGACATGAGAGTTTAGTAAGGAATAGAGCCCACACAATCTTTCCTATTTACCCTCTAGACCCAGTTTGTAGATGACAAGAAACCACTGTAGACATCAGTGTTATTCTCATCCGTACCTGGAATTTCAGTTCCAAGCAAGTAAAATACCTTTCTCTGTCATCAGGATCTGGTTCTCTGTCTCCTGCAGTTAATGGCAAAGACACCATTGATTTCAAGGGGAAGAAGTCAGTCACAGACACTCAGTGGTCAGGTTGTCTGACCACCCCCATGGTTAGGTCAACTGAAATCTGTTATGTCTTTAATAACAGCAGATATAACATGATCTTGCGGGTAGCAAAACCTAAGCAGAAGCACCTATTGTTGTAGGAACTATAATACCCCTGATGAGTTTTGTTCTCCACTTATTTTCTGGATTTGAGGCAATAAATTCAAAAGTCACTAATTGTTTTTTTTCAGATTACTTGTAGTATTTTGTGCAAATAGCATGCAAACTGGTGACTTGTCAAAGGTCGAAAATCTATTTTTTTTAGAGTTAGCCAGATTTCCCTTGAAATATTTTCTCTCTTTCTCTTATGCTGATCTACACTTACCAGCAGAGGTGCTAAATTCTGGAGTGACCCTGCTGGTTTATTCCTGAGCTTTGTTTGACTAGGGAGAAATAAATGCTGCTGGCATGTTAAGTATTATCTCACAAAAGAAGAACACCAAATCCAGAACAGCTAATGAAAACATCGAAAATGTCATGAGGCAAAGAATAATATTGCAGAAGTTGGAAATCCCATCAGATGAAGTCAGCAAAATGGAATGTATGTCATGAGACATAGGATGTCTGATGAAAATAAACGAGGGTTTAAGAAAGTTATTGAAGACACTGAACCTAAATATTTCAGTCTCTGAATCAGGAAGTCTGAGAAAGAATAGTCAGCTGTATTGGAGCCTCAGGAATCTTAATAAGCATTTAAGGAGGGGGACAAATTTATGCAGGTGATAGGTGGCTTTTAAACATCTGTTTTTACCAATGATAATTCAGTTGAGCTGTTACCTGAGACATACTGTTTTAAGGGAATGAGCATGAGACCAATGAGGTGCAAAAGAAGAATGATGGAAAACAATTAGCAAATTCAGAAAAAAAAAAAAAGAGTGATATACCATTAGAAATTTTAAAAGGACTCAACAGTGGATTTCCTGAGTTACAGACAATAACAATACAAGCTGTGTAATATCGGCTGCTACACTAGAAAATTGGATTGTAGCAAATAATTTATTTACATTTTAAGTCCTAAAGGATAGTATGTTAAGAGAAAAAATGTAATTCTTCATTAGAAGATTGAAAAAAGGTTGAAAAATAGGAATTTAAAATAATGTTGTAATACAGTAATATAAGTTTTAATTATAATTTTCATTTCCCTTTTAATGTCTAAACATTAGCCAGTCCTGTATTGAATTTGTAACTGAAAGTCCTAGGAATTTTATCTCTTAGTCTGAAGTTTTTCTGATTCCACATGTTTTTCCCTTTTCATTCTTTCCCATATGTCTGTAGTATCTTCAATGCAGGAGAAAAAAAGAGAAGCTGAAGAAATGAATGGGCAGAGCATTTCATTAAAGAGATTACATCTCTATCTGGACACATCTCATGGAAATCTGGATTAACCTTCAGCAAATGGGAGTGGAAACTTTAATTTTGTTCCAAGACTAATGAAGATGTTCTGGATAGAAATGTGTATCATTTAGCAGCCTCCTTCTTACTCACATTGTCTGTGTATTGCATTACTCCCCAGGGATCACATTCCTTCACATTTTTCTCCATCAAAGCCAGATTGCAGCTATGCCACGTAAAGTGAGGCAGTATTTGAAGTGAAAGAGCTGATGGCTCATGCTTATATAAATCGTGCTGACGAGTTCAGAAGTGGTGGGGTTACTGCGTTTCTCGGTTCTGTCTGTTCAGCAAAGGGTATTTCAGGGAGCAGCTCTGGCTCTGAGGTGGCTGCTGGCTGCAGTGTCCAGAGCCATGGAGCCGAGCTGTGTGTGCTGCTGCACCGTCACCTCCCAGCCCATGCACAGAGCAGCCCAGTGCTTCTTCCAAGCCAGTTTGCAGAGAATCCCGGCTACATTACACACAGGCTGTGGGGTCGGGTGTGTGGGTAGGGTCATGGCTGAGGTGTAGGATGTCTCCCCAAAGTAGTGAGTGCTCATAGTAGTACTTTTCAGAGGGTCCTCTGGTGAATTCTGGGCTGTTGCCTTTTGTGAGACTGCCGGAGAATATTTCCTGTCTCATGCTTCTCCTTCTCCGTTTCATGTTATTCCTTTACATGGTGCTTTTCCTGCAAAGTGCCATGTTATAAACTTCCCTGTTCAAGCCCAGCTCAGCACACTTGGACCCTTTAGCCTTGCTGAGACAGCCTTTGCTCTTTTTTCCATCAGATACTCTGGGCATGGTAGAAGAAGTCTGGTTGGTTTTTTTCTCCTTTCTTTTTTTTCTTTTTTTCTTTTCTTTTGTACAGGGCTATAATTTTCTTCTTCAAATTAATTTCGCTGTCAGAATTGTGTCCCTAGTGTGATACTTTAACTTTTCACTAATGAAATAAGACAGTCAGGATCTTGGCAGTGGGGAAAGCCTCAAAACTGATGAAAGGAGACCCCATGCCCACAGCCACTTTTTTCCTTCTGTCTTCCTATGGACAATGTAAAGCAGTTTGCAGGGACTCCTGACACAAGGTGAAGGAAAACGGATAAGAAAGATGCTTTACTAAAACAGTGTTAAAAACCTGGGGGAAAAGTTATTATGTGTAAATTTTACAAAATAAAAGAACAAATTTATTTTAAATTTTTTCCCTCCTTCCACATTGCGAACTTGTTGAAGGTGAACAGCATGGTCCAAGACCCATTCAATGGCAGTACTACTTCCCTCTTCTGTAACTTGCTTCCATTTCTTCATGGAGTTTGACCATCCTGGCCTTTGGGAGCTTTCTAGAAGGCTCACACAAGAATTTCTGGTGCCAAGAACCATTAGGTCCGAATACATATTTTCAAAGCTAAAAGGGATAGCACCTTTCTCCCAGCTGCCTCACTGCTGCTGCTTTTAGTGCCTGGCAGCTGATCTCGCCAATCTGATCTTGGTCCAGCTCAAGAGAGAACAGATACCACATATCCCTATTTTAGCTTGGGGAAAAGGAAAAAAAAAATAGTCACAGCAGGAAAGTGCTTTGATAACAGTTTGACAGGAGTCAATAAGGAACATCAGTACAAAGCATCTGGACAAACACTGAACTGCTTAATGCAGTGAAAAAGAAGTGTTCTTTGCTCTTATTTTACCTGCTTATTTAAAGTTAGTATTCTTCTTATTTTATCCTTGTACTTTTCTCTACCCTTTGATCCCAAGAATCTAAGTAATGTATTATAAAACTATGAACTCTCTAACTGCACAATATAGCTTTAGTTTCTAGAGCAGCTCTGTAGATTGTGGTTAGATATCACATGTGCTAGTCCCAACCCCAAATTATTATAAAATACTTTATAATAAGTATTTTATGGCACTGTGTAAAACAATAGCAAATTACAATGTATGCTGTTCCACCAAACTCTCTTTCATCTGCCCAATGCAACCTTCTCAGACTTACTGTGAAGTTTCTAACACTAAGACAATGAGGTTATTTAATTCCTTCATAACTGAAATGCTGTTCTGTGTTTATCACAATGTCAGACAAGTGTCCAGGAAAAGAAAGTAGTTGACATATAATGGACAAGAAAGATGTTCACAGGAGGAAAAAAACAATTTACTGGGTTTGAGATTTAGGAATTTGGTTTTCTCACAGGAAACTCAAACCAGCACTGTATGGGCAGAGTCAGTGTAGTGCAATGACAGCAATGCTTTTGGAATTTTCATGAGAAAAATAGATACAGAATTATATTGAAGAAGTACTTTCATGTAACCTTAGGCAGAAACTCTCTAGTGTCTCAGGCAAGCTGTTAGGAGCTGGGCTGGGATAGTTGTTAATAAACTCTCAGACATGTCTGAGTCTGGTGAGGTATAGACAAGTACAAATATATAGCTGCTCCTTCTTACCCTTGGCATCCTATCCACTGTTGGATGAGACACAGATAGGATTAAATACACGAGGAGTTATGAGAGAAGGAGTCAAAGGGTGAAGAAAGTCCTCATTGAATAAGAAAAATAGCACAGAGGACTGGATGACATCTGCCTCAAACTTTCAAACTTTCTTGTCTAGATTCATAAATATTGTGAAATGCGCTGTGGTCTCTATTACTAACAAAATGCACCCAAAGGTCTTTGTTAAAAGTCTGCTAAGCCCCCCTCCCCTCCCCCTACCCCCTGGAATTGCCAATACTTGTGGTCAAAAAACATAACAGACTGCAACAAGGAGAAAAAAAAAAGACAAATGTAGATGTAAAGTCCACGCTACCTTCTGGGGTTTTTGTTTTCATAGTTATCCTTAGTGATAATTTGTGTTGATTCTTTTCTTTGGCATGTCCAAAACTTACCTTAAGAAATAGGACACAATTCTTAGATCATGCCTCAAGAGAACTTGCATATGAAACTTGCGGAACTGAAGCTTCCCAGAGACCATCAAGTGTTACAAGTTTAGATTAATATCATGAAAGCTGGCAAATCTTGAAAACTGTGATGATCATTTCAAATCCTACTTTCAGGGATCCCAAACGGAATTTTGCAAGGAGGGCCTGAGGGGACCCATTAGAGTGTGAGCTGATATATCAAATGATTAACCCTAATAGCACACCCAGCTAATTTAAAAAGTGACATTAACTTCCCTTGCCCTAACACAGCTGTCAGAAAACCTCTTTGACAAATAAGATATTTTTTCTGGTCAGAAAATATCTGTTTGCTGTCACCAAGTCTTTCCACAGGAATGCGCTATTTAAACAAAACTTATTAAGAAAGCCTTTTTATGTTCAGGATAGAATTGCTGATTAAGTGTGAAAGAGAAAAGCAGAGAGAGCTCCCACACACACCCAGTTGCCTGGTGGTTAGAGCACACATTGCAATGCAAGGGCTGTGTGCTAGTCCCAGGGCTGGTCCCAAGTGATCCTTGAATTTGAGCTTGTCAAATGAGGGGTGACAGCCTCAGCTCTACAGAAAGTGACTATTTTGGGATGTAGTGATTTCTCCTATTGCTCTTTAACATAAGGAGAAAATTTATGATGTCTTAGGACCATTATAAAACCTCAAGAAATGCAGTTCCACTCAGAGGTATTTCTGAGCTTGCAAATTTCAAAATACAAAAAGTAGGCTGACCAACTCAAGTATCAACATTTTCAACATGTCATTTTCATGGAAACAGAGGAAAAGTCAAAATCCCAGTGTGTTGCCATTAATGACAACAATCAAAGGCTGCAATATCTATAAAGTTTAGGATGTTTTAGAGTATTTTTAAAATGTCTTAAGATAAAGCAAAGCCCAATACCAAAGCAGGTTTCAGGATTCTGGAAGTGTTTGACAGATGAATCTATCTTTGTTAAGGAGACTACCATAAAGCAGAGACTTGAAATAGGACTTAAATACGGTATACTCATATTCTGGAAAATTTTAGGAAGAAACATGCCATGGACTTTCGCTTTCTGAAGACAGACAAGTATAGACTAACTTCATAGAAAAATGTTTCTGAAGCAGCAGCCTCATGCCATCCCCTAAGTAAAAATACTCATTCAGATACTGTCCTTACCCTAACTATACAGTATCCCCTAGCTATATATATGTAAAGAATGGAAATCCTGGACAGGTGAGTTGTATAATTACTGCCTTCCTCTTATAAATTGGTGAAGGCCTAGTTCTTGCCACTGAGTGGGTACAGCATGTGGAAGAAACAGTATGTGAATGGGACGGGGACCGGGATGCAAGATACTGATGTTAAAATAGACACTATTACTCACACCTTCACTCTGCTGTGCTGGGTGGGATGGCAAGATGGGGGAAAGGACAGATTTTAAAGGGTTTCCAGTACTTTAGGGATGTGGTTTATGGATCTTAGATATCCAACCTCAGCTATGCATCTAGGCTTCTTCTGTGGCCTGTGGAAAGAAATTGCATAGCCACATGGTCATTGAATTGTCTTAATATAGGTCTGTATGATTAACAGGGTGAATCACTTCCTATAACAACCTAACCCTCTCCATTCACTAGAAAAGTTGCACACATATCTGATTACTTTGGGTGCTTCACTTATAGATAAAGGAAGTTAGATGAAATGAAAGTCCTTTCCCCTTAGCACTGTAACTTGTAATTGTGTAACTTGTGAACAAGGTCTCCTGCTCTTTGTGAAAAGCAGTGATGCATAAAACAGAATTTTCGAACTCCCCACATGAAGTTTCTTGTTTTGGGGCAACTCAGGTGTTAAAAAGGAATTAATATAAGAATGAATGAAATCTCATTCAGAAGAGTGGATTTTTGCTGGGACAGTTCCCCAGTCATATTTCACTGTCTGTGATGGAAGTCAGATTCTTCTTAGTCCTTGTGAAATGGTGTCTCATTTTGATTCATGAAGAAGTATCTTTTTACTAATAGTTTCCCTCTGGCTTAAATGAGATAGACTGGCTGTTAATAAGCAGCACATCCCAACCTTAGAAAGAATGAACTTTACTGAATTTTCTGGATATTTTACCTTGGTTACTAAGTGACCATTACTAAAATTATAGGCAGTCTAAAAGCAAGTAAAAAGAGGGGCTGGATGATGCTTCCTTGGATTTCTACATATGTCTTTATTGAGTAAAACAATCCTAGACCTTGGATTGACAGCTGCTCTTTTACTATACAGTTATAATAATCTAATGAACTTTCAATTTCCCTTCCCTTCCCTTCACTTTATTTTAATAAGTATGTGGAAACTATGTGAACTTTTATCTGGCGGTTTTAGGGACATTTTACCTTAAAACAGTCACAGAGCATGGGAGTTAAAAAATCAGAGCCCTACATGCTGTACACAGTATTGCACTGCAAGCAATACAACTGTTGTGGGAGGAAATGCACCTTTTTATTTTAAAGGTCATAGGAGGTACTGTGTCAAATAAACCACTAAGTGTTGTGTATCTCTGGTTATTACATATATCCTCCTGGAGAGGCAAAATTCGAGACCTCTGGTGTTTTGCCGTGTGCTTGGGGGATTCACAGTGCCGGGGCCCAACTGCATGCCAAAATTGGATGGTTTAAAGTCAGTTCCTCCTTGACATACCTTTCAAGTCTGAACAGATTGGAAGCCCTCAGGGTTCTGAGTGTGACCTTCTCTGGAAGCAGTTTATGAGATTAACTCTCAAAACACAGCTGGTCTCTGTCTCCTGTTATGCTACACATTAGTGATGCCATCAAACTCTATTTGGAAAAGCACAAAAATCTGCAAGTCTAAACTCAAATATGACTGAGTAAAACTTGCCCCAAATTCTTTATGTTTCCTTTCTCTTTGTTCAGAGTTCTTAATAGCAACTGCTGCCAGAAAGAATTCCATGGCTTAATATCACTGTCAATTGTTTTGCAGGGCTCCTTATAACTCTGGAGAGACTTCAGGTTTTCTCTTATGTACAGTAAGTCTCTCAATATCATGGTGAGGAAAAGAAGCCCATTTCCCCCCAAATTTGTACAGAGACATTTTCTTCAGAGAGATCTGCTTCATAACACTGGCGGTAGTAGATGAGCTGTTGTTAGGAAATAAGATTCAGCAACTAAAGAAATGTGAAGTAGAAGCTTCCTTCTTGCTCACATCCTGTGATTAACTGCCAAGATCAATCCATGGAGCTTTATTTTAAATTGAATTTATTCAAAAGTCCACTACATAAACAGCACGGAAAGAATGAAGACTCAGACTTTATTAGTTACATCACAGTTCCTGTTTGGCATTTACAGAGGGAGTCTGTGGCTGTCAGAACCAGAATAAGAAGAAAATTGAGTACTACAGTTGGCCAGTGTCTGAACCAAAATGGAGTGAATTAGAACCAAGGATTTGTCAAGACTCCTCCCTCTCAGTCATGATTTTAAAAATGGAAGTTCCTGGTTGCTGTCCCATGTGCCCTGTCATCTTGTTACCTGCTCTGGGACAGAGCTGCCCTGAACGTTGCGTTCCTACTATGGCAGCAGCTGATCCAAACACTAAAGTAGACATAGTGAAACTACATGTTATTTATTCCCCTGTTACACCTTAAAAACATAAAATGTTCTTGTTCCTTTCATTATTTGCTACTTTGTTTGTATCTGAATATGAGATTACATGACACCAAGGATCATCACTCAAAAGACCCACTTTATGAGAGTCTTTGGGCCAAGAGTTTTAATCCTGAAAAGATCACACTTTATTGAAGGGTGACAGCTATCATGGAAATGACAGCAGAGGAGTAAATAAGAAATAAAACTTAGATCGTAAGAAAAGATCGTAAGAAGTCATGGTTTTGTAGAACTGGGGCTTCCAAATGTAAAAAAAAATCAAGTTCCTCTCTGGATTTTTTATCCAGCTCATTCCTAGTACTAGAAGAAAGCCTGTATGGCTTTATTTTAAAAGCTGCTTTTTTTTCCCTTTTATGTAATTTAAAGTATAATGACTTCGTGGCCCTGGTGGAAGCATCATGCATCTGTTACTCTGTTTTTAGAGAAAGCTGTCTTCTGTCTCACTGAGGCTAAAGGGTATGGATTAAATTTCTTGGAATTTCTAAACCTAAAACAGGATACCTTCTGATCTGCAGTGGAAGCTTTACTGGAAAAAAATTGCTAATAAATCATACTTATAAAGTGGGTGGAGTAGAGGATCTGCCTCAGCCCTATCCCATTCAAAGCCTCAAATACAAGTTTGTGTTGCTCAAATCCGTGGAAAATCAGGTGGCTCCTATTTAGATTTACTGGCCAGTTAAAGCCTCCCTTAACAAAAAAAAAAGATATGTTCCAGGTAGTTCTGCATAAGCAGAAAAATAAGGTACGAATGACACTGTAATAATCTCTGCAATTACAGGAATAAAACTTCAGTTCCTCTTTGAAAATAGAAACAGGCAATGTCTTTTGGAACAGAGAAGAAAAAAAGTATGGAAACTTCCAGAGAAACCCACATAGTCATTGACAGTCACAGGCCAGAAGTGTTGTGATAAATGTTATTTATACTGTTCTTACAATTTGGAACATGTGATGGCGCAAATGAATAACTGCACTGGAGAAAGAGGACAATCATCAAGGATGTGAAATTACACTTGGCACAGTTTGCTTTGCCTCAGGGATTTCTAGAGAATCAGTCTTTCATTTTAGCATGAGCCCAAACCCAAGGTTTTTTTAACAATCTATAACTTTTGTGGCTGGTTGCTAGAAATATAGGTTAAAAAAGGATCTTGGAAATACAGTACACAGCTTCACTTCCAGAACTACATCACAATCAGGATTGTTCACTTTCCTGGGGCAGGGGAGAGGAACAGAGAAACGTAATTAAAATGAATATTTTCTTCCTTCCATTTATTCTCTGCAGTAATAAAAGATTCTAGATCAAAGAGGTTCTTTTTTAGCAGTATCCAAGTCAAGCCTCAACTAAAGACAAATCCAAACGGTGTTCTTTTGATCTTTTGCAGTTTCATTCTTGAAACCACTCCCTTCATGCTCTTCATACCTTCCATCATATGATCTTGGATGGTAGAAGACTTTCCCCACTGTCAAACAGGCTGATCAACCCCTCTCAGGACAAAAATCAGTAGGATCGTCTTTGAAGGGAGGGTCTGCATTTTGAGTAACCTTGACCACTGTCCCTTGTGTAAAACCAGCACTCTGGAGAAACAAAAAGCAGCAGCCTTTAACCCTTTGATATGAACTATGGACGGATACTAGACCGATGGGCTGACCAAGCATTTGTTTTCAACATTTTTGTGGATGTTAAGTAACCTTTCTTTATCTGCCTCTGTAGTTCTGTGATTTGGCTGCTTAAAGGGAGTTAAATAGCATCAGTGATCAGGGTCTTTCTCTGCTCTGAACTTTATTTAAGGTAGATATAATTGGCTGTGGAATGTTTATTGTTTTCATATTAAAAACAAAACCAAAACAAAATCAGTGCTATGTGAGCAATTTAACGGCAGAAGTCTTTCATGTTTACTGCAGTTGTAATTAGAGTTGCAGCAGGCATTTTCAAATATCCAACAACAATCAAGGAAACCAGATAGAAGGCAGTGGGGGAACTGTACAAGCAGCGGGGTTGGTTCTTATGTAGGACCTCTGAAAAAAGCTACCACAGCACTGTGGCAGCTTGATATTTCTGAAAAAAACCTCAGAGTGTAGGTCTGAAAAATACATGTGGTGAAAATTTTGCTTTTTTGATTTTATTTCTGGGTTGCCATTTAACAGGAAATATTCAAGAATATTCTAAACCAGTCAGTCCCATTTGAGGACAATACTGGAGGTGGCTTTCTGAAAGTAGCTGAGGTGCCACAACTGTGTAACAAGAATATCAGGACCTGCTCTTCTGCAGCAAGGTTTTCCTGACCTCTTTTAGAAATGAGATCACATCTGCTGTGGAGAGATGGCTGGATACATTGTCCTTGGTATCAGTGGCTGGGTGAATTATAGGACATGAGGGAATGAGGCCCCAGAATATATATATGTGTGTACAAACACACAAGCGGAACCACTGCTTTCAGTTATCACTGCAAAACTTGACAAAATACAACTGGCAAACAGGCTGCAACCAGCTGAAGAGCTGTTTTTAATTAACCTCAGTGCAAGACGATAATGGAAGTGCATTTCTCTTTTCCTGTTGAATGAAGATGCACTGATTCAGTAATAATTGAACCCTAAACACTTCATAAACTTCTTCTGGGAGGAACTGCAGGAAATGCCAGCAAAGTCATCTGTGAATCATTAAGAAGAAGGAGAGAGGACTCTCTAGAAGCTGATCTTCCCAGTCCCAGATCACAAAGAGAAGGCAGTGATAGGGGCTGGTCATCTTAAAGTGTCCTACTTGGAATAACCAGCCCATGTTGTGAGTTTTCTGAAAGTAGTTGTTATGAGACAATAGGGTAGTCTGATGTGGTCTAAGATTTCTTAATCAAAGGTGCCCTCATCTAACAGCTCTTTTACCCATTACAGTAGAACTGTTTTTATAGTGCTTATGTTAGAAAAGCAGGACTGCATTTATGTTTCTGCTTTGCGACTGCCAGAGCCCTCAAGTGTTTTATTATAGTACATTGCCAGTTTTCTTGTAACTAAGGTGGAGAACTCCTTACGTCTGCAAGTTGGTTTTTTTTCATGTAAGACCATAAACTCTTTCTGGTCTTGTCTAGGATTTCTCATGATGCAAGATTGGTTTTGTGGTCCAGACCTGGTTCAATAAGCAAAAGTTTCTTAAGATACAACTTTCTGGTTAAAATACCATTAAACCTGTTGCTGTGCCTACATGTGAATCGCTATGTAACTGCCCGCGGAGCAAAGCCTGGCTTCACTCCTATCCCAGGATCTCTCAGATGCTCACCGCAAAGCTGCTGCTTCCAGTGAGCATCTGAGAGATCCTGGGATAGGAGTGAAAAACAAGACCAGGAAGCCATTTTTTGTTAAATTATAAAAAAAAAAAGCAAGGAAAAAAGAAAAAAGAAGAAGAAAAAAGGGAAAAAGATTAGTCTTTGCAGAGAGTTATGCTTAGCTGTAAGGCACCAGATGAATTAAAGCGAGCATTGGCAGGCAGAATATCTCAGCAAGTATCTGCCCATGAGCCAGGGGTTATATGAACTTAATTGCTCAAGGGAACATACTTTGGTTGCTGATTCCATGTCACACCCAAGCAATATAAATCTGAACCTTGCTCTTGACTGAAATTTGAGAAACGTCTGCAGGCGTTTCACTAAAATGAAGCTCTGCTGAAGAGGATATATGCGCATCGAAGAAATGTAATTAGAGTCTTCCAGCTAACTAGAAGCTGGTCGTGAAAAGAAAGTGCAAGACATATATGCTGGATGGGAAGTGTTGGGTGAATATCCAGCAGCAGTTTTGGGAAAGAAGAAGGAACTGCACAGAGACAGAGAATAATAAAAAGAATTAAAAGTCAGGGAGCAGCTAAAGGTAAAGGAGGGGTTTGGGAGTTCAGGGCAGCAAAAGGAGGAAGGAAACAGGCGAGAGAGGTAGGGGAATGTCAGATGTGGCTGGGACCAGAGATCACTCCGCTCTTCCTTCCCAGATGTGTTCTGGGTTACAGAAACTGGTCAAGGGTCAACAGTGCCCTCCTCCTGTCTCCAGTTTTGTCAGAAATCGGGCTAGGTAAGAAACAAAGATCATATGGATTTAATCGTCAGAAAAAGAGGTCATTTAAAGGTAAGGCATGGACAACCGGAAGAATGCTGGTGGCCCAGATGGCATATTGTGAGAAGAGAAAGTCCTTGGAGGTGCATGGATCAGATAAACCAAGCAAAAAAGAAAACTGACAGAAAAAGTTGCAGGATTCCATTTCAGTGATGTCCTAGACATGACCTGCTTGAATGACAGTTCCACAATCTGGGAAAACCACAAAATGTCTGTTATTTCTAGCATCTTCTACAACAGAGGATGCTGAAAAGAACAATCTCCTGTTATGTGCTAGCTGGCTTTGGCAGAGTTAATTGCTCAAGGAGAGATGGAATAAAGGAAGGAGAGGGGGAGATAGAGGAAACAACTGAAAAAAATAGGCAAATTGCAGGTAACTTGTCGGGAGGGAAGGAAAGATGAAGAAGGAGAGAGACCATATATTTGTATTTTCCCTACAATATCAATTTTTCATCAAAAATGAAATTTTTCTGGAAGTGTTTGTATGGGTTGTACAGATTTTCTATCAGATAAACAGCTGTTTGATAGTGCCTGCAGATGAGATGTGGTTGCTCTCAGTCAGAAACTCCATCCAGGCTACCATACATCCAAATATCTCAGGTATGTTTCTAAGCAGCTACATGGTGAATTACACCTACGTGGATCTGAAAGCTCTGGACCTACTTTGTATCTGCTTCCTACATGAGCAACTGTGCTCATCGTCATTGTCCTGAAATCATCAGATTCACTCTGCAGAAACTAATATTGTAAAATGTGCATAGTAGGTAGATCCAACACATTTTGAGCACATCACTTAGCACAGACACCTGTACATCAGGGCTGAAGAGAAGTGTGGCAGCCCCAAATTACTCTTCTCTTCCAAGCCTTTTAGTTTGCTATAGCTACTATTTATTCTATACTATACTAGTATCTATGTGTTTGTGATTTATCTCAAAAACCTTGTTAGAAAGTAAAAAATGTAGGCATTTCCCTATTATCTTAACCCCTTGTCACAGGAAAAGGTATACTGGATATAGTAGATGTAATTAGGACTCCCAGTAGCAACCATGTTGCCTTAGAAAGAAAAACATTAGATAGCACCCTGACCCCTGAAGAAACACAGAATGAACCGTGGTGGAAGGTCCTTACAACCTGGGAGAAACACCTGATTTTCTTCCAGTGAGAACAGGGATTTCTCCTTCAGCTCACCAGGCACTCTGGAGTAGGAAGAGTTTTTGGCCCAACAGTCCACAGACCTCCATACTTTCTTTTAAAGGTAGCACAGGGCAGAAGCTTTGTTAAGGTTCATGATGTTTTCTGGGTCAGACACCTCTTTCCCTTGCAAGTTTCTTAAGACATCTAGTATGTTATCCTTGGCTTTCCCCTTCAGGACTTAGTGTGATCATATGTCAGTAAAAGATGGCAGTAGAGCCTCCTCACTATTCTGCTGTTCCCAGTCTGTGATGGGTTTAGAAAATGCCTTTCTGTCACACTTGGGGGATCCTTTTATCCCCCTCCACAGTGCTGATCTGGGGCCAGTGGGCAGACACCATCTCATCTTGCTGTCACTGTGGCACTGGTGCCAGCTGTCAGTGGCACAACCTGCAGAGAGGGAGGGGACAGTGGTTCCCCACTTGGCTCCTCTCAGTGTCCCTGTTCAGTGACAGGCTCTGCTCATGCTGGGGGAAGCTCTCTGGCAACCTCTGAAAAACAGCCTGTCTGTGGCAAGCTTCTGGAGACACCGCATGCTGGGTTGTGGATTGGAACAGTTTCATCGCAAGCATCCATGTGCAGGACTCACCCAGCAGGCTCGGCTGGACCTACCCTGCCTCTGCCGGCAGCTGCTGCAGCGCTGCACTGACAGCTCCCCGAGAAGGTTCCTGCCTACTCTGCTGCTCATGGTTTCTAGGCGAGAACAAGATCAAAAAAATGGGTGTAAGGCAATCTCAAATGGGTAAAATTACACATCCTGCTTGGAACTATGAAACAGTAAATGCTCTACAATGTCAGTACAGTTAACTGCTGACAGTAGTTGCAGCATCAATGACAAACACCACCCTTGATGAAGCAACAAGTGCAATTGTGCCTTGCAAATGCCGAGCGAGAGATTTGCTGTAATATGTGAAACACTGGGACAGATTGAGTAGGAACCTGTGAGATCATGCATCTTTTCAGGGACCTGTGAGATCATGCATCTTTTCAGTTTTTTGCTTTCAGACATAATTTTCCCTTACTTCATGCAACTGAAATTGTCTGGAGAGCTCTAGAGAGAGAGAAGGGAATCTGGGAGATTATTTTTCACAATAGTAAACATGGTGGTTCCAAAATTCCCTGGTATATTCACCACTTATCCGTTTGAAACTATTCAGAGCACCAAATCCCTTGGCACATAAGAGCTTTTTAGATGCTATCAAGATATGAAACTCCCTTCTGAAATTTCTTGCACTTGTCTTGCAATATTTGATATTACCTTGTTATTTCTAGTATGCAGATAATAGAAGCTTAGTCCTGGATTTCAAAGTTAAGCCTGTAAGCTGGTCTGTGGTCTTCTATTAAACAAGCAGTCAGAAAATAAGACTTATGTGGAAAAGCTGAGAGAACTGGATTTGTTTAGTCTGGAAATAAGAAGTTGTAAAAGCAAATGATAACAGGTATGCCAAGACAGCTAGATGGAAAATAGTGACCGATTACGTTCCTCCAACAACTGGAATAGGATGTGCAGAAACTGGCTTATTTTTTATCAAGACAGATTTAGATCAGTCATTGATTGAGAACCTGTATGGTTGCTTAGAGAAATTGCAGAATCCCTCCAAACACCTAGGATATGTTCATCCAAATGCACAGATATCTGTACGGAGTGGGTACGCTTGAAGCTGGCCCCAAACACAAGGATGAGCTGAACGTCTGCCCTCTTGAGGCACCTTCCAACCACTTGCTTCTATGATGTTGTCTCAGGAAAGTATTACAGGGACAGCCCCCGAAACCTGCCAGTGCTGGAAGATGTCATTCCACCTGACACTAAGAAGAGAAAGGGAGGAAGCCATGGAAGCCAGATACTCAGAGCAGTCAGGAGGGTCGTCAGAGGGAGTGCCAGCATCACAGTAGCTCAGCTGCCCATGGTACACAGTGTAGGTGAAGCTTGCTGTAGGTGTGCCAAGAACAGGGAGCAGCTGCCTTGCAGTCCTGTGGTGCCCACACAGGCTATTACTTCCTCTGTCCCATCCATTCACCATGGGAGCTGGGTATAGCCAGTCAAATGGGGAGAAGCAAGCAGAAGGAGAAAGACCTCTCTCTCCCTGCCCCGGCTGTCCAAAAAGTCTGACCAAAGCTGCCATCAGTAGCTCTGGTGCCAGATGAAACAAAGACCTTCCGTGTTCCTGGTCTGTCACTGTAGCTGTCCCACCTTTCTCACATGCTGCCCTCTGCTCCTCACACAGACTCCACTTTGATTATTCCACCATTACTTCACTTTCTGAGGTCCTGTGGGAGCTCTGTGGAACGGCCCCAGACATTTTCTTTTCATGAATGCTCTAGATCCTATCTGGATTGAAGTCCTCAGTTTTGTCCCATTATGGATGGTGCTGTGCTCTTGTAGTCACAATAACGAGTTAAGGAGTGCTACAGGAGACACACACTGTGTGAAAACAAAATAACTCAAACAATTTTGTGCTGCAGGAGTTTGGTAAAAGTTTCTTGAAACTCCTTTTTCTTCCTCCTGTGCTAATGATGACTGCATTTCCCAATTTTGTGCAGAAGTGGAAATTCCAAAATGCTCATGGAAAAGTTTTGCTTGTGGTCTATGACCAAGCCATAGGCCTAAAGTACTGGAAATATTGTGAGAGCATTCTACCCACCAGCTTGGAAAAGAGTGGCAATATTTATTTATTTATTGCTTAGACCAGCTGAAGCATTTAAGCAGTAAGTACCAGGGCTTCTCAGACATTTATTTATAGCCTGTTTTTCTATTTCATAAACAAGAGATTCATACTTGTGATTGCCAGCATGTCCTTCTGTACTCTGTACTGGTTCAGGATGCTGTTAACAAACCACTAAATAAAACACCTTCCAATTTCTGAACTACTTCTGCATTCATCAGGGTGCTGTAAGCAGCCTCAGGGCACTATCAGCTCAACCATCTAGTCTACATCATGAGATGAAACTTAGAAGGTTTCCTTCTGTCCCTCGAGTTGCTTTTTTCTGCTTCCTCTGGAACTTGACAGGCTTCAGAACTGTCATGGTGGTGACATTGTCTTGTCTACTTCCCTGGTTTTAAATGTCCCTGAATCTTTGCTTAATGGAAAGCTATTAAAATACTGCCTTGTTCAATTCTTAGTTTGATCTCAATTTGCTGAAACCATTAAATCATTTTCCTGGTGATTATTTTTCTTTGGTACTTGCCTTACCACTGCTACATTATTTTGATCTTTTATTTTGTATTTTTATCAAACATTAGGGTGATATCTTTCTGTACTAGAAGTAATTTAGAATTCTGCTCTTTACTGCAGAGGAACCAAGGTTTCATACTTAGCTTGAAAGTTCATAAAATTAGGCTGATTTTTGCAAACTGTAGAGCTTACATTCTTGATTTCTATCTCATTCTGACAAATCAGCCAATTTCAACCAAAAAAACACCCAATTCTGTACTCTCATCAGTTTTTGGAGACAATTTTCCCAATGTTACTCAATCTCTGCTGAGGCATTGCAGACATCTGGAGCTCTGGCTTTGAGGGTGCCAGTCATCTTTTTCTGGGAAGGAGCTCAATGGTTTCTTCCATTTGGCCAGAAGAACAATTCAAATGTTCAAGGCTTATAAACTAGCTCAAACACTAGCAGCTCTCAGAACATCTTTGTGATTACTGAATGAAAGATGTAGGCTGACAGGTATAAAGCCAACATTTAATTTAGCTCTGAGAGAGATGTTCATGGTGTTTTATTTTCCAATAAAAAATTTCATTTCAAGTCCTGCACTGTTGATGAATTAATACCACCTCTGACCCCTGAAAGCAAACACTCCTCCACAGCCAGTCATTAAAAAAACCCAGCAAAACCCCACAAAGGACAGCTTAGAGCCTGATTTTTGTTCAGATTTCATTGTGTGAATTAAAAAATTGCACACACATTTCACAGATGAAAAGAGAAAAAATGTGATAATTTAGCATTCTAGTTTGGCAATCAAGGTTCTTAAAACCATGCTGAGTGTCAACAGTTACAAGTTCTTTTTGACTGATACTGCAGCTTCCATCCCAGTGGAAACAGCTGTCATTATAGGCATTGTATTGAATCATGCAAAGAAGAAAAGAGCTTTGGAGAAAAATTGATTCTCTCTCTGGAAAATTACATAGATTTCCTTTTGTCCCAAATAGCACACCCACAACTAGCTCAAAAGAAAACCCTTTGGGGAGTAAATCTTGCGTTTCACGTAACACCAGACTGACACCTCACCATGAGGTTTTCCAAGCAGAAAGAAAAAGCACTTCCAAGTGAATTTATATCTCCTTTCTGCCATATACAACATATGTTCTTTCCCCTATTAAGAACATTAAAACGAACCTGCTGTATTAATGGGAAGCATTTATGCAGGCCTCACATCCCAAATATTTTCATAATTAGTCTATTTTCCAGGGTGGACATAAGATGCATTATTCTTCTTTCCAACATAAGTCTCTACATATGTAAAACATCACCAGAGGTTCCTTCTTTTCTTCAAGCAGGCTTTCCCTGCCTCTCTACATTAGTTTGGCTATTACAGCACTTTTAAGGCACTCCACATGTTGATGAATAAACCGTCATTTCCCACTTGTAATAAGATTACTCAGTTCTTGGGAGCAGATTTATTATCTACAGTTATTTCATGTCTTCACAGCCTTACTCTCTGTGAAGAAAATGAACAGGCAGGGATTGCATTTGAGAGCTTGGGGTCCTAAATATTTGGGTTATGTGTATGTAGACTTTGCTGTATGGAAGGATACCAAAAGGAAACAATAAAAGAGGGAGGGGGGGCTTTTTACAAACCCAGGCTAATAATGAACTTTCTGCACATGTTTTAAAGTTTTTACAAAGGCTGAAAACACCTTCACAATACATTTGTCCGGCAACGATGTCATCTGTTATGAATAAATGATGGGTGGGATCACAAAAATACAGAGGGAATATGCTACAACAGTGGAATAAACAGGCCTTGTAGTAACTGTGTGGTGAGAGAGAGACTTTGTGTGAGGTATAAACCACATTTCTACCAGATGGCATGGGCAGCTGTCCTGAAGGAGAAGGGATATGACAGGGCCCAGCTGTTAACTCTTGAATTCCCAAGTATCGTTCTGACCCTAGAACCATGCAAAAGAGAGTTTTGGGAAACCTAAAATTCAGGTCATTTTCTTCCTTTCCTACCCATCCTCCAGGGTGAAGTTCAGAGGCAAGATCTAGCCAGAAACTTCAGCTACAAGGGCAGCTCCAGATGTAGCTCAAGGAGGGTCCTGTGACATTCCTACCTAGGGGAGATTTGGACCTGTAACTACCATTAACTCGCCTCCATCTAAGAAACAGCTGCCTCTCCTCTAACACTCTTTCATTATCTCCTCTTCCTTTCAATGTGCCCTTTCTTCTTATCTTTGCTTTTACTTAGTGTTTTCCTCCCAAGTATCACTTCTCTCTCTGACGCTATCACCTGAGATCTGCTGCCACTCCAGGGCTAATGTTTGTGTTTTCAAACCCATTCAGGAGCCTGTCTTGTCTGTTTAGAGTAGATGCTTTTAGCAGCAAGCTGCAGCTGTGATTCTTCCAGGGCTGCCTCCTAGGTTGATGTTAATATGTAGTCATTCTCCATTGTTAACACATAAACAAGGAATCAATAAACAAGAATTTTTTTTTTTTTCTGTTCCAGAATCCCCTTGGGTGTCTTATTGATGGCAAGTGCAGTTAGATGTGGTGACATAATAGAAAATATTATTTTCTAAGTATATTTCTTAATGTGGAAGTTCACTTTCCACCATTTCTCTTCTCTTAATAGATGCATTGTTGCAGGTTTTGGGAGTTAGAACAAAAAGTTGTAAATCAGTTGAGAATCTCTTACTGGTTGGGAAGAAGTAGCATATTTGAATATAGGCAAATGAACTGTAAATATTTTTTTAACCATGGAAACCTGGGTTTGAGGATGACTTCACTCCTACAGAACAGTCTAGTGATCTTCTCAGTTTTCAAGAGAGGGTTATATTCACCAAAAGGTCCAGGCAAGGCTGTTGGGATTTATAGGGCTCATTGGCTGACAGGTCTGTCACACAGTGCCTCTGTTGCCAAGTTCCATGAGAAAAGCAGTACCGTGCTCCACTGCTGTGATAGCGTACAATTATGGTGCCTGGTGTACTTGAGAGGATCACAGAGTCACAGAATATGCTGAGTTGGAAGGGACGCATCAGGGTCATCAAGTCCAACTCCTGGCCCTGTGCAGGCACACCCCAAGAATCAGTGATACTATCACATTGATTTAATACATTAGTATTGAGATTAGAACTAGGAATTGAAATAGACAGAAGGTGCAAAAAGCCAAACTGTGACCATATTGTCCCTATGAGGCACTTACGACCAAATTCTTCTAAATCCAGCATGTTAAACCTGCAAATAATAGAATTAATTATGCAATTAATAGAATTACCTTTAGTTGCATCCTCCAACCTCCAATCATCAGCCAGGAAATAAACATATTATCTCTTAAATCTCACAAATCTTACTTAAAATAATTTCCACTTTCAGGGCATGAGTTGTTTCTAACATCTACAAACTTATGATAAAACTGCTGAAAATTATCCTGCAGCTGTGACTGAGAAATTTAGTTTTCATATTTGTGGACATGGCAGATGGGAATTCCAGAGATTTCTGAAAACAAAATTCAGTGTTTGAGTGACAGATGGTTTGTGCACTAATGCAAAGAACATGGACTAAACTGGTGGCATGTATACTTTTTTGATTAAACTGGAATATCAGCAGCTGTAGGGCACATTCTTGCTTTGACTGTGGGAAGAAAGGGTTATCTTATTCTTTTAATTAGCAGGGACAGCATGTAGAAAGCAGTGAAGAGATTTGCTCTGTACCAAAATACATCGTGGGGCATGGTGGGGTCTGTGCTTTGAGAAATTTGAACAGGAATAGACAGCATTAAGGGCAAAGTTTACTAAGGAAACAAGTCAATAGGTTCATGAGATGGTGGCTACAGCTGCAAAACCAGCATGGGAACTTCCCTCTCCTTTTGTACTGCCTTTGGTCATTAATTCCTCTCCTGTGCTGTCTCCTCAGTTGTAGGGCTTGTGGTCTTAGTGTTAAGTTGTCAAATATCTCACTGAAACTACCACAAATAGCATTTCAGAGA
The DNA here is from genome assembly GCA_013399875.1 of Gymnorhina tibicen. Taxonomy (NCBI): domain Eukaryota; kingdom Metazoa; phylum Chordata; class Aves; order Passeriformes; family Artamidae; genus Gymnorhina; species Gymnorhina tibicen. Next base: position 437,311 of record VXAZ01001368.1, on the reverse strand, counting down.
AAAGCTAGTGATCTTATTCTTCAATCTGAATATAACAGTGGTCTTGGAGGTGCAGAGAAGGGAGTACAGGGGACATTCACACTGGTTTCGCTGTCACTGGCAGCACCCTATATGACTGTAGACAAAAGATCTAAAATTACTAAAATGATTTCTCAAAGTTTAGGTCATGCCAAAATTCAAATATGACTTAGGAAAAGGTTTTCCAGTGTTTTTGGGAAACTCAGTCTGGATTCAAGATTTCCTGATTTCTGGGACGTTGCTTAAAGCTTTTCCCAACCAGAAAGACTGAATTGGAGCTCCTCTGGCTTCTCAGCAAACAGTTTTTAGTGGCTTGGGGAACCTATGAGGGGTCTGAGAGCTCAGTGAGTATAAGTACCACTGAGAAGATCATACACCTTCTCAGGAAGATGGGGTCCCTCTTCTGCATCTCTTTGTTAATAGTGTACAGCCAGTTCCTGGATGCTAAAGAGAAACCAGTATCTGCTCCACACCTAGGTTAGTGCCCTCACTGCCTTCCCCCAGGAACTGGTGTGAGCCACTTTACTACTCTGTAGGTCATCATGCTAGGCTGAGTTTGGGACTCGTGTCTCAGGAACACATATCAGTCTTCTATTATTTAAGATGCATGCTGTAAGCTACAAAAATAGAATAGTTAGAATTCTGTATGTCTAATAATTTCTCCTGTTTTAGCTAAGCAGTTTCAGTATTTCAGTTTTATAAGAGCAATTCTTTGGCAAACCTACTTGTTAGAATTCCTATGTCAGCTTCTTTTTAAAAAAAAATTTAGTTCTGCATGTTGTTTTGAAAGACTTGAGAAGGCTTTTGGCTTGGCATTTTCTCCTCTACTGTACCACTTGCAAAGATAGTTTGCAGTACATTTTAAAATGTGATTATTTAAATGTGATTCAGCAGTGTAAGCAGTGTGCCTGTTACTTGTGTCTACGGAGTCACACAGCTAGACAAGTGGGAAAAAAGAATCCATGGTAACAATGTACTCAGAAATAACTCAAATTGGAATAATCAGTTTAGGATGGAAGAGCATTGCAGAAATTATGCAGTTTATAGCAGGCAGCTTTGCCTGCACACATATCTGTTCAGATATGTGTGGCTACTATCCTTCCAAGTGGCAAAATGCTTTGAAGAGCCAAAAAAATAAAAAAGAAGAAATATTCTAGTATTTTATTAGTTACAGCAACAACAACATCCTCATATTTTCTTCACTTAATCCTTATATAAAAGTTCATTTTTGTGTACTTGGAAATATATTTCAAAATTCCTCTTCTGGGAAGATCGAAAGGCAGTAAAAGTAGACTGGAAATTTTTTCCAGACATTTGCATTTTAAAGTAATATTTGAAGCTAAAACTAGTGATTTTAGAGACCTGGTTTTGGTAGAACATGTTAAGAAAGTAATCAAACAAGCAAGAATGGCACTTCTAGCTGACAGGACAGGAAAATGGTGTTTGATAGTATAAAAAGTTTTAATTTAATAAAAAATTCAAGAAGTAAAACAATGTGTGCTTCTGTCTCTGTTTAGGAACCTTTTCCTCATTTTCTCTCCTCTGTTTTTCCTAGTTTCTCCACACTCCTCTGCACAATTGTTTGGAAACATTTTGGTGGGATTTTAAAGACAGACTAAAGATCTCTGGCACTGAAAAGCAACATTCTTTATGTGGCAAATGTTCTTCAAGTACACCTCTTGTAACCATTTCCATACTGGTATATGTGAAAGTAGACAGCATTTTTAGAGGGAATTATTTATGCTTTTTTAAATTATCACTGCTTTTTCTTAACGTGATACGACTTCTCTCTTAACCGTGTAGCATCCACAAGCCTTGTGAAGACAGCTGGTAGCAGCAAGAGCTTGGCACCTTGGAAATTCTTGTCTGTTAGCATCCAACAACTATACACATTTAATACAATTTTTGAGTATGAGTCTGTGAGGCTCGTGGATATAGTGCAGCAGAGGGCTTCTGGTGCCTTTAGAGGAACCACTCTCCACTGACACCTCTCATAATTTCTTCACACTCCTAGAGGGTGACACTCTGCCACATGGCAGCTACTTCATCTTACCCTTTCTACTCTTCTTCCTCCTCCTCTTTGTGTCAGAGTAACAGCTGCCTGGATTGGTTGGAGGGTCAACAATCTGTTTCTGTGTCAGTGATTTGACCCTTCTACCACAATTGTCTCTTAGAACACGGCTTATAACATAATGAGTTCAAATTCAGGCTTGAGAAGAATAAATTTTGCTAGCTTGAGACCAGTTGAATAGGAATTCCTCATAATTTTTTGCCTTTGCAACAAGTTTGGGGGGTTTTTTTGTCTTTTCACTTGATATATTAACCATGACTTTATTTTTCAATGGTTTTCTATCAAAAACCTCCTTCCTTTGGAGAACTTGCTGTTCAGCAACTGTACATAGGCAAACAGCAGAAAAGAAGTTCCTAAAAACAGTAGCAGATACTTCCCTCTTCATCTTCAGTATAAAAAACCCTGCAAACCCAGCTGTTTGATGACAGTGCAGCATCTAAACCAAAGTACTATTTTGCTTTTTTAAGAGTTGAAATGCTGCATAAGGAGTGAGAGCAGTATATTTTTCCTTTGGCTTTGGATAATACTGGGTTTACAAAGAACTTGTGCCTATTCTGCTGTTTTTACTGGACTTTTTGCCTTCATGTCTACTTACTGTCTTGAGATCTGACTACTGCTGATATGCAGGAATTAGCTGAAAGTTTCATTTTAAATGACCTTTTTGCCTAAAGATACGATATTACTCATTAGAGAATGTTTTCACATATGCTCTTCAAATTACAGATGGTCAGACAATCCTCTGACATCTAAGTCATCAAAACAATGAAAATTGTACTCATGTGATTGAGGCACAAAATGTCTTTATACTTCATCAGGAAGTATTTTAAACCAAAAAACAGGCAGAACATTCATGATTAAGGCTGCCATTTTGTCCTCAGTTCAGATAGTTTTTAAACAAAATGCTATGTAGTTTTTCTGAAAAGAAAAAGAAAGTGTTGTGAAATTAGATGTGAAATCTGAAATATCTGGGAAGGAAACCAAAGCTGACTCTTCAGAAATTATGCATCAGGAGGCTTGTAGAGTGGCTGTCACTGATGCTGGCATTCCCTTCCTCCTATAGGCTCAAAAATGCCCTTGGCCTTACTTGCAAGAAGCACTTTTGCCGTCACAAAAGTATTTTTAATAAGTTTGTTTGTTTGTTTTTCTCACAGGAATGCAAGTTCTGTTTCCTTTTGAGGCCCAAACTTACTCTCTTGTGTTTGGGTAGCAGTATTATCTTAACTTCTTTCTTGATAAGGTAGAATTTGAACCTCTGATCACTATACTCATTTTGAACTCAGCACAACACCAAGAACTGTTTCACTACATTAACTACTATAAATGCTTCACCTTACCTGAAATAAGGAAAAGTGTTGGCCTTAAAGAGGCAATATGCATTTGAAGTCTACTCAGCTTCCAGAAAGTGATTCAAGACAGCCAGCACAGCTTCATCAAGGGCAAGTCCTGTCTGACCAACCCAGTGATCTATGATGGAGTGGACAAGGGAAGGGCTGATGATGTCGTTTATCTGGGCTTCTGTATCTGTCTTCCCTGACATGGTCCCCTCCAGCATCCATCTCTCTAAATTGGAGAGGGATGAGTAGCTTCTTAGATGTTTAAGAAAGTAGATGGATGGTTGCATCCAGAGGGTAGTGGTCAATGGCACAAAGGGATGAACATCAGTGACAAGTGGTGTCCCTCAGGGGTCCATACTGGGACCAGTGTTATTTAATATCTTCATTAATGACATAGATGAAGAGATCGAGTGCACCCTCAGCAGATTTGCTGATGACACCAAGCTGAGTGGTGCTGTTGACACACCTGAAGAACAGGAGATGCCATCCAGAGGGACCTGGACAAGCTCGAGAAATGGGTCCATGGGAATCTCATGAGGTTTAACAAGACCAAGTGCAAGGTGCTGCACCTGGGTCAGGGCAACCCCAGTATCAATCCAGGCTGGGGGATGAACAGATGGAGAGCAGCCCTGCAAGAAGGACTTGGGGGTGCTGGTGGGTGAGAGGCTGGACATGACCCAGCCACGGGCACTCACAGCCCAGAAAGCCAAACGTGTCCTGGGCTGCATCCAAAGCAGTGTGGGCAGCAGGGAGAGGGAGGGGATTCTGCCCCTCTGTTCCTCTGAGACCCCGCCTGCAGTGCTGCACCCAGCTCTGGGGTGCCCAGCACAGGAAGGACATCGATCTGTTAGAGCGAGTCCAGAGGAGGCCACCAAGATGATCAGAGGGATGGAGCAGCTCTCCTATGAGGAAAGGCTGAGAGAATTAGGATTGTTCAGCCTGGAGAGGAAGGCAGCTTCAGGGTGATCTAATTTTGACCTCCCAGTACTTGAAGGGAGCCTACAAGAAAGTTAGAGAGGGGCTATATACAAGGGTATGCTGTGCCCGGACAAGGGGGAATGGTTTCAAACTGAAAGAGAGTAGGTTTAGATTAGATATTAGGAAGAAATTCTTTACTGGACAATGGAACAGGTTAACCAGAGGAGCTGTGGCTGCCTCACCCCTGGAAGTGTTCAAGGCCAGGTTGCATGGGGCTCTGAGCAACCCAGTCCAGTGGAAAATGTCTCTGCCCATGGCAGGGAAATTGAAATGAGATCCTGTTGAAGGTCTCTTCCAACCCAAACCACTGTGATGTGATTCTATGATTCTATGAAATTGAAGTAACTTTCAGTCCACTTCCTTTTTTGATATAAAATTTTTCATGTCTTGTTTGTCTTTTCCTTTATTTGACGATTTAAATTGTCCCATTTCCCATAGCAACACAAAACAATGGAAAGCTGTCTGTGTACACATTGGAAAAGGCATAATCATAAAATTTTGTGATTAGTGAAAGAACTCCAAATCACTAATCAGTAGCAAAAGTGTTTGTCATTAGTGATGAAAAGCTCACTTTCTTTGGCAACTGGCCTAAAAATGACAAGATGGGGCAGACCCCTACACCCATGGAGAGGCCAAGGTTCCCTGCTGATATGCATATATGGAAAAACAATCCCCCACTGGAAAAAAGGACAATAGGACATCTCCCTACTTCTGGCTTCAATTTAAATTCTTTTTTTTCTAGATTTACAGTTTCCTGACTGCAGTTATATTTATACTTATACTCTCTTATGCATAAATTGCTCTATTCTACCAAATATTTAAACCACTGTCATAGTACAAGTAGTATTTTATGACTCTCTGTTAGCAGAGATGCATAAAGCTGCTTTCTGTTAATCATTCCCAATTTTTTATCTTTACTCTTAGCTTTTCAGCTGTCTGTTGATTAATTAATTTTAAGGAAGCATACAGAATGCTAACATGATTTTAGCTAGCAAACCCAGACACTTTCCTTTTTTATCTCTTTACAAATGATGTTTTTGAAGGCTCAGTAGAATTTAGCAGCAAAACACTGCCAAAGGACATTTATAAAGGTAGCGTATTTGCAGTGCTAAAGGTGTTAAAACAGGCATCTTACTGTCTGTTACATTTATCAGCAGGCAAACCATGTATTTAATGAAATCACGAATAGTGTGCAGCCTTCTGTTTGGTTTTCCACATTCTGTATCTTTTGATCTTTTGGATGGCCTATGAAGTAAGCTATATTCTGAAATAGTTGTAAAAAAGCAGTTGTCACCCAGTTAAAATAAATACAAAGACTTCCTAATGGCCTGTTGCCAATGAATTAGGCTGTAATCCTTTGGGAATGTGGCTTGCACTTCACTGCAGATGTGGAGGGACCCCAGAGCACATGGGATGGTGGCTCATCCCCTGGCAGTGCCCTGCACCACGAGTGGCAGGGAGGGCACAATCTCCACCTCATTCACCTTCTGCAGGTGCAGCCTGGGCTCAGGTGACCCCGGGCAGGCCTGCACATCTCACAGGGGAATGCACCCCCTGCACAGAGGAGGTGCCCTCTGAGGGGTGCCCAGCACAGGCCATCAGCGCTGCTCCGGGGGCAATGGGCCTCAAACCAGACTTCTTCATCCACTCCTTGTGCAACCAGGAAATCCATTTTTGGGGAACACCTGCAGCTCTTATGTTTTCAACTTTCATCATTTTATCAGTTGAAAGAGACTTGGGAAAAATGTTGTGACTGGTCAAATTTTGTCACAAATAAAATGCCTCAGTATTAAGATACATCTTGACAGTTCAGATCTGTAGCAGCAGTAAACATCTGGAGTATTGATATGTTAAAGACCTGGATGCAAATGCAATTTTTAACTCAGACCACCTTTTTTTAAACCTACACTGATGTGGTCACAGTAATCTGAAGAATGATTCAACGGCTTTTAAGTAAAATAAAGAGAAACCATCCCTTCATGGTGTACCCAGCTGCTGGGAAATCATCATGAAGCCCCAGGAAAATGCCTTCATTTTCAGATTTGAACAGATTTGGTCCAGCAGGTTTGTTCAGTAACAAGCAAACCAGTACTGGGCTAAGATTTCAGACAATATATCTAATAATTTGTGGATCATGTTTTAGTGTTTAGGAGAAGAAAATTATTCCCTGCTAATAATTTCAATTTCATTTAGTGTCCACACTTGGACGTATCAACAAGGTGAATCAAGAAATATGAATGTGCATGTCAAAACCAGTATGTTACCTAATATTTACAGTGCGTGGATTGACTAATATTTATGACCATCTTATAAGGTATAATTTTAACCCAGAGTAATGCAAGCAATAATTTATCTGTGGGATCCTGGGGGTTGCCTGTCTCCATGAATCATATCCAAAATCTCAAACAGCTGTAAGCATATTTAGAATATGTGAAGTTGTTCGTAAGCACCTGTCTATAGAAATCTCTGTATGAAAAAACATGAGCTGGAAATTGCACGCATCTATGGGAATTAAAAGGTATTTAACCAGGACTGAGTTTTGAGTTAGCACTACAATTAGGTGTGTATAAGGGCAAAATATTTTTGAATATTCAAACATGTTGTAAATTATTTTCCTTTTGTTTTCTGTATTTGTTTTTACTGAACTTATATACACAAGAAAGTTGGTTCAAATATCTGAATGCTACCTCCTGCAGAAATTACAACAACCATCAATATATTTTAAAATCACTGAGAGTGAACAATTCAAAGGCAGAAATGACCCCCATTTTTGAAAGACAAGTCATATGCCAAGAATGTTACTCAGGTTCAGTGATTTTTGCTGTTTTCTAGTTGTTGCCTTAGTCAATATCTCTGTATTTCCATGAGGGTGGCTAAGTGCAAACAAAGGACATGTTCCTAAAAGGTCGCAAGGGTGGAACATAAGAATCAGCCTTTCAAATGTCACTTAAATACATATAATTTTAGTATCAAGATTTATACCATAGCTCCTAGAGAACTGAAGTGACAAATAAGCCTTGTTTTCATGTTACTAGAAAAATACCTGATAAGAAACACTTCTAGTCAAAACCTAAAAGGTTTACAGCCTTAAATTTTCAATTGTTTCCACTTTTTAGGTGGCAGAAATATGTTTTCTGACACAAAAAACTTTTTCTGCTTGATATTTAGAAGTACTCCTAGTACACAGAAAAGCAGTAAATAAAAGAGTAAAGCTGCCAAGAAGCCTGTGCATTCTGTCTAGCTAATTCACTGAATGTGTTTTCACCATAAGTGCCTGGTGCTCTGCCTATGGTAATAGCATAGAGCTCATCATCAACAAACACACAGCAGTATATTACATGCTATTTCAAAAATATTCCCTACATGAAGAATGTCAGGCCAAGGAAAGAGAAGGTATGAGATACTGGAGCGGGGAGACGTGAAATGGATTCTTAATCATTAGTGGGAAAAAAATTTAATCTAGGCTAAATCCATCCTAGTGAAATTAGTGGTCCTTCTAAACATGTTCTGCAGAAATAAAAATAAAAATCTTTGTTAAAGTGGGCACAAGCACTTTTCTTTTTCAGTACATGAAATATCTGCTTATTCTTCCTGTAATGTTTTATTCATACATGATTTCACAGTAGCTTAAATTTTCTAGTACAATTCCCCAAATACATGCTTATATCCAGATCTGCAGTCTCATTTTAGAAGTACTGAATTTTCCCACAGCTCCCACTGAACAAGCACAACTGAGCTGATGCCCAATTTGACCTAATTATTTATGGTCCCATCCAACATCAACTGAAATAAAGGAAGAAAATCTCCTGTGTGCAATAAGATGAAGGCGTTTGCTACATCCTTTCAATTTAGGCACCCGCTCAAGCAATAGTTTGTGAAAAGAATCTTTAAAAGGCAAGAGGAATTTGGTTAAAAAGTTTGGGTTTGGAGGAAAATATTTATTTCTGATCATTGACACTTATTTTGGGAAATGTGTTTCTAAGTCTTTCCTACTGTAATTTATTCTTAATAAGGAACAGTGGCAAAAAATTTATATATTACTATATTTCTAATTCAGAATATCACACTCACACAAAAATTTTCCTTCCAAACTGTTTGGGACAAAAAAAGTGTTTCAGTGTTCTACCATAAGGCGAAAGAGGTGTATCTGGTGAATAAAGAAAATAGCCTTGAGCAAATGCACTATAATCATATGAGCAAATGCACTATAATAATGCTATTCAAACTATTTTAATTTCTCAGCCTATCAATGCAGGGAGTTTTCTCACGGCCTCTCATATAATCTGTTTTGTGTCTGTCTGAACAATATGTGACTGAGAATGGTATTTATTTTACTTTTACATCATACTGAGAAGCGTTCATTGCCCTCTTTAAATAAGCATTTAGAACTTCCTGTGGCTTTTGGAAAAAAAATGTTTTCTTTTAAATTATGTGCAAAGCTGGATGACTTTGGAGGAAAAAAATTCACTTTGTGAATAACTTGCTCCAAAGAGCAGGATTATTTTTTAAATAAACCAAACAAAAGTTGTTAAATATGGGAAATAAATATTTGAGGAAAAAGCCTTATTTAAAAAAATCATGCAATGCCTACCTAATAAAAAGATTTGCTTGCTAATTTATGAATATCCATGAGACTTCTGCTTCTATCGGGGCCCATTCTACGTAAGTTACAAAAGCTTTCCAACATGCCTCTGACAGCCTTTTACTCTTCTGTTCTTATCACACTCTGAGAAATCCAAAAACTATAACAGGGCAACCATCTGAAATGTCCAGCCAAAGCCCTGTCTGGCAGCGGTCAGTGAGCAGACAGGTTGCTTTCAGTGGCCTCTGTGCCACATGCAGGCTTGAAAGGAGTCTAGTGCTTACTGATATTATTCCAGTGTTCATTCCACTCTGTCATTTACCTGTCATTTAGAGATTTTTAGAAAGCCCACTTTTTAAATTAAGAAACTTGGAACATAGAATTTACCTCGGAACACTACAGGTTTCTTTTTCTAGGAGTGACCAAAGAAATTTCTCAATGGGAAAATAGAAAGAAGTATTACCCTGTGGGAGTGTTCAAGTGTATATATTATTAAAGTCTCTTTGGTGAATAATGGGAGAAGATATCAGAACAGGATATGTTCTAGGGGAGGAAAACTTTAAGTGACTCAGTCTGGTGAGCAATAGGCACAGCTAGGATTTTCATCTTTCTCCATCTAGTACTCTCCTTCCTCCTTTTTCTGTCTTATATTTCTGATTTCCTCCTTTAATTTATTTAATATTTTAATTTATTCACATTCAATGATCAACATGATGAATTTTTTTTCAGAAGAGATTCTTATTTCCAGGTACCACTCATTATTTATAGCACTATGTGCTAAAGCATAAACTTTTCGGACATTCAAGGCATACATATTTTTGCATGCTGGACTGACTTATATTTAGTGACACTTAACTACAAAATATAATGAGTACAACTACTTTGCCTTTTCCATGTCCACCCTCCAAGAAGGGTTTTCACAAGTAAGTATCTGGATTGCACAGTCTCTTCAGTGTCAGAAAAAAACCCTGTGCTGTCTCTATATGATTCTACAGTTCTGTTGAGCTGCAATTTTAAAGTTGCCAGGCTATTCTTTCATGCCTACAAATCACCTGATTGCATGTCTCAGCATTAATATGTTCCCTCAGTAACTGGTTTGTGTGAAATGGATTGCTATAAAATCTGCATCCACGTTTTCATTGCACCAGTGAAAAGGAAAGCTCAGGCTCAATGACATTGCAAATTTACTCCGTAATTTCTTACTTCAGACACATTAACAGATAGCAATACTTTTCTGGACCAAATTAAACAAACCACAGGATTTCTCTGAAATAATTTGTGCTTCCCATGAAACATTTACAAATAATCTCTTCAAGGCTAAAAAGACCTAAATCAACCCATTTTAAATGACTTCTGTAAACCCAGTTACAATAGGTTAGACATAACCTTATATTAAATTTTATTCTGCAATATTTACACCAGACAAACTGAAGAGATCAAGCCTGCAATCCCTCAGGAGAACAGTAATCTTTGTGCACGACTTATTTGTTGTGAAGTCTCAGGAAAATTTGGTACACCAGACATTTGCAGTAGATGTCCAGTGTCATTCATCTGCTGTTAAATGCAAAAGTGTTCAGAAATAACCTCCACACCATATGTGTATTTTTGCTGCTGATCTCTGCCTCCAGGACACACACAATGGAGTTTGGCTCAAATCTGATCAGAGCTGATTCACTGGGTTCTGCCAGTGTTTATTGAAAAGAAGTGTCTGTGGAAACTTTGGAGCAGTCTTCCAGTACCCCATTTTAAGATTTAATTAAGAGAATCTGTGGGAGAATCATAAATGGTTTGGACTGGAAGAGACCTTAAAAATAATAAATAAAAGAAAAAATGAATAATCAGAAGATTTGGATAAGAAGTGTAGCAAGAAAATGGTTAGAGGATTAACAGTTTGGATAACAGGAAGGAAGTGATGACACTTCAAGTACACAAAAGGTGCTATGAAGAAGACTGTCATGACGTGTCTCACAGAAAGTAGAACAAAGTGTAATTGGCTTAATTTGCAGCAGATACTCATGTTTGATATTGGGAAAGTTTTACTAACCATCAGTAGAGCTGAGTAACTGAGTTAAATAGGAATAAAATAACTGTACTTGTACAGAAATTACTCAGAATCCCGGAAAACCAAATATTGAATGAAATTCTTTGCACAGAAAAGTTTGGGTTCCTTATATAAATTGATAGATGAAGATGAGTCAAGAAAATCAGTGGCTAAGTTCTGAAATGGCATAAAACACAGGATGCTGCAATTTCAGTAAGATGGTATGATTTATGTCTTCCGGAGCTGTGTCCCAGCATGCTCATAATTTAATCTATTACATATGCAGATATAAAAAAACCAACCAAAAAACCAAAAGTGAGATAAATAAATGCAAAACAAGAATACTCATGATAACAGTAGTTTAACTTTTATTCAGCTGGAACACAATGGGTGTGTGTTATCCTCTAAATTAAAATGTAGCCGGTCTTTTTGGAACAAAATATTCCTGAAGGTAACTGAGAAACAAATTGTAAAGAAGAAAATAAAACACTGAATAATATAGCAAGAGGTGTAGAAAAAGGATAGCCTTCTTTTTTTTCTGATTACCAATTAATATTCCACTGTAACTCAGTAGCTGAAGGAACTGCCATCACATTTAAAGTTTTTCCATGTAGAATTAAACTCTGTTTTGTTTAGAAAACCTCACTATGTTTTATTCAGCTTGGCTATGGAAAATTTCTGTTGAGGAACATCAGTGCAATTTCTTAGTCAGTGCAATCCTTTAGAGAGCTTATTTATGAGAATAAAAGTAGAATATATATACTTTAAGCAGTAGTCAAAGAAAAACCCATACTTGGTTCAGGCAAGTTAAAGTGAATGGTTCTTCAATTGCTTAAGGAAATACAATGGATATTTTAAAGACTCTTCCCAAAATATCCAAGACTTTTATTTTTTAGTCATTATATTGTGAAAATCAATTTGAAAGCTGCTGCTGCACTCTTTTATAAACTTCCATTTCACCCTTCTTTCCTCTGTAATGATAACATACACTCCACGCAAAACTGGTAAGTTTTGTGATGACATTGCTTATATCTTCAGTCACCATTTTATACGCTTATCTGAAGTTAGAATTTTTTGTTCCTCAACAGATTGTCAAAAATGAGCATTTTAATACAGAAAAAAAGACAGAAAACCTTAGGAAAATGTCCCTTTTTTTCTATTGCACTCCTTTTTTTTTTTCTTTTTGACTTTCCTCAGTAAAACAGTCACTAGCTCCCCCAAACAAGTTTACTCTCTGTGATGACTAAATTGGAAATGCAAGATGACCCTGATATTCACATGTTTTTCATAATCTGGGAATAGGCTGTTCAGAGCTGTACAGGATGTGCCTCATTTCGAATGCTGGTTCATAACCCATGACTAAAAGAGTACATGCGGGGAATACAGTTACAACATTTGCATGAATTACTGTCATCCTTTTCTAGGGCATTGTGTAATTCAGCTGGGATGACGAAGCTTGTCCAGAGCATGATCTAAGAGCAATCAAAATGAGAATTAAGGTTTGGATTTTTCATCTGAACCTTGAAAATAGTTGGATTGCAACTCAAGATACTGCAAAATATAGAGAAAGGCCAAAATCTGATTAAAAAGCTGCTCACTGGAAAGAAATTTAATCTCCTCTTACCTAAACTAATCCTCTCTCCTCTTCAGCCATCACCTCCTCTTTCACAGCCCACACTCCCAAAGTGACACTCTTTTCTGGGACAGTGTCTTTCATGGGGACCTGTAGATTCCTGGAAATTTGCTGAGGGCTATCTGTCAGTGCACTCTTTCTTTCATATAAGAGATTTTCTGGAGGACAGGAGGCTGCTGATGCTCACCTAAAAACCAGGCAGGACCAGAATTTGATGCTGGCTCTCACTGAAACACAGCAAATGGAGTACCTGAGTACTGATGCAAAGGTCTATCAATGCGTGTGATAGCAAACATTTTGTCTATGTTTTCTTCAATTTCTTCAACTAAAGGTGAAGACCTGAAGTTACAGTGAAGTTCTGGGATCTTTCATCCACAGTTGCTTTTACATTTCCCTCATTCTTTGCTTGCAGTGTACCTAGGAGCTGGTAGGACTCATACAAAGTCTAGTTTTACCTATTTGCTGAATTCTTGAGGGAGAGAGGTAAGAGCAATCTCAAAGTGTACATCTACACTACAAAAACGTGAGGAATAGCCTGGAAATGCTTCCTCCTCAAGGGTGGAAGTTCAGAGCATTTGAAATCATAGTGAGCAGTAAGGCTGCATCGATATGTAGTTAACTTCTACAGCTGCTAGACAGACCTGGAAAAAATGATTTGATGCAGGAGAGAATAGAAAAGCCAGTGGAAATGAAAGCCAGTGTGGAGTACAGGAACAGACAGGCCTTTCCAAAGAGACCAAAGTGAAGGATATGATCACGTCAGATACTTCAGCTGAGGAAAATTTGAGTTAGTTTCCTAGAGTGACATGTAGATTCCAAAGATTTCCTTCAGAAGAGAGACATGAACATGAGAGGTACAAAGTACACACTCTTGCAGAGTGGGAAAGTGAGAGATGGGAAGACAAACAGTGACAGAAGAGACTATTCCTCCAAAAAGAGCTCTCTCTTTTGAAGTTTGACTGCATTTTGTTCAAACATTTGTACAAGAATTGCGTTTCATGGAAGCATAAATAAAATGCTACTGGTAGCACACATCCAAAATCTGATACATTAGCCCTTTCGGTCTGTAGAAATGTGAAGGAGTTCAGTCTCATAATTTCTGAGGTCACAGGGCACTGAAGGAAACTTTCATACTCAGAATATCCAGAAATTACATTTCTTCTCTTTAACTACCTTGTTAGACTGTGCCTGGGTCAATATTTACCTGGATTGATGTTTACCAAGCTGGGGTGCATATTTACTCACATTTTTGGTCAGGGAACGCCACTGCTCACTGTGAAGAACAGTTTACTACACTTAATTGGAAGAAATTATTGTGCCTAGTGCAGAAAGAAGAGACAGGCTGTAGTACCTAGTGAATGTGGAAAATGAAATGCTAGGAAACGAGTAAAGCCCAGTGTGAGATACCAAGGAGGTGGAGAGAGTTCCCATGAGGCAGCCAAGTGGGGGATCTGTTTTCATTCCTTCCTGATGGGATTGGCACTTACCTGATGGGGATTGGCACTTACCTAGCTGGTTTACGAGGATTTTGAGGGAGACTTGCCTGCCCTTCTTTACCACAGCCACCACAACAATGCTAACAAGTCTTTGATCATCAAAGCTGGGACCTATTAGAAGGCAGCCCAAGAAAAAGAGCCTTCTTCTCTAGTGGAAACTTAGAATTAGGAAGAATCTGAATCTCTGGCACACCATGTTCCTGCATAACAGAACCTGTCCTCCTGCTTTTGTTTCATTCCAGTAGCTTTCTGGATTGCAATAAATGCTACCCATTATCTCCCAGACTCCCTAAAAAAAAGCCTTTCTTTCCACTCCCAGGCACAGATTATGTCAGTTCCTCTGAGGAGTCTACAACCTGTTCTGGCAGCATTGGGTGCCTGCTGAACATGCCTCTCTCCCAGCTCAGCCCCACCCTCCAGGAGCAATTTCCCCAGGAAATGCTTGCTCCTTGCAGGGCAGTGTTCATCTCTTTCCTGCAGAGACTTCCACTGGACCCAGGTAGAGCACTCACCAGCAGGGCAGGCTTCCTGCCTTCTTTCCCACCACTGCCCTTTGAAAGGTTCACAAAATAAGCTAAGAGCAAATGAAGCAGATGCTATCCATCAAAATTTAATAAAAATATTGTTATATAAATAACATTAACATACAGTTGCCTGTGACTTTCTGGGAATCAGTATTTGGAGCAGCATGTAGCCCTAAAAGTTTGTTAAATTGGAGTAATAAAATCACATAGAAACCAAGACTGTTCTAATAATGATTTTTTATATTAACTAAGCAGTAGTCAAAGTAGGTCAGACTGAGAAGGACAGCTGATTGATGCTAGGCACTGTGTATGGTCAAGGGCCATAAAATTACATAATAACAGTGTTCTTTGGTTCTTTTTTTTTAAGTTGTTTATCTTCTAAGTGACACAGCAGGGGACAAAGAGTGGGATTAAAGGAATAGTTGTTTCAAAAAGGATCTGCATTCCCATGAAAGTATGCAAATATTGTGTGTCCAGAGAAGGCAATGAAGATGGTGAGGGGTTTAGAGAGTAAATCCTAAGAGGAGCAGCTGAGGAAGCTGGGGTTGTTTAACCTGCAGAAAAGGAGGCTCAGGGGTGACCTTATCGCTCTCTAGGACTGCCTGAAAGGTGTTTGTAGATGGGTGGGGGTCGGCCTCTTCTCCCAGGCAACCAGCGATGGGATAAGAGGAAATGGCCTCAAGCTGCATCAGGGGATGCTCAGGTTGGACATCAGGAAGAATTTCTTCATGGAAAGAGTGGTTAAGCATTGGAACAGGCTGCCCAGCCTGGTGGAGTCACTATCCCTGGAAGCGTTCAAGAAAAGACTGGTCGTGGCACTTAGGGCCATTGTCTAATTGACAAGGTGGTGGTCAGTCAAAGGTTAGTCTCAATGACCTTGGAGGTCTTCTCCAACCTAAATGATTCTGTGATTCCTGATTGAAAACAATTAATAGGGTATTACATCAATATTCAATGTCATGAGTCCTCTCCCATTCAGCTGCTCTGTCTTCCACCTAGCTCCACTTCTCATTTCAGGAAGGCTGGACACGTAACACATACCTCTTCTACTTCTGGGTATCAACAGGTGGCATAACTGTTTTCATCACTCCTAAAGCTGGTAACATCTTTTTCTCTCTGAGCTTCTTGGAACGAACTTCATGAAAGAAAACTCAGTCCCCAGTCCACCCAGCAGGCACCCTGTGCTCCGGCTGTTCCCGCCTTTATCTTCATATTTCGGTTTGAATCACCCTAATGCCTAAGACAAAAAGGAGAGATGGCTGTTCATCCCCCCTCTGCCTCCAAAGAAATTACTGAGGCATTAAATTACACCACCTTTCAACCCCATAACAGGTATCAGAACAAATGTATTAGAGCTTTGCTGGGAAAGAATATGAATGGGTTTTGTGAAGCAAACTGACAAGAAGTTTACCCTGACCTGTTCCTCATCAAAATCTTGCTTTGAAATGTTTTTAAACACCAGATGCAGCTGGTGATCAAGGTTCAAATAACTGACATTACTAAGATGCAGCCAAGATTTCAGCAAGCCTCATGGCAACACTTCTGGACCGAGATAAGGCTTTGTTGTGAGCATAAAAGCTTGGAACACCACTAATCACATGTAGAAATATGTCACAACAAAAACCATTAGTAGTCTTGAATCCAGTGGTGAGGCAGGGAAAAGAAGTTAGCTTGAGGACTAGGGGTGAATATCTGATCCTTAACTTTTAGAGAGAGCTATATAAAGAATCTGTAATGTAAGATCTCTGATTACACCTTTGTTCTACACAGACCAAAACTAACAGACAATTATTCTACCATGTTTTCTTCCACCAAAGGAGAGCAATTATAAGATCTCTTATAAGGGCTCTTCTTGAATTTAAATGAGGAGGACAGCTAAAATTGCAAGAGTCTATTGTGTTTCTAAAAATTCTGACTTCTTTTAAACCTAATTTTACAGGCTTTAATTTCAGATTTGCACCTGGTCTTAGCCTAGGGGCATAAATAAAAAGGATACAAGTCAAAACACACAGACACAAGCCTTCAGTATTTAGGTAGGACAACTAACAGCACAGTGAAGCTACTACACATGTTCACAATGTGTTTGGATGACTGAATAAATAGTAATTATTGTATTTGCTCTCATTTCAGTTCACTAGACTTTTAAAATTGTGCAGGAATAAAGAAACTGCATTTTACCTTCCTCTGACATTTGCATAAAACCAGAAATTACTAAAATAAAATATAAATCTGAACAATAAGTCAGATGCATTTTTCCTTCCATGTTTTAAAAAAATCTCTGTCTCTTAAAAAAACCCAGCTAACAAAAAAATAAACCCAAAACACTAAAAAAAGGAATTAAAAACACAAGAAAAATCAACACAAAAACCAAACAGTTAAAGCTAATTTCCCCTCTGTTTTGCTGTCCTGGTGAGAAGGCAGTGAAGAAAAAAATAAAAAAGCAAAGTTTATATAAAGCAGCTCTAACCACAAATGTTAGAATCATTTTACTAATGAAAACATGATTTTCATATATATCAAAACCATGCTGTAGTTTGAAAAAATACAAACTCTATTATTAGACAAGATATTAATATATTAAACTATATACTACTTAGTTTGACAATGATTATAACATAAGCAAAGGCAGGTTGATATCTGTTTAAATAATTTTACTTAAAGCTAACCCTTTTTTCTGATCTTAATCTCCACTTTGCCTAACTCAAAGATTAATTTTATATCATTTCCTTGATTTCCAAATACTATAAACAAGAGGAACAGCTGAACATTTTTTTCATTAATGAGTCATAAAACCCCCTCATAGTTAAAACCAAGAAAACTTTCCTAAATATATGTTGTAGGGATATAAATAAAATAAGTAAGATGAATTACAGCTAAGAATCTGTCTTATAATGTACAAGTAGTTTGGGATTGTAAACAGATGAAAGAGAAATAAAGCAAATGAAAAAGGAAAAGCAGGAAAAGAAAGCAAAAGAGCTGATAAAGTTTCTGGCTACAATACAGGAGACATATCATTACCATATGATCTAATGTGGGTGTCAGCCTGGATTGTGTTCATTGAGAGAAACCTTATTTTTTAACTGTGCTATGGAATAGAAGCAGGAGGGTTTTCCTCCAAGTGACAGTCACTGAGCTGAATTTACCCCCTCCTCCTTTCCACACCTGCAAAGCCTTTTGCCTGGGTTGAATATTTAGTTTAATTACATCTCAGCTTTGAGAGCTCCTGTTGCAAATCCCTGGATTAAAAGGTATGGTTTTTAGTAATTCTCCTGAACTATGCTGCACTAAAAAACTTCGGGCAAGTCTATGGCAAGAACTATTTGAATTTTAAGAGAAGCAAGTTAAAAATCCTACTAAATGTTTAGTAATGTTAAGTTTTCTGTCCAGTACTTTTGTTTCTTGGAAACATGAGAACGCATTCTCAAAGACTGTGCAGATTTCCTACTGTTTATTTGACTATTCTGTCTCTTGTTTTGATTTGTATAAGAACTGCTATAGTCCTTTTTCTTTGCTGTAAACTTTTGCAGCAGTATATCCTCTGCAATCCAGTGTTTAGAATCGGTGATGTAGAGAGTGTAAAAAATGTGTGTGTGCTTACATTTCTGCTTTAAACTGCTCTCTGTGATTTCTTTTTCATGTGTTTCTTCATACGTATTTCAGACACTGATGAATATAATTTCAGTTTCAGAGAAAAAAATGCGTAGTAGTAAGTTAAACGGGCTCTGTGTATGCCTTTGTAATGTTAGAAAGTGCTATGTTACAGGGTACAAACAAGGGAATCATGTTTAAAGAAGGTTCTTATGAATGAAATAGTAGAAAAGAAAATTCCTGCTGTTGAAACTCCTGTTAACAGAGTTTTATTCTCTTTAAAACTTCCAACTCCTATGTTTTCATATCTAGACTTTATTGCACAAAATGGGCAAAACATAAAATGGAGGGGATTTTTTTGAAACTGCAAAATATTGTTTAGCTTGCCTTTGTGGACTTTTAAGAGATTTCTGACAGTAGGTAAACTAATAATGTAACCTTAATATTAAGGTAAACTGACAAGAAGACCACCAATACAGTGGTGACGTGAACTGATGAAGCATTTTTTCAGTCGTATTTTAAAAAGAAATGTGGCCAAGCCTATGGTATAGTTTCCTCTGTTTGTGGAAAAGTCTTCTTCATTGTAAACACATAATTAAAGGAATTTTAAACAGTTATGTCCTGCAGACATAAATATTGTGTCATAGAATTCAGATTTTTTTGCCCTCTCTACTCTTTTCTTGTAAGTGAAGTGTAAACATTTCTTGGTAGTCCAGTTTTGTGTATATCTTTTCCTTTGTTTATGTTCAATTACACATGCAAACAATAGGAACAGATACACGTCTCTGCAGAATGAATGCGTATATGACTGAAGATATCTATTCCTATAGCCTGATTAATATGTAGCTTGTGTCTGCTATTTTCTCTGCTGTATCCTCAGATTATATACTTGATATCCTTTGTTGTCCTACAGTTTTCCTTTATAGCCAGCTCTTTCTGATTTTATTACGGTTTTCACAAAACAGGGACCAAAGGAAAGGCCTGCTACAGGGTTTAACTGAGATAAATGAAGTCATCAATATTAATGTGAATTAGAAGCAAAGTGTGAAGACACTTCCAAAGTGCCTTTCTGGGAGTTTTTTTGGCTTTTCTGAGTGGTAATAATTAAACTCCAGGATAAGATCCTGATTGTGCATTCTTGGGATGGGTGGTACTTCAGCAGTGACCCTGAGAGGGAATAAAGACATTTTAAATATTTAAAAATGTTTTAAAATCATATTAATACATTAAATAAAAGGCTGAGGAATGTCATTAAAAAGTTCTGACTGTCACTGCCATTCAAGGATTAGCATATAGCATTCCCAGTGTTTATTGTTGTTAATATACATTCTGAAAAATAGTTTGTCCTGGGGGAATGTTTTATTGATCATTTTCACAAGGCAGCTTATTGTGATGAATAGTGATGACTTAGAAAATTTTTCTTCTCATTTCAGATTATTAATAAATTGCATCATTATATTACAATGATTTGCACATGATAACTACTATTTCAAAAATCTTGTTTTAGCTTAAACCCTGGTAACAGGTCACTACCATGCATTAACAGCCCTTGGCTGTGACATCCTGATGCGTCCCTGTGCACCCTGCCTGCACTGATAGGGGTGTTGCTGGCAAAGGGACACAGCCCCAGTGTCAGTGGGGAGCCAGGGCAGGAGGAAGCACAGGAGGATGATCCACATGGGGACACAGCCTGCCCCTGCTACATGTCATGAGTTTACACAGCACTGGCTGACAGGACGTACTAAAAACTCTCTAGCTGATGTTGGGGTCTGTGATACCCCTCAGTGCACGCAGTGAGTAAGATATCTGTTCCAGGGATAAAAGTACTCTCATGTCCAACTAAGAAAACAAACATATCTCTTAAAGAGACAGCATAAACAGTGCTTTACTCCATGTGATTTCACTTTGAAGTCTTGGGGGTATCTGAAGACGTTAGATATGTATCTTCCTGTCAGGTAGATCACAAAAATGTAGACTATGATTTTAAGCCACCAGCATATTTTACCAGATATCCTTATCATCCTCTCAAGAAACAGACTTAAAGGTTTCTGCCTTCTGTATTATTGGCACCTGTAGGTAGAAATTTGTAAAGGAAAATGAAATCAGGCACAATATAAATTTTATCTAATTCCAGTCTCATGGCTTTTTAATATATTTAGCTTTTTTCTTAAAACTTACCGTTCCTGTTTGAGTACCTGGTTGTAGTATTTTAGAGAGACAGGCTTCAGTAAACCACTCTCACCTAATACCATCTGTTCATGTTTGTCATCTACCTGGTAGGTTCCATATGTCAATGTAGAGATTGAGACAGTCCTCCTCTTCTGCCTCTCCCAGTTTTTCTATCCAGCAATGAATATGGAGCTGAAAAATGCTCTACAACACCCCTAACTGTCAGATAACTTCTTCTAGAAAAAGAAATAATCCCAGCTAGCACTCAGACAAGGTGTTTTTAAGATATTGGTCTGAAGAAAGAAGTGGACATTTTTGCTTTCATTACAAAGAGCAACATCTGTATTCAGGACTACACCATCCATTTTAAGAATAGGTTCCTATATAAATTACAAGTTTGTCTTTGTGTCACTTGGCAATTTGAAGGCAGATTTCTTATTTTTATCTTTTTGTGGGTTTTTTTAGACCAATTAAAGTCTGTAAAGTATGAACTTTGTGATATAAAATACACAGTAAAAGAAAATTTTCAGAAAATTAGCTGGTCTATAGAGCCTTGATACAAAACCTACAAACAGTTGTGTAATTTCTCCTTAGTGCACAAGACAGGTAGCACAACCTACAGTGTGTTGAAATGCATCTAGGCCTAAGTCCTGAGAAAATGTATTTAAGCAGCTTTTCGTGTTAATATCTATGGCAATACATACTTGTGTAAAGTTGCTCCTGAGCAAGAAAGTCTACAGAATGAAGCTCTGAAGTCCTATTAGAAAGTGTGCACGCAACACTACAAACATCAATTCAAATGCTTATGCAGTGCAAAGCAGAGGATTCTCAGGGTGATTGTCAAAGTTTGGAAAGCAAGCCAAGAATATTCAATACAACACAACATTGTGTTCCACTTTATTGTGCTGTTTAAACTAGGAAAGAAGTATAGTGCATTTAAACAACTAAAGATCTTCCCCTCACTCTCCACCCTGTCACTAAATCCTACTCTTTCTCAGTCAGTTTTACTAGGCTATAATTTAAAACACACAGCAAGCTGACGCTTAAAAATATTTCTCAAGACATGAAATACTGAATTACAGTGAGTTTGGGAACCTCAGGTTTGTCCCCAGGGGTCAAACCCATTGCTATGAAATAAATGTTAATGAAATCAAATAGACTGTTACGTTGGTAGAAAAGAGGCACATGGAAAATGTGGCTTATTGCTATGACTCTTTTGCATAACAAAGTTGACAGCGCTGCCTGTTCCTAATAAATATTACTCTAAATATGCAAACAGATGTGTTTACAGTTGCCTTCAAACTGCTCTGTAAAAAAAAAAAAAGGCCTATTGACTAGCAGTTACCAGACTCTTATCGCATAACTGTCCTATTTTTACAATTCAGTTTTCTTTTATTGAAAGGAACAGTTATGCAATTGGTGGATGTGCTGGACTTCCTTCAGGAGGAACTGTGCAGCTATGGGAAACTTCTGCTTTTGTTGTTAATCTGCTGTTTTGAATCCTAGGTTCTGCTGGGAGTCGATGAACTAAGCCATGAAGAGGCTGGCTCTGCTCTTTGTCCTACTGCTGCCAGCATGCTTGGCCAAGCCGTTCCACCAGCAGGGCCTCTTTGACTTTATGCTGGAGGATGAGGGGTCAGCCGACATGGCTCCAACGGATGATCCCGTCATATCTGGATTTGGACCAGTGTGCCCCTTCCGCTGCCAGTGCCATCTCCGCGTGGTGCAGTGCTCCGACCTAGGTAAGCCCAAGAGCATCTTCAGAGGCTCTGTGCTCGCATTCTAGTCACGGGCTAGCAGCTGAGTTGGTGAGGTTTCTATGCACCGTCACTCCATAACTGACTTTTTTCAAAGAAATATGCTACAGCTACTAACTAGAATTTACTATACAAAATAGGCCATAAAGCCCTGGCAAGATGGGCGTTCGTTGTGATCATGAAGAATGTTTTATTTTTTTAAATGTGTATTTTGAATTTGTATGTTTCATCTGTTCTTTGAAAGACCATGGATTTCTCTTCCAGAGAAAATAACTTTTCAAAGCTATTCCTTCAGATGAATGTTAAATAAATTCAGTAAGGTCAGATGTGGGGATGGAAACATTTTAAAAGGTTCTAAATTGCATGGTCCAAGGTCCAACACCTTCAATCATACTGTCTAGTACCTCAACATAGAAGTCATCCCAGTTCCACTGGAATACATGAGTATGAAATAACCAACTGAATCATATATCCTGAAACCAGCTCTTTGGAAGAAAGAGCTTGGAAACACTCCAAAATAATGAACACATTAAGGAGTTCCTTATTAAATATCTTTCTTAGACACTATATAAGCTGAAACCATAAGAACCTTTCTCACAAAATTTCTTTACTCCCTCATGTAAAGTCAGAGTAGCAGGCTATGAAGCTATGTCTGCCATCACTGTATTTGACTTCTCCACACAGAATTCTCAAGTAATGAATCTCACTTCAGTGAGCCTGCTCTTGGTTTAAACCAGTATTATTCAGTCTTATTCAGTGTACAGTGCAGAAGATCAATTAAAGTTGGTTTTGCTCACAAGGAAACGGACAAATAATTTCTCATAGTTTTACAGAGTTTTTTAAGTCTTCTCTCAGCTCTTTAAATATATAGCTGGGTGTTTCTGTTTTCCTATGTTATAGCACTGGCTTTGATAATTACTGTAAATCATGGCACAAATCCACCAATTAGGACTTTTGTCTCATTGTGGTGGGGGGTTGTATAATTACAGAAGGGAGGGAGAAACTTGAGCTACACCCCTAGAAACTTCTGTGAATTTATTAAAGTGAGCCACATAATTACGCTACAGATATGTTTGGCAAAGACCCAGGGAACAATGCAAGCCAACTCGCACAAATGAGCTTGGGCTAACCTAGCCATGCATTCATAAAGCTTCCGCAGTACTGTCCCTCTTGAAAGATATTTTCTTTTTTTACCGTTTAGGTGCCAGAGAGAGCAAACGTGGAGTGGGGAGTGGGGAGGAGGTTGCCCCACATGCCATGAAAGTCTTAGGTTTTATTGTTACACTTAGTAATGCTGATGGAATTTAAGTTATTTTGAGAACTTGTAGTCAGTCTGCTTCAGTTCTGCAGAATGTAATGAGCTTTCACTTGGTAAAAATGTAGAGACATTCACACAGGGACCCTGTACGTGCTCCTGTGGTCATGCACTTCTCCTTCACACATGTGGTTTACGAAGGGTTGCACTACGGTCCACCGCATAAGGTACTTCTGGGTTAGCGGAGTCCCATACTGACAAGGAGACTCACAGAATTTAAGGCCCCAGGTCAGTGTTTCCCAGATAATATCAAGCGGGGTGAAAAGAAAGAGCTTTCTTTAAACCCACATGCTGCATATCACACAATGAAAATACTGTGCTTTTGGAGCAACTGGGCTGATAACATCCAGCCTTTGGGTACAAAAGAAAAGAGATCTCCCTGGGTTCAAAATATGCAGCCCTGAAAAATAAATAAATAATGTTTCCCTGTCAGAACTCAAGGAAGTAATTATCACTCAGTGCCAGCCTTGGCATTAAGTTTCACCCATCCTTGTCATATACGGCTGTGACAGCCCCTGATGGGACATGGCGCCGCTGGGAGGCTCATGAGGACACAGGGCTGCTGGCTGCCCTGCAAACAGGGACAGCAGAGCTGTGTGTCACCAACTCACAGGCAGAAGTGGCCTCTACTCTCTTCTGGTCTTGGATTCACTTCTGTGTGACAGAGACAGGCAAAGTCATATTTACCTACTGACTCGAGGAAAGGCAGTGGCTGGCCTTTTGCTGCAAACTGCGGAGGTGACCTCACATCCTCCTGAGCTGTGGGATGAAGGGTGCTCGGGTTTCAGGGGTTGGGAGGGCAATTTGCACACAGAAGCCATGAAACTAGCAGTGACAGATCTGCCTCC
Source organism: Gymnorhina tibicen (assembly GCA_013399875.1). NCBI lineage: Eukaryota > Metazoa > Chordata > Aves > Passeriformes > Artamidae > Gymnorhina > Gymnorhina tibicen. Next base: position 412,957 of record VXAZ01001368.1, on the reverse strand, counting down.
CTATTAACCTGTGCTCCTGGCCTGCCTCTCCCTTCTGCTCTGGGCATTTCAACCCAACCAAATCAGCTACATCCATCCTCCAAAATTATCAAATTTATTCATCTAGTCCCATGGGTACCAGTTGAAGAAAAAATTCAGGCAATAACAAGGCTCCTCACAAGGACATATTAAGACCTTACTGAATAAAGTCTCACAAAGGAAAGTTGAAACCTGAGTCAGGATCCTTTCTCCTACTCACTCTCTGCCATGGAAGGGCTCTTTACAGCCACGAGCCCATGGTGTGCAGGAGACATGGAGCGACATGGGTGCCAGAGCAAGGCAGCTGGAGGACCCTAACATGGGTAACATATGGAGAGGTCTCCTCTTCCTCAGCCTTTTTCTTTTGTGCCTAAATGGGCATTTGCTATTTGTAGACTCTTACTTCATAAGGAAAAAAACAGCTATCTGACACAAGGTTATGTGAATAAACAACAGGAGAACTATTGGATCCAGAGACCAGAGATCAGGTTTGCCTCTTTTCTCATGAGCACTGGATGGGAATAACAAAAAAAATAAAATCTGAGTTCAATAAAAACAGTGAAAAAAAAATACCCAGTGGTCCAATTACACTCTTGTCAGCTGAATTTTTGCATTCCTATACTCTTCAACTTCAATCCCATCTTCCTAAGCACACACCTACAAATTAATTTATTTTGCCTCCCAGCCAAGAGCTGAGTTGGCAAGAAGGAGAATGCTTCTCACATCCTGAAAAAGAATTTTCTCTAAGTTGTGGTTACTGATGCATCAAAAGCAGAGCCCCCTGAGCTACATTTCATGAGATGTATTACCTTTGTGAACTGGCTCAAGGATCTCATCAAGAAAGGCCACCATGCTATCTTTATAAAAGTGCTGCCTTTTATGAATCTGTCTCCTGTTGCCAAAAGGGAGCCACAGGTTCACTTTTTGATCATGCTTCAGTAGGAGGCATTGCTATGTTATATCCAGGCCTTCCACAGAAATCACAAACATCTTCCTTATTAGAGCACGGTACAGGTGGGGAGTAGCTGATATAGCTGGTCAGAGGCCGCTTTTCCTGTTTTGAAATGATACGTACAGGGGAGGTGTGCAGTCAGTTGGCCAGGCAAACACGCCTCATAAAAACCCTAGCAAGGATTAACAGTTGCATTTAAAGTCTCATCCTCCCAAAGGGAGTCTCAAATAAAGTTCATCCCGGAGTGCTGTGGTAGGCAGGAGGATGCATGTGTGATTACCCATCCCTGCAGCAGATGCAGAATGCTTCACAAACGCACTCAGAGGTGGTGGTCAGGGCTTTATTTCACCTTCAGGTGAGTCTGGCGGCCCCTTCTAAATGAGCAGTGTCTCTATACAGGATGCAATGAGATTGCCCTCCTTGGAGACCTTACAGGACATAGTGGGGGTCTCTCCATCTCTCCTGCTGGGAGTATCCATGGAGGTTTTGTGGTTACTAAAAGGTGTGCAAGATAGACATGTCAGCAAGCAAAGTTCAAGCAGTATTACAGCTAAAATTTGAATTTTGCTCACAGCTCAGAAATGCAGGGTTTCTCCAGCTTGTATGAAGAAGGGTGCATTAGAGCTCAGCGTGGATGTTGGAGTGTGTGTTTGAAAAGCACTTTGAGATCAGGAGATGAGAAGCTCACAGATATGTAAAGCATTATCACTGGGATCTGGTAACATGAAATAGTTTATCTGAACACGTAGAGTATCTCAATATATTAACTGATGGCTCTTCAACACCTGAACCATGCCAATTTTTTTGTTGACAAAGGATAATTTATCTCACTGTATGAAATCTTCCAGAAATATCTCAACACCCATTTTCTGATTTTGACTCCATGTCAGAACTTCATTTCTCACTATAAAAGAAATTATCTTTTTTGCAATATACCTTGATTTAAAACATAACCTTTAAAGCTAAATGTTCAACCCAAAATCTTATAGATTACTAAACAATAAAAGACTAAAAGAAAGCAGGTATCCTTAAATGGCCAGATATTAACAAATACAATTTTTAAATAAAAAAAAGCTTTGGTGAGTTTACATTGTCACTGCTGATCCTTTAAGACAAGTTATTTCATGTTTTATGCATTTTTTTTCTTCTAACAATAAGGATTAAAGTCTTACTCCTGTTATGTGTAATAGAAGCTGATACTCTCATGAAATCCCCTGGCTTCATAGAACTGGATCATTTAACAAAACTATTATCATGGCCGTGAGATCTGTGGAAGTATACTGTCACTTACACTGAGAATAGCATCTACATCACAATACCCTGGCCTTAAAACTGACATTCTTCACCCAAACATAACTTAGGCTGTCATCAAGCACAAGTCATTGGGCATTCCACATGCTGACTGGGTGAACTGGAATACTCTTAACATGTTGGAGGTCAGACTGGAGGATCTATATGAAATATACAGGCATTATCTGTAATACAGGAGTGATCTCAGGTGATGTTAAGAATCTAACTGGTTTCCTTTCACAGACATGGGGTGAGTTGTGCTGCCCATGCAGTGGTTCATCCTGTCTAAGGTGGATGTCAGTGATGGAAAGGATACTTCACTCTTGGAAAACCAAACTGCCAAGACAGGGCAATGACCACTCCAGTCTACACAACTTACTTTCAGATTAATGAAGCTATGTGCGTTAAGATTAAGGCAAGGAAAAATAAACCCATGTTGCCAGCTTCGTTTTGTGATAAATTTGGCATTAGATTATTAAATTTTTTGTATATGTTCTGCTTCAACACAGTTTTGGGGATGCCCTGGAAGTTAAAAAAACATGAATTAAAGCCCTGTGCTCAGTACATTCTGAAAAATGATTAAATTAAGAACCCAATAATTAGAAAACACTCTTGAAAAATTGTCAAGAAAAGAAATACTGGCCTGGATGTAGACTACTTTATATTAACAAAAAGCCATTATCTTTTGCCAGTGTGGCAGTAAAAGACAAGCCTTCTTGCATCACCACCTGAATTACTGATGCTCCAGTTTCAGTTGATAAACATGACCCTAGATGAAAATGGATCTACTCTAAGTACATCCCTTCCTTATTTACTGCTTACTCCAATGTAACAGCGACCAGCTTTGTATGTTTTCTTTTTTTGTCTTAATTTTTTAGATTTGTTTGCTTGCTTCAGGCTTGGAAATGTCATTTATGAAAGCCTAATGGCAGGAACAGAAATCCAGACTGCCAAGTCGAAGTGATTCAAGAAGTGACTGTTTTCTGGCTTGTTCTGTGACAATGGTGCATTTCAAAAACCTCCCAATGCGCAAATAAATAGCTAATAGATAGCTAGTAAAATTTGAGTCAATTATAAGACATTGTACGTGATTACAATGCTTAAAACATGCTAAATAATCACTCCTTACATGACCTAGTGTTATAGACTACTAGGTGCAACTGGTATCTGTATTCTTAATACCTTTGTAGGGTGTGTTACTTGGTAAGACATATAACTGTTTTAAAAACACCTGTGTTTTCACAACAAAAAGCTATTTAATTGTGGAAGGTTCCCAGCCAAGGGAGAGATAAAGAGTCCAAAAGCTCCTTCCCAGTGTTTACTGAGAACCCATAGCAACAGGGAGGAGATTTAGGAATTCGGGTTCTGTGTGAAGTCACCAATGATAACAGCAAGAGACTTCTGGTATTAGCACCCAGCTCTTCAGGAAAATTGTGTTCACACAGTCCAGTTACCATGGTATTTCGAAAATATTCTAGTTTTAAGCAGATTTTCAAAACACCGGTCTCAAACCCAGATTGGAGTGTCCCAGCCTTATGAAATTTGGACTCAGTGGTCCATATTTCACTTTAAACATGTCCTGAATCTTTGATTAAAAGGATGTGGTCCAAAAGAAGATGTATATATAGGTTACATGGGAAAAAGTATTTTTCTGAATATACTTCAGTCTTTTCTTAAAGTTTAAATCAAAAACTATATTCTTCAAAATATATTGCCATTTTTAAAAATTTATTCATCCTGTTTTCCATGCCTGTGCTGACAAAAAAAATTGACAGATGCTGGAATTATCTGTCTCTTTGGCTGTATTGTATTTAATATGCTCACACAGGCACCATTGTCCTTTAAAACAAAGTAGATAGATAATCACGGAATCACAGAATATTCTGAGCTGGAAGGGACTCATCAGGATCGTCAAAGTCCAGCTCCTGGCCCTGCACACGACAGCCCCAAGATTCACACCATGTGCCTGAGAGTGTTGCCAAGTTCATCTTGAACTCAGTCAGGCTTGGTGCTGTGCCCACTTCCCTGGGGAGCCTTTCCAGTGCCCAACCACCCTCTGGGTGAAGAACTTTTCTGTAATATGCAACCTAAACCTCCCCTGGTACAACTTCAGGCCATTCCCTCAAGTCCTGTCACTGGGCACCACAGAGAAGAGATCAGTGCCTGCCCCTCCTTTTCTCTTCATGAGGAAGCTGGCAACTGCAATGAGGCCTCCCCTCAGTTTCCTCTTCTCCAGGCTGAACAAAAGAGTAGAACTTGCTTATTGGCTTCTCTGCAAGGATAGAGGTGGAAAAAATAGACTCACAGGGACCTCAAGACCAAGGACCATGCCTTCATGGATTATTTTGGGGAAAAAAAAAGAGATGGGATTTTGTTGTAGTTTTCAACTTAGGGAGCCAATTATGAGATTCAAACAGCTCTGCACAAATGACCCTGATTTTAGTAAGGTTGCATTTGCTGTATAGGCAACTCTACTGCAAACCTCATATGCAGTCAATAGGAAAGGAAAAAATTGAAAAACAGTATTTAAAGAATTTATCTCTGCATGCATACTCATATGAGAGGGCACCCAAGAGAGCATCCCGTACTATCTTTGTGTTTGTTTCCTGGGACCTAGTTGGAGTGGTTTTAGTTTCTACAAAAATCTATTGAGGAGAGGATGCTTGCAGTTTTAATTTCAACAAGGAATGCAATTACTATATTTGAAAAATAGCAGTGAAAGCAAGAAACCATTTCTGCCCACCTGATGGGAACTTTAAGGACTTAATGGCAAAAACCCCAAATGGACAGATTATTTGTAGCAATGTTGCAACTTCTAAAACATGTGCAAGTGTAAATGGGGCTACAGTCTGGTCCAGTAATACAACATTAGCGCAACAGAAATGTGAAATAAGGCATCCCAGAACCAGTTTCTGCTTGTATCTCCTCTATCACCTGAAACGTGAAAACCTAGAATGGTTTCAGTTTCTATGCTGGAGTACATGTTTTCCCTTCTACTGCTCCAGAGTGGGCCTCAGAAATTAAAGAAGTTCTCAATGAATTCATACTTTAGGGTGACATGGAAGAAAAGTGTCTGTAGTTGTGCAATAATCAAACTTGTTGCTGAGTATCTCTCCCTAAGAGATATAGGAGCAAAGGCAACAAATTGAAGGAAAAAAATTGAATTAAAATCTTAATGTTTTCAGGATTAGGGGAAAAAAATTTGCTTTCTCTTCTTTATTTTTTCACTCTGTAGCAGAGACTTTACATCTTCTGGGCTGGAGATGACTGCTACCGTTATAGCAGACCTGGGGAAGCTCTATCACCAAGTGGCTGACAAAATAAAAGAAGTTACAAAGCAAATATGTGAAAGAGTTAAAAGGGTATATATAACATATTGTAGTAGAAAGAGGGAACTGACAGGTCTGCAGAATTCCTGATTCAGTCAGGAAATTCTCTTCCAAAATTTGTTTAATTGTTGTTCATTGTGTCCAGACATGATCACAGAAGCTTCTTCCGTTGTTTGCTTGCATGAGAGTAGATTGATAACAATTCTAGAACATTTGTGAAAAATGGCTGTGTTATGTTTAGAAGTACCTGAAATAACCAGGAACATATCTCTGCCCCCAGGTTATAAACTAGGGCTGTGTAATGACCATGTGGTCAGAACAGGAAGAGGTGAATTTACTTGAAACCAGAGAAGACCTCCCCCAAATGACTCTTTATGACATTATGTTAGAGCTAATTCCGGTAAATCCCAAAGTAAAAATTGAGGGAACTATCCTCAATTTGTCATCTGTTGCCTGTTGCTAACTTAAATGGCAACACAGGTAAACATCAAATTACATTACTCCAAAGGGTCATTCAAAACATAATTTGTTAGATAATGCTCACTTTTCTGAGTCACTGGAATGCTCTCTTATGACTGCTGAAGAAATAAGTATTTCACCTTAGTGCGTGAGTACTTGTAGATAGTACATCTGCATTGCACCCACTGTGAGTAAAGCCCCTGTGCACATGGTGCTGGCAGATTGCGTGAATCGCACAGGCCAGTTGCTGTTCTCTGATGGGATGTTTCATGTCTGCAGCCATGGCAGCGGGAAATGTAAAGATGATGATTCTAGGAGTTAACTAGAAAAGTCATAATACTCGATTTTTATTTCACTTAATGTCTTAATCCCTGAAGTCTAAAGATTATTTCAGAATATTTTTCTGCCTATCTAAAATGCTAGTGTTCCTGAGAAGGCATATACCTTTGAGATCATTGTAATTAAAAGTCAGAATTAGAAGTTGCTTGAATTTTAGCTTCAAAAATATATCATTACTCTTAGGTATTAACTTTTGGAGCCAGGAGACTATCTGTACCAAAAATGTGACTAGCACTGAAAAATAATTCATAACAGCTGTGGCTTGCAATATCCGTTATATTTTGAAATATGTGCTCACTACACAGGGTGGGTGGGAGTGGAAAAGAGCAGTTAAAGCAATGCATTCACTTTTATACCTCTGCTAAGGCTTTTATAATTATTAGCACTCTCACAATGGAGATCTATACATTTGATCACAGTGTGTGTGGATTAGTTTCTATTTTTCTATGTTCCTCACTCTGTTCTGGGAAGCAATGTTATAAATGTTTGGGGGAAAAAAAAACAGGTCTACCCTTGAGAGGGGCCACCTCAGCAGGGAATGGAGTTTGTTTTCTTGTTCTTTCCTATGGGAAGGCCCAGACATACACAAAAACAATAATCTGTGATAAAAATAAGTCCAACATGGATTTTATGAGTCTTGCAGACTGCAGAACAGGAAAAAGGTCTAAAAAATGGTTGTGAATCACGTATAAGAATAAATATTTTAAGAGCCTTATGCATTCCATAAGGCTTTTTTATATCTGTTAAAAAAAAAATATTACTGCTGATTTCATAGCAAGAGAGGAGAAGGTGGAGAACAAACTTTTAATTTGAAAGTGGGAGAGAGAAGGAGGCTATAGACATTTCTCTGTAGAAAAAGACAATTGTTTCTTATTTTATGGATGCAAATAATGAAATTACTCCTATTTGCAAATCCCACACAATAGAGAACAAATTTCCAGTAAATACTGTAGCACATAGCCTGGGAAAGTACCAGTAAACTTTTCTAAGTCAAAGCATTCGAAACGGTTCCTTGCCATCCTTCCAGAAAGCAGTCCTTGGATCCAGTTATTTTTCCGTGACTAAGTATCCTGACCCTATAAACTTGCCTTTCTCCTCACTTGCCCCAGAGTCCACTCAGGGCATTGCTAAGGTCATTCCCCCTGGGGAGGATGGCTGCCTGTCAGTGGGATGCAGCAGAGCTGGGCTTGGAGCAAGGAGAGCACACAGCAGTGCGCAGAGGCAGCCCTGGCAGCTGCTGGAGAGGCTGCCTCCACTGGGAGTGCAGCCACTGATGATCATGGCTGGGAATTACGTGGAGCTCAGTCCAAAGTCCTCAGCTGGCAGCAGCTGTTTGCAGAAACTGAAAGAGTCTCGCAACGAGCCCCATTTTATGGCCCCTGTGACAATAATCCTAAGTGTTGCAATGTAATAACACATGTATCTGAGGTACAGCGTTCAGATGTCTCTCTGCCTTTTGGCCCATGCTCTCCAGCTGGGAAAGCAAAGGTTTATTCAGAGCAATAAACCCCATCCCTGCTGCTTGTAAAATGGATAGGTGGAGGAAAAATCTCCTAAAGTACCCCAAGCACACCAAAAAAATCAAACCACAAGCTCTGTTGTACTGTAAAAATTGTTTATAATTGTCACTGTTCACATATTTGTTATTTTGACTTTGTGGTCTCAGTGTGCAAAGATGCAATTCTCAGGAAAGCATCCTCATCTCTGCGCTAGAGACTCAGACTTCCATTTGGTTAGTCTCCCTTGCTGGCCCCATAAATCTTGCATTCCTTTTCTGCACAGCCGTATGGCTTCAGCAGAAATGTGGCTCCGTGCCAAGATGCAAACTAACTTGTGGCTCTCACTGCTGAGAAGCTGGGGCAGTGGACTGAAACCTCTGCACAGCAAGGAGGGTTCAAAATTCACCCTTCTCCTTTGTGGGTTAAACAGTTCCATGGCCACTTGATCACAGCTCCTGTAGCTGAGCAGGTTATTCCCTCAGCTGCAGAAATAATAAAGCCTGCTGTGTATACCCAAACCCATAACATCCTCACACTATTCCCAAATTCTTGCTACATCTCCTACACCTGTTTGGCCGGCTAACAGCAGCATGTGCTAGTTGGGCTGGTGCAGTGCTGCACACAAGATGGTTAGCCACTGATTGATTCTCTCTCAGGGACCAGATAAGGGATGAATTATACCAGTCTTGGCTCTTCTCTGCCTAATTTCTGGTCTCATAAAATCTCCAGACCCATCAGCCTTCTGTCCTCTCCAGGAGGTGAGGCAATCACAGCTAAACAGTCAGACACTGCCATTTGTTTAAGAAATTATAATAAAAGGCTACAATCCACAAGGATGAGATCCCACAGAGACAAGCTTGATTTCTGCAAAGTTACCTTCTCCAACCTCCCACTGAACAGGGATTCCTGGTCCATGTAACATCTCCTCTCCAAAGGTGACTGTGGATGAGCCATTCTTGTGTGAGAAAGAAATTTGTTAGAGATCCAATTATTCTGCCTTTTATTGAATACATTTTGATGGTGTTTGTTATTCCAAAAATCTGTGGTGGAGCAAGTAAACATACAAAAAATTAGGAGAACTTCTGTCATGAACAATAAAACTCATCTTATCCTAAGAAAAGGAAATATTTAAGCTTATTTACACACTTTCCCCCCTGCCCCATTTTGTAGTCCTGTGGCTTATTCTGTTCTTCACGGATTTTAATGTGCATACACTTTTTACACACATAAATGTATACTGGTGGGAATAATTGTTTGCTCCAGGTTGATAATGTAGAACAGTAGGAAATTTCTGCTTATAAAAATTCATAAGGGATAATACAGATCTGAGCTGTGCTACAGGAACCGACAGCTGTTCAGCTTCTGTAAGGAAGTCATGATTTCCTCCAAAGAAATATTTTAGTGCAAATCAAAAGGGTATTTTGACTAAGATACATGAACTGATTAATTAAATCTCTTCTATTTCCAGACTCTGTAGCACTGATTATTCACATAAAAAGCTCAGACTGCTGTATAGAGGGATTTTCATATGGCTTTTCAAGAAGCACGATTTAATGTATAAAAACATCACAGCCAGGAGCTGGAATATCTGTGTATACTGTTCTTAAAATGACTGAGAGGTGACTCAATTGATATTTTCCAACACAGGTTGTCCTTTTGGTTGGCATTACATAAATCTCACTGGAAGTCATTTGTAGGTGGGTGTGTGATCGCACTGTACAACATGGCTCCAGAAGTACACGGACGTCCCTTGAATTTCTCAGAAATGAGTAGTAAGGACAGCCCACAATTCCCCTTTTAAACTTCTGTCTCCCAGGCAGAAGAACCAAAAAATCTTTCTGGGATATGATAGTTCTATCCCAGGAACCATTTGAGCTTCCAGTGGGATTACAATTTTCTCCATTTGATTTAAACTCTGTCACACTGTCATGTCAGTTCAGGCTCCCCCACTCAGCTGAACTGGCTGCTGTTGACCAGAAAGGTTTGAAGCTTTGCTCTCCAAGCTGGGAGCCTTCAGCACAGGGATTAGTTTGCAGTACACCAATGGTCCTCCTACTTGTATCTATCTGGAGATACATCAACTTATACAGAGACCTGGAACTGCAATCTGAAACACAAGCCAAGGTAGATGTGGACCTGGTCTACACTGCAAATGCAGCTTAGTCCTGAATTATTTAGATGCTGATTTTTCAAGTCAGTGCCCAGATTCACCCATTTATAAACTCTTCCTCCACTGGAGAGTTCCAGATGATGTAGCTTCCAGCTGGAGGATGTATTAAATTGCTTTCTGATAATTCAAGGTCTCCTCAGCAAGTGTGCATCCTGTACTCATCTACGCTTTGCTCTTCAAAACCTACAAAAGTCAAGAAAAAAAGAAAGAAATAGGTCTATAGCCGGTTTTGAAAACATTTTTAAAAACAGCTTCAGGAAATCCATAACAGAATATACATGGGATAGGTAATAAAATAGGTTCAACCCTTCAAGTGATGGAATTTACACTCTGCATGCAGACGTAATTACTGAGTTATACATCCTTCTAGTTTCTAGTACAAGACAGGAAAATGATGTTAAAAATAATTTTCACAAATGGATTTGTGATTATTAAATTTGTCTTATCTTTATAATATGAAACATTGGTAGTCTAACTTTATTGCTCTGACAAATTATCAGTTCTACCATATTCATGGATAACACTTAAGCTTTTAGAAACTGAAATGTGAAGCTTGGAAAGTACAGCTGTAAATTTAGTTTGAAGTTTAGTCTCTGGCAAATTGTCCCTTCAGTGGCAATCCAAGTGTTCCCCAAGTGCTCTTGCGAGGTATGTCCCAAGGGCATCACATAAAGTATGGCTGCATAGCTCTTGCACCCTACTGTCTGCCACAACACTTATCAGAGCTAAAGTCTACTTATATAAGTGTACTGACAACCAGAACATGCTAATGTTACTTTGAATATAAGTAATTAAACCCTTGGGGTTTTTTATCTATATGTGAAGAACGCTATAGGAGTTGCTAGACTGTAGGAAGTTACAGCAAAGTTATGGTCTTGAAAAAGCAGTGTTTTTTGGGAAAGAATTTTTAGTTCTGACATCAGTCCTGTTCATGGAAGACAGAAACTGTCCAAAGACAACCAACACACAAATTATACAGTATCACATTCTTATATATTTGGAACTCCAGTACTACACTTCTGAAAGTAATGAGGGTTTTGCAACTGTTGAAGTAAAAACAAAGTCCATGCCTAAATGAGGAAAAGTTATTTTAGTAATATGAAGAAGCTTAATCTGTATCAAATATTTGTGCACTGAAGATCAGTAAGGTAAACAGGATGAGATGTGAGTTTTGGCTGTTGTCAGTTTATGAAGCTTTTATTAATTCATCCCAGGCTGCATGATTCTGCTTTTTAAAACTTTTGAATTCTGGTGTAATTAAAACTCAGACAGGTGAATTTTTATTGCACTCAGTATTAATAAAAATCTGACCCAAATATTTTAATATTTTTTAATCTTACCATGCTTTTACTTTACACATGTACATATATATTCTACGAAAGGATTGACAGAGAAGGAGTTTTGCTACACATAGGATTTTGACAGAGAGACCTACATTCTTTGTGTGAAAACACATTTTTAATGGTCATTAACTATCACAGAATCACAGAATGGTTGAATTTGGATATGACCCTTGAAACCATCTAGGCCACTCCCCTGCTTAGTGGGGTTGCTTGGGGCTGTATCCAGACAACTTTGGAGTATCTCCACGGATGGAGTCTCCACAGTCACTGTGGGCAAAGCATATCATATGTCTGGGAAACACATCTCACTGTGTTTGCAGTGCCATGCTTGGGATTTAAAAATAGAGGTTTTAAAAGATAACATATATATGTATATATTTTTCCTCTGAAGAATATCATGGAGTCCACCATCATTCTGGGGAAACACTGGAAATACATGCAGAGAGATGTTTCCCAGAAGAGTTCAAATACAGCTTCAGGAATCCTAGTTAAAACATTTACTGGTAAAAAGACAGTTTTACCCAGAGAAGTCCACTTCTGTTACCTGACCATATAGAGACTTTATTAGTGTCTAGAAATTTTTTCCTACCAACTACTCATTCAGCATTTCACATTCTGTTAAAAAAATAGAAAAGGCTAGTTAGGAAAGAACATTTTAATTTTGTGGTAAATCAGAATGACTATGAAAGATTTGTTTTATTCCAAGTCACAGTATGAAAGGAAAGCTGGGTAAAGCAAGCGTTATTTAACACTAAATAATTTCATTTCCATGACTTCATCAGACTTACATATCAGCTATTCAGAAAATAGTCCCAAAGAGAGTCTTTAATTTAAACTGTCTGATGTTCTTTTGGCAGTTGTAGTGAAACCAAGAGATTTGTTCTCCAGAAAACTTGGACATAGTTTCAGTTCAAAGAAAAGGGGGGAGGTGGACTGGTGGTTTTGTTTTTTTTTTTTTAAGGTGGACTTTACTGCAATTTATTCAGTTACTGTCAAACAAACAGTATTTTTCTGGAAATTATTATAATTAACTACCGTACTTCTTTCAAAAAGCCTAGTATATTTTAAAAGCAGGAAATGTTCTCTGTCCACAAAAGCTAACACCCAGTGAAAATAAAAAATGCCATATCTCTTTCCAAAAGAAATTTTATTCACACAATTCAGTGGAATAAAACATGTTAGAAATTATTTTCCCAAACTAAATCCTTTGCTTCAAGCTATAACTCAGATATATTCTCAGAAAAGGCATAATGGAAATGTGAATAAATAAATGTTAGTTCAACTTAGCAAAATAAAACTCTCTTTGACTGGCTGGAGACAGAAACACTTTCAAATAAGTCTTCGTAAGCTGCTTCAGGAAATTAGTTCTAGAAATGGTGTTTACTGAAAGGAAAATGCTACTAAGAAAGGTGCTGTCCCTTATTTAAAGTTTCTTTCAAAGTCAATTGTTCTTTTCACTGTTGCTAGGTCTGGAAAAGGTGCCAAGAGACCTTCCCCCAGACACAACCCTGTTGGACTTACAGAACAACAAAATCACTGAAATTAAAGAAGGAGATTTCAAGAACCTGAAGAATCTTCATGTAAGTGTATAAATGAACTTGTATTTGCCAACAAAAATGGAGAGAAAATGTGATTTTAGCCTGGTACTGCATTTTTTTAGGAAAACTGATTAAATACTTTGTGATCTTCTTCCACCAGCCCAGCCTATTTTTTTCTATTCCCATTCCTCTCCTGAAAACTTTCTTGTCATGCTGCAGAAGTTTCGCATCTCTTTTCAGCTCTTTATACCTGTCTCTTGTCCATTCAGTCCCCTGATCTCCATCATAACTTCTCTCACATATTTATTTATGTTTTCAGTCTCTTTGGCACAGTGATTTGGTTATTTCCATCTCAACCCTGCCACCTCACTCACTTATTACTGTATTCCTTCTCCTCCCACCTCTGAGCTCACCGAGATTTGTACGTGCCATGTCTGTCAGCAGATATTCTGTGCTAATTTTAATTCAATAATCTTTCCAAATCACTGTTCTGCCCCCTGCACTACAGTGAAACTGTGTTTTTGCAATAACTTTCTCTTAGCAAAGCTCCACCCTCATCGTTCTTTACCTGCCAGTCTCTTCTAACACTACTGTCTGGTTTCCTCTTTGCTGAAATATTTTCCTTCCTGGTTTCTGTGACTACTTTCTTTTTTTTTTCTGGTTCACCTCTTCTTTTCCAAGTTTCCATCAGACAGCTACCTTCCTCTGTTTCTAAAGTTTTTTGCTCTGAGGTCCTCCTCCCCATCTATAGTTTTTATCAACATCTTAAAATTCATATCTCATAATTTTGCCTCAATTTTGTTGAAATATCTTTCTTTGGAGAGCAGAAAAATGCTATTTTCTGTCTTTGAAAGTAATACCCTAATTCAGGCATATGCCTGAAAATATAATTTTTCTAGCCTTTCAACAACTCATTCTGTGTATTCCTCCATTTGATCCTTTATTATTAGAAACAATATATTATTTGGCTTTGCTTGCCTGGCTCTTTACAGCCTCTTTCTATTCTATTCTATTCTATTCTATTCTATTCTATTCTATTCTATTCATTCACAAACAAGGAGCCAACTCCCACTTTTTGTCCATTACTGGTGCCAATATCAGCACCGAAGGAAGCACTGTTCCAAAAAAGAATCTTCATTCAACCACTCACACTGGGAAAAAAAATGCTATAAAATTTCACCTCTTTTAATTTCTTCCAAAGTCCCTCTTAAATCTTTGTTTCAATCCAACATCAAGAAGACAGGTTTTAAAAAAATATCTAGTAATAGACCGAATTCCAGACTGTCCATAGGGGAGGGATCTGCACGGTGAATCATGATGAAGTTCATGTCATCTAATTTTAGCATAGGTGTCTATACTTGATCTAGTTCCAGAGATAACCTCTGAAGTCAACAAAACACGTTCTTCCACATCACATTTCTGTAGGATAGGTTTAAGAATGAGATAACTTGTTCCCCAGATTTTTTTTCAATTCCCTTCTTTGGCTACAGAACAGATTTGACACTGTAGTTCCTGCCCATTTGTTTTGGTTTTCTTCCACCTTGGAAAGAAGTTCTATGTTTTCAGTGAAGATTATCTACAAGGTGCTAAAAGAGACAGAATTCTTATCAGTGAAATTAATCTTTTGGCAATCCTCCTTCATGAGGCTGCATTAAATGAGTCAGAGCATGGTATTGCAGATGAAAATCACTGCTCCCAGTGACTTCTACCCACTTGGCACTTGGTTCAGGTCTCAGTTACACATCCTGCTGTGAGTTACGCTGTTGTGAACTATTTTATCTCATTGAAGTTAACTCTAAGGGGTTTTCTTTGGTTTGTTTTGGTTTGCTTTTTTTTTCCTTTTTTTACAACAGATACAATTTAATAGTGAATTAAATAAGTAACTCCTCAGGGAAGAGATTATTTGTTTGGCTTACTCACAAAAGTACCCAGTACATGCTTAGGGACCACTGGAAATCATATATTAACATAAATTTTAACAAATGACCTTCAAAACTGCAATTTTCCTGGATTTACTCAAGAACAAACAATGATTCTCTCAAAGTCCCCTTCCAACCCAAGACATTCTATGATTCTGTGATCTCCTCCCCAAAATAATAATTTAGTCATGCAGTACATTTATATAACTAGGCACCATCTTTGCTCTCAGCAGGAATATTCCTGTGTAATATCTGGGAACGATTCCCATTCCCCAACTTTCAATTAAATGTTATTTTTCAGAGGGAGTATTGTTTTTAGAAAGTGAAACTCAAAAGCATTGTTGTTGACAGAGCTCTATTATCTCATTTATTTTAAAGATATATGAGTGTGTGATATATATAAAATGCATGTGCTTTTTAATCTTATTTCCCAATAAACACGGCTTGGGTTAATGTCACACTTGACAGTGTGATGTTTAAAAACTTCTTAGACATTACTAAACTTTCTTGTACTCTACTAAAACAGGAAGATTTACAGAAATTAACAGTATTATTGTTCCAAAATCTAAAATGAGAAACTGGACTTAACCTTTTGCATGAAGTGATCACTTAAGGGAACAATTCTTTAAACCCCAATTTTCACAGATCTTGAAGAAAAAAGCAGTTTATACAGTTTTTTACTTTTGAATAATCCATTAAAATACCTTCTTAATACTTATAGCTGTCACCAACCACAGGTGTGTTAGTTTTAGAAGAGATTTTCATGAAGAAGTTGGATTGAACCTAAGGTTCAGCTGGTACTAAAACCCAGAATAAGTAGCAAGAAAAGAAAGGATTTACATACAACTTGCCCATGGCTTCTCTTTCAGTACAAATGTAACTGCTTGTGCTACACAGCGTAGTACACAGCACTGGAGGACAGCACTGGAGATGAAAGAGAAATTAGAACCTGCTAAAATAGTCTTTGCATTGAAAATTTTCCTAAGCAGATTTCCCAAGAGCACCTAAAATTTGCAGCTGTGGAAATATGGCAAGCAATTAGAAGATGATGCAACTAAAGGAATATTTACCTGCAAATAATAGATTTCTGCCAGGAAACAAGAGAGTCAACAGTTATAGTCTACTTGATATTTTTATAGTTTTTAATTATCCAGGAAAAAGTGGCTAAAGTATTAATATTGTACTACAAAAAGGGAGTGAGACCACTCTATTTGAAAATGAAAGAGAAGATTTTTTATTTGTTTGTTTGTTTGTTTTTGGTTTGGTTTGGTTTTAGCCCAGGACTTGAGAGAATAGGGAAAAGATTGAAGACTGTCTTTTTTAAGGGCTGAAGGCTGAGTTTCACGGTCTCAGAAAACTGTCTGATATTATGTAAAAAACTTCCTTATGTCTTAGACCTGTGGCAAAAAAGTCAGACAGGAAAGCTATTAGAAAAGCCAGGAAAAAAGTCTCTATTTCTATGAAATGGTCAGAATTTTCCAGGCAGACTGACATTTCTGGATGGAGTTCAGTACTTTGACCCCATGGACACAATAAAGAATCCAAAATGCTGCATGAGTAAGCCCTCATGCAGAGTAAAGGAGGAGTCTACACAAACAGCACATGGAGGTGCAGGCTGTGTGGCAAAGCCAAAGCAAACCAGCATAATGCCTGGCACCTGGAAAAAGAGGTGAAAGAAACTGCTCTGGGTTAGATCCCCATAAGAACAGCACAAACAACAGAATAGTGACTGCATGCTTTTCCAACAAGAATTTTTCAGTTGGCACAGTGCTAGTGTAGTGAAAGAAGATGAATGCACTACTGGCCTGGAATCAAATGGAACGTTACTTAATCGAAGCTAGCAGAACTGTGCAAAGCCATGGCTGTACATACAACAGTGCTAAAGCCAGCTTTGTTTAAACTGAAGGAGAAGACTAAAGACATAAAAGATTTAAACTTGGGAGTTAGAGTTATTACCATATCCACACTAAAGGATTATCAACACCAAATATGCAGGCAGAGAAACTGAAACACTCTTTATAGTAATAGCAAGTGGAAAAATAATGTATTGGATTAGAAGGTTTCATGCCATCCTTTTAAAAAAATAAACAAAACAAAATAAAACAAAACAAACAAACCAACCAAAAAAACCCTCAAAAAACTCCAAACCAAATAAAACAAACCTGAACAAAAGTCTAAGATCTTTCAGGGATACAGAGAAGCCCCTAAGAGATCAAAAAATAATAATTAAATAATCCAGTCTTCTGATGACCCATT
The DNA here is from genome assembly GCA_013399875.1 of Gymnorhina tibicen. Classification (NCBI taxonomy): domain Eukaryota; kingdom Metazoa; phylum Chordata; class Aves; order Passeriformes; family Artamidae; genus Gymnorhina; species Gymnorhina tibicen. The sequence goes on along the minus strand of VXAZ01001368.1, from coordinate 395,845 downwards.
ACAGCTTCTACCCGGCATAAAAAGAAATTAAGTAAACACTTATTCTCTGTAAATCACAGAATTAAGAATCAGTAATCACCATCATACTGTAAAAAAACAAAGACAGATATCTCTGTCCAGGTTTTACCTCTGAACTCAATTCCCAGTCTCATCAGCGGCAGGTCTGAGAGATACCTAATTAATTTTTCCCCCCAGTGGTGCAGCTTTAGGTTTCTAACAAATATTCGGGGGGGGGGGAAAGATTAATCTTTCTGAAATATATTACTCCCTTAGAGAGTTTTCATTTCCTCAGACTCTGCATTGTGCTTAACACACAATGAGATTTTCCACTGAAACAAGCCTGCAGCACACCACATGCACAGAAAATATTTTTCTTGTACGGTGGGTAAAGATCTTTTCATGCGAGGAAAACAACAAGACAAAATATTTTCAGGTCCTTAAAGTTGTGGAGAGAGTCAGCATACAAGACTAATGAAAAAAGGATATTTTTATAGACTACAACAATAAAAAAATCAGGTCAATTGTAATAAATTTAATGAATGACCAAAATTTCTTGTCGTAGTCGACAAGGACATGGTTGAAAGAAAAAGGAAAATGTAGAACCACCTGCTCCCTTATCATCTGTGCAAGTCATGTTGCATGAGAGGTACCAGTGAGACCTCAAAGGCCAGGCAAACTAGGCCTGCAGCAGGCTCCTTTGCTTTGTGAGCTTATTCAACAAGGTACTGTGCGTGTGATCAAGCTGCTTTCCACAGGCTTCTTTCCTTTGTTCTGACAGGCTGTTTTTTCAGTGCCTTGACGTCTCCTTCCTTCACAATTCATTCATCTCTTCCCTATTGCTTCCATGCCATCCCTTTTTCCTTGCTTTTCTTAGCTATGTCCTCTTGATCCTAGGTTTGGATGATTAGAGAAGAATGTCAAATTCTGGTTTTTTGGGGGTTTTTTGTTCTATTTTGTTTTGTTTTATTTTGTTCTTGGGTTGTTTGGTTTTTTATTTTTCCCATAAGTGTGCATCCATTCTTAATAATTTGGAAGAAAACCTTGACTGTATATCCAGGTTATAAGCATGACTTAACAACTGAAAACATAAGGTAAACAAAAGGGATGAATTTTGTTATTATTTTTATTAGGACGCCTGGCTCCTGAGGTTAAAGTTCTTAAGATATAACTGTTCCTAGCAGAACTGTAATAAAAACCAGGTAATAATGTAATACATAACCCAGGAAATTAAAGAAATTCCATTAGGTCAGGGATTGACTTTTCTGTTTAAACCCTGGAGGATGCATGCATCAGTAAAGAATTGACGTTAGATAAGAGTACCATCCCCAGCTGGCAAAACAGGTGTATCACTATGTAATACGGCTGATAACAGTTTGCTGGTAGTTTTCCAGTGCAATTCTGGTTTTGGAAAGGCTCTCACTTTAAATTATACTACATTAAGATGAATGGGGATTGAAAGCCCTCAGAACAGTCTCCTGAGGTTCTCATATAATGAAATGACACCAGAAAATTTAATCCCCTGCTCCCCACCCCTAGCCAGGGCAAAAATTGGAAGTTTTAGTAACCGCAAGAAGAACAACCCTGTGCTAATTCCGTCCTGACTGCCACACGCTGCCTCTGCAGTTTGTCAGGGTGTATTTTGACAAAAGCCTGCCAACAAGGGTTCCAAAATTTTCCTGAATTGTGAATCCTCCTTTTTGTGTTGGGAATAAATATTTGAGGTAGAAATCAGGTCAGAAGGAGCTAAATGGCCAGACTCCCACTGACTTCAACGTAGCCAGCATCTATTCCTGTCATACAGTGATTTTTATTCTTTTTCCTGACTACAGAAATACCAGAGGTGTTTCACTAAAAAAGAAAGTCAACTTTGGAGCAGAGCTTAAATTTTTTTTCCTCTCTGAACACCACTTAAACTGCTGGTCATGATAAGGTGGTGCAATATTATAACTGAGTAATGTTTACAGTGCCGTTTATATGCTATATGGTGATAAAGGAAAAAACTTTATCTCAGGAAAACGAGGATGGAAGTCCTCTCTTATCCATGGGAAATTGCTATGAGCCTTTTCGGCCTGACTAACTGATGTATTAATACTTTATGTATTTATGCCTCTTTATGTTTTCTTTCTTGCCTTTTTTTTTACTTAAGGCCTTATTTCTTCACACCCATACCAGGTGATGTTGAAAGCTGTACATTTGTATGATCAGTCTTTTTTATTGTGATTTTGTGGTGTGCTTCAATTTTTTTGGGGGGGGAGGGAGGGGTGTAGGGGTTAGGGAGTATATTTATTCTAAATGAAATATCTTTTTTCCTCCACTAAAAGTGGAAGTGTGGAAGAAGTTAGATTTTCAAATAAAAGCATCAATTCCTGTGACTTCTGCTGTAGGCTGCCATATTTCTGCCAAATCATTTCATACCAGCAGCATTGCAAGTGATGTCTGTGATCAAGGTCTCCAGCACTGTGAGCGCTTCCAGGCTGACCCTTATTTTTCTCTCCAAGTACTTCTTGCCCTGTACAAAAATATTGTATGTCCTTTAGCACTCTGAATGTAATGTCCCATCATGCCATCTGGGCTTTATTCAGGATAGCTGGTCCATGTGACTTGCTTTTGCCTAAGATCCATTCCTCTGTAACACTGCCTGCAGATGTTTTCCCTAGGTTTTTGTCCCCTAGTTCCTGTTTTCATTGACCTCTAAATCCCCTGAGCTTTTAATTTTATTTTATTTTGGTTTGGTTTAGCTTTTGTTACATGCAAACCATACGGGACACATTCTGAGGAAAGTAAACAGCATTGCTGCAAGGCTAATAACTTAGTTCTTTAAGTATGGGATATAATAGAGTTATTGTGAAGTGGGAAAGGAATCCAGGGCTATGGCTTGCCAGGTGCTATACTGGTGTGCTATCCTCATCATTTGTTGTTGCTCTGGGAGACAGTAAAACTTCACTCGCAAACTCTAGTGTGTGGGTTTATTTTTCGTTCTTTACAGCTGCACAACAATATGGAAAACTAATGCAGATTTAAAATACTGGGAGGAGGGATTTGCAGGGAAGTGGGAAATAATATTCTGGTACAGCAAAATTGTGAACTCTGACTTGTGGTACCTTCCCACTTTATACCACCAAACATACGTTCCCACTGTGAAATTAGTATTTTTACACATACCTTTTGATAGAACACCATCATTTCTAAATGAGAGACTCTTTGAGTGTTTGAATAAAACAATTCTGTGTGTTTCCCCAAGATAACATTAATATATTCAGGAGAAAGCATTGGCAAAGCAGAACAGATCCTATGTACCTAGATAACATCTGGGTTTGGTCAAGGGTATCAATTACGCTCTGAAGATATATAGCAATCAGCTACTCGGACAATATTTACAATGCTTAGCTGAATGAATACCTACCTATTTCCATCAAGAAATATTTCACACCAAATCATCAGTTGTGATAAATATTGCCCAATTTTTTTTTATTTAAAAGGTAACAAATTTAAAAAGAAATCAAAGAAAAAATAAAAGGGGTAAGGCAGAGTTTCAGCTGAAACAAAAGGCTAAGCAGTACAAAGCAAGATGCAGGATAAAAATTTCAAATGCTCGTAACATGAGTCCAGAGTCACTGAGTGTTGACTTAGAGATCTATGGAACAGAGATCCGTGGTGAAATTAATAAAAATAAAGCACAATGTAATCAGCAGTAGCACATTCCATTATTGAAATTAAAACAATATAAAAGGCTAATCGGCATAATTCCAACTCTACCACTTTAAAATAACTGGATTTTTTGACATGTGCTAATGCTGTACCAGTAGATGAATTTCATTACAGGCAGAATCTACATCTGTATCAAATTCTGGCAATCATGAATCAAGAAACCACTCCCAATGAGTATTCATGTGTTCTCATGTCAGATTTTGTATTACAGGCCCAAATAAAAGATAGCTGGGGCCATGGCTTCCACTGACCAACATATTTATTTTGGGACAGGCTTGTTGTTAGGGAAATACTCTGCTGAACTGTGGGTGACCTCTTCTACCTCCTCTTGCACATGAGTTATTTCTAACTAGCATACAAAATTAAAACCAGATATGTTCAGCTCTATGTGCACTTGGTGAAACCGTGTACAGTATACACTGCTGGCTTTGCTCAGGGTGATCTGCAAGAGGAATCCATTAGTGGAAAAACACACATAACCATTTTAAACTATCTTCCCACTTCTCTTTCAGTTTCCATGGTGGAGAGCTGCTGTCACAGAGATGTCTAGTATTGTCATTGTCTTAATACTTAACTGATTGTGGAATAATTCAAACACTCCATTTGAGTGTTCAAACTCTCCATTCAAACACTGTTTCCTCCAAGATACAGACTAAAGTGTAATTCTGAGAATAATGAAAGTGTATGAAAATGCTCTGAATGTTCAATATAGCATATACAACAACTTTTGTCTTCTGTTTCTGAAACTAGCATAATGGAGGCGGTGAAAAAGGTGCCCTAGTAATAAATACAAGTGGATATTATATCAATATTTATATGGTCCATTCTACCTAATCCGCTGCACAAACATGCAGCACTGTAAATCTAATAAATAGATAGCAAACAGATGGAATGATAAGAGTCATTCCAGTATCTATTATATCCGAAACACTTTTCCATTAGTGTGTTATGTTCTGATAGTAAGGGGACCTTTTTCTCCCTTTTTGTGTCATGTTGAATGATCTATGAGACTTAGAAGTAATGTAAAATTTCAGAGTCATGCAGAGAACATCTGTTACAGATAATAGTGCTTTCATGGAGACCTTTCTGCCCTGGCTGTATAGAGAGCTAGCTTGCTTAGAGTTACCCTGAGTCTAGATATCACAGTTGTGAGAACTGGATTAGGCACTGGCAGGGAAGGCAAAGCGGGTATGGTCCACAATTCCCAACTGCAGGACTTTGAGCACGATGCTTCAGATTGTTCCCCTTCCATACAAAGTTTCGCTTACCAAAAAAGATAGTTTATATCTCTGCAAAAAAAAAGAGGTTGTTTTTGATCAGAAATCTAGTAAGTGCAGTCTTATAAGACTTGTAAGAGGAATGAGGTGATGTTATGCATACTTTATTAAGCTGGGCTCTGCCTTCACTCTATTGGGTAATAGAATTTCCTGTTCAGGAGAAACTACTTAGAAGTGTTGTGTGATGTAAGGTGTGATGTAAGGTGTGATGTAAGGTGTAACAAAATCAGGAAAAAAATAACCAACCAAACAAAAATTATAATTTTTTTTGTGACTGTCTTGTTCTTCACAGCTTTCAAACGGAACAATTTTACATATTCTTGAACATAAATTATGGATGCTAACAGAAGCTGCACTGCAGTCTCAGCAATGAAATAATAATTGTATTTGTTCTCTAAGACTTATCTTTCACTGTTTCAGAAGTTTATAATCTTTTTTTTAGTACCGCATTGCATGTTCTTCAGCTCACCAAATGTGCCATCAGAAGACATCAAAAGGTGCTAGAAAATAATAATATTTTTAAATTTTTTAATGTTTCACCACTGAAGTAATTTCCCTTGTGATCATCTGAGATCTCCTTGATTATTACTTCACAGGCATTGATCCTTGTCAACAACAAAATCAGCAAAATAAGCCCATTAGCTTTTGCTCCTCTGAAGAAACTGGAAAGACTTTACCTGTCCAAGAACAACCTGAAGGAACTCCCAGAAAACATGCCGAAGTCTCTCCAGGAGATACGGGCTCATGAGAATGACATCTCCAAGTTGAGGAAATCTGTCTTTAACGGACTGAATCAAGTGATTGTCTTAGGTATGAGCATGAGAAATTGTAACAAACACTACTGAGTGTTTTTTTTCAAGATGTTGTTTTTAGTTTGATCACTGATTAGGTGTAGAAAGCCGACAAATGCTCCAATAAATTGTCCCTCCAAATTAGCTTTGACCTGAAGAATATAGGTACCTACACTGCAGCACAGCTCACAACCATGTTTTGTTGGCAGAACTAGGCACCAATCCAATCAAGAGTTCAGGCATTGAAAATGGAGCTTTTCAGGGGATGAAGAGGCTCTCCTACATCCGTATTGCAGACACCAACATCACAAGCATCCCAAAAGGTAAGAAATTCAATTAATATTTCGGAGATTTGCACAGGTATAATTTGGTAACTTTTAGTCAGCTGGGAAAAAACATATTATGGAAGATTTTTGAGTCAGTCTTTAGCCTATCTATTTTTAGATCAGATGACTTCTATTAGTTTTGAAAATTTTGTCTTTTGGTTACGAGAGGCTCCAAGAGAGGTGCCCTGAAAAATGTAATTTTCTGTTATTTTTCTGTTATGCTTTTCTTGTCTCATAGCTGAAATATAAAATGGAAGAACATTTTCTGCCTCCAAGCCTGGTTATTGAGCCTGATCAACATTGCACAATTGTAAACTCATGTAGAATTAACTGAAGTTGTACAAGCATAAAATCAGCCCTCCACAAGTCTGTTGGTTGAAGCCAAAAAATACTGTCCCTATAATGAAACAGAAAACTGCTATTTTTCCATAGCAAAGTACTTAATTGCAAATTCCTACAAAATAAGAACAATTTTAATTTAATTTATTAAAAACAAAACAAACAAACAAGAATGGTTCCAATACAGAGGAAATTATATTCAATTTACTCATACTTCAGTCAACAGATTGTTTTGAAACGACTGAAAACTTTTTGAAAGACAGTATTGGCTGGTTTTTTTTTCCTTCCCATATTTCCTGTTTTGGATGTTCCTTTGAGGGACCTCAGATAGGTAAAATATGTTTCCTCTTTTTTTTCCCTGATAAACAGAATTTGTAAACTAGTATGCTCCCTAGCTAAAATAGCACTAGAATTATTTTGCCTCATACTTACAATTGCATTTTCTACTGCTGTTACTTGTTAAATATCCAGGTGCCAGATGTTTGTACATTTATGTATGTGGGTAGTCTGACTAAAATGAAAGTCCTTTCTCCTACAATATTTTATATGTGCTATTTACATAATCATGAAGGCTAGACATAATAACCGAGAAGAATTTAATTTAGGTATTTTTCAAGAGTTAACTGGTTTATAACGACTAGAGGAGCCTGGTCTTATTTCATACTAAATAAATTGTTACTAGCTGTTTTCAGGTTCCCTGATTGTGAAAGTTCTTTATTCCATTTAGTGAATTGTTCATGGGCATGTTTAGAAAAAATCTTTTGTCAACTGTAAAAGACCCTTGGTATAATGCAAGTATTTTTTAAAAAGATAAGAATCCAGTTTAATCAAAAGTAATTTGGTGGTATTCTCTCTTTCAGGCCTTCCTCCATCCCTTACTGAGCTTCACCTTGATGGCAACAAAATCAGCAAAATTGATGCTGAAAGTCTCTCTGGACTCACCAACTTGGCAAAGTAGGAATTAATTTCTTTCCACATAAACTATTAGTTGAAATTGCAGTCATTGCACACACAATTAGAAAACATCAGTCTGGGCTTCATGAGTGTTAGAATCATTGAAATAATCATAACTTAGCAGGAAAGGCTTCTAAGGATTTGTGTACTGATTGAAGAGAATAAACACTTTTATTTTCCTGACAAAACTTTTCATCTGTTTTCTATTATGAGTGCTATATGCTCAGGACAACTGTTTATTTGATTTACTAAAAAAAAAAAGAGAACAATTAGATTTTTTAAATTATGTCATGTTTATTTCATTGTATGTTCATCTTTGGTTTATGCAGTTTTCTTGGGACACAGAAATGCTCTTGCAGTTTTTCTGGAAAGTGAGGAAAAAGCACTTGGGAACCACGACTTCTTTCCTCAGTGGTTCCTTTGTTTCTCAAGAAAGGCAAGTCTGCAATGAGTCCAGGAACATGATTAAAAAAAAAAATCATAAAATTTAGTTGAAAAATTGTCACTGTCAGAGTGATTTTACTCTGCTAATCTGTGACTATATTGCTGAATAAGTTCCTCTAACTGTAGGAAAATAAAAGGACAATTCCCAAAAAGCAGTTATACAAAATTATTTGTGACTTCATTCACATAAAAAAGCATGTAGCATCGTAAAATGGGCCATTACTACAAATCATTTTACTAATTTAATATTTCAAACCTTTATTATGAAAATAATTTAATTGATCAAAAAGACTGATAATCAGACTGTTAATCAGATTACTGGATCTAATTAATGAATATTCATCTTAATCATTCTCCTTGTCATAATGAGAGTAGAAAACAGAAATCAGAGAAAGATTACTGAGCAACAGGAGTTTAGTTTACTAGTATTTATATTAGCTTGGACAGCAATTCAATGCAGTGAGTATATAGTAACATAACACATATTTTGGGTCTGAAAATTCCAAGATATAAAGTTTAGAACAGCTTTCCAGAGCTTATAAATTAGGACATTTCATTTTATGTTTTATGTTCATATTAGATCATAGACTGAAAAAAAAGCCAGTCCTAGATTTTGATGAAAAAATAAAAATACTATAATTAGGAGTTAGAGGATTATGAAGCAATTATTTTTTTGTTACAGAGGCTTAGTATAGAATTTAACACTCTTCAGAGAAATTATGAAAAAAACTTCCAAAACCAAAACAAGATGATAACTAGTCAGGTAGAGAGTAATTTATTTTACTGGATGTGGGGCTTGTGGGGCATGTAAGCTGTCCTGCAGATGACACAGTTTTTCTGTTTTCACATTCACACTTGGAAAACACTACAGGCAGCATCACATGGACAACATTGTTGGAAGTCTGCCTTAAGACAAAGTTTTAAACAGCAAGTGATAATGGACTCCTAAAAATAATCTATACTTGGGCTGCTTCTATTGTGGCTGCACTGTATGGAGCAACAAGATACTCTGTTGACCGTGATGGGGAAATGTGGAGCTGCTCAGAGCAGGCACCAAGTTTTAAACCACTCTCTGCCCTTAAGCAGGTAACCTCCGCATAGTCAGAGATCCTCTTTTGCAGAGGTGAGAGGTAAGGCAGAACACGGATTGGTGAACAAGGAGGACACGGCACAAAACAAAAGAGACAGGTGAGGAAAGGATGGAGCTATGGAAGAGCTCCAGCCCAGCATACCAAACCCCAGCTTTTACTTACACATCTAAGTTTTCAGAGATATTAGGACAGGGTCAGACAACCTTGTTCATGTCCACTCAAGCTCGACAGTCTAATTGCTGCCCTAAAGCACAGTTAAACTTTGAGGAATAGGTAATTTTTCTGAGCATGTTAGGGTATTTTAAACTGTAGAATGTTTCATGCAAGAGCTTGGTGTAGGTCTATTGCTGATTCTCTTTTGAGTTTTCTTGCATTCTAGAAGATGTACAATATTTGTCCTTTTTTTGTTTGTTTTCCTTGTAAAATTACTCTTAAATCTTTCAAAAGTCTTCATAGACTGCTTCAGTGAAAAACCAATAATCTTATGAAAGTAAACCCAACAAAGACTTTGCTGATTACATGCAGAAATGAGCTCCAAGAGGATATTCACATTACACATCTGATATTACTAATGTCTATACCTTATTAAAGCTTGCTGAAGTTCCATAAAGTGAAATTTGAACCAGAAAAAGGGAGGTTTAGACTAGATACTAGGAAAAATTTCTCCACTGAAAGGCTAGTCCAGCACTTCAACGGGCTGCCTGGGGAAGTGATGGAATCACCATCCCTGGAAATGTTCAAAAGTCATGTGTCTGTGGCACCTGGGGACATGGTTTAGTGGTGAACACGGTGGGGCCGCATTAACGTTTGAACTTGGTGATCTTAGAGGTCTTTTCCAACCTTAATGATTCTACGATTCTAAGCCCATATTAATAATAATGGTGTTGAGCATCATGAAGTTTCTTTCAAAAAAATAGTGGAAATGGTCCAGCAGGGATGTTGGAGATAAAAGGTGAAAAAGTATTTGAGAGTTTCTTCAGTTTTGAGATATGTTTTCGATGATGCTCTTCAATGATTTAGAACACTGTGACTAGATCTACTGAAACGCTGGAAAAATCTTACTTATTCACTAATATAAAAGGAAGTAATATATCAGTGTATGAAGCAAGAGTGATTTTTCAAATTCTTCCCTTTTTTTTCCTATGGGAAGAGTGATGAAGACCATATTCTTTCCAAACACTCTTAATCACCCTCTGTTTTACACAATAGTATTGATTTACTTCATCTGTAAGCATAGCCCCAAGTGACTGAGAGCTTTTTGTAAGACATTTAGAGGAGATGTAATTACATATAATTTCACTCCTCCTGGGATTTAGGTCCACTTCACTACGGACTCCTATAATTTCATTCCTTCCCTAAAAGACTGTGCAAAGGAATTACTTTTTCTTCAACAGACTAATATGAGAATCAGAATTGCTGTTTTTCATACTGGTCTCCCAGGTGTGACACATCTGCTTGTAGACAAGCAGTATGAATTGAGCACATATTTAGATATGTGTCAAACAAGAATTTGTAGCCCTCTGACAAAATGTGGTCGGCTTTTTTCCAATCCTTTCAAAGACATCCACTATGATTACCCGTCACTGAAGTCGTCTTTAAGCATTCTGCAGAACTTCAGACTGAATTGCTCTGAAGGATCCAATCCCCCAAGCTTTCCTAAATCTTGGTATACTCTATTCAAAAGAAAGTTCATTCTAATAATTTTTAAATGAAAATTCTTCATTGCCAAATTCTAGCAAGGGGATGGGATACTGTGAATTGATTTCCAAATGAAACAAATTCCTGTTGATGTAAATCTCCTTTGTCGTTTAATAGTTTGAAAACATTGCCATGTTTAAATGAGACTATTTGCATTATATGTAATACTAGTTAATACTAGGAAACCACTCTGCCATAAAGATCAAACAAGAATTTTCAGTTCTGTGATTTTATTCTAGGTTCAGACCCTGAATTCTGAAACTGCTGCAAGCCACAAAGTCACGGGCTATTAGATAACTGTGAATAAGGCTCTCTTTAAAAGTACTCCTCCACAGCAAATCATTTTAACATGAGGTTTCTTATTAGCTATATTAAATTCTCTTATTGATTAAGTTATTAATAAATCTCAGAGCATTTTTCCCCTCAATATTAAAAAAGAGATTGCTTAAAGAAAAAACGAGCAAAATAGATGAGCTACGTTTAGTCTTTATAGAAATAATTTTCTCAAATTACAATACTCCTGATGATGACAACTCCTGAAGTATTGTCACTGATTTCTTTACTACAACACAGAGTATTGTAATTTATGGGAGCCTCTTGAAAAATTTCTGCCCTTTGGTAATTGCAAACCAAAATACTGTTAACACAGAAATACACAGATATAAACAGATTGTCCAAATTGAACATAAATTGTGCTATAAACCTAGTATGTGGATGTGTAAACCAGAAAGGATGATTTTGTGATGAAAAATATGGATTGGAGAAATGTGTAAGTCCCACTTCGGCACCCTAGTAAAGGGATCATAAAGTATGACTGAACTCCTGTTTCCAGTATGTAACATGGCTCTAACTACTTAAGTATCTTAGCAGGATGTGGTGAAGTTTTAAGCTTAACAGTTCTGGGAATATGGGTTGTGTAATTTGACAAAAAATGTTACAGACAATGAAAGTTACAAGTATCACTTACTCAGTGTTTCAGCTTTTAAAGAAGGACTGGTGCCTGCAGAGGTGCACAGTACATATTTACACCAGGATTAGTCATACAGCTCATCAAATATGAAGTATCATAAGCACAACTTGAATGATATAATGATAATTATGATTGTCCACATCACATGTCAAACCCATTTAATCTTTTTTATTTAACCTAGCTCTACCTAGCTCACACATAATTCTGAAAATTAGCCTGGTCTGTTCTGCAACAGCAGTGTAGAGAAGCAATCAACCCAAGAAAGATACTTATGTGGGCAAATTTAACTTTTTTTTTTTTTTTTCAGACTGGGTCTCAGTTTCAACAGTATTTCATCAGTTGAGAATGGCTCTCTTAACAATGTACCTCATCTGAGAGAGCTCCACTTGAACAACAATGAACTTGTCAGAGTACCCAGTGGACTGGGTGACCACAAATACATACAGGTAAAGTTTATCATACTGTCACGGAGAGCAATAGTTGAAAGATTCCTAATGGTAGATATGCATTTATTCAGTCTTGAACAAAAATGTACATAGTATTTGTAACTTGGTGCAAGTTTCATAAACTCTTGAATTATTGAGGAAATGTTGCATATAACACTCTTATTCTGATCTTTTTTTGTGGAAATTGTTATGGAGGTATATAGATCTGGAGGTGTGCATTCATTGTCTCTTTGTGTCTGAGGGGCCACAACAAATATGGGATTATTTGTGTACTTTGGTTTCCTCTTTACTCAAAAAACACTTTCCAAGAACATTTCTTCTGTTGATTTTTTTTTTTCATTCTACTCAGTGACATATTGCAACCTTTCCCAAAAACCTTTTCTTTGTTATCTCACAAAACAATGCCATCAGGAGAGAAAATAGACAAAATAGGCATTTCACATCACCAGAACTTTAGAGGCCCTTGCGGCCAGATATCTAGAAATATTTTCTCTTGGGAACAATCTAAATCTGTCTTCACTCGAACTAAGATTTTACAGGAAAGAAAGCTCCCGAAGAATGAAGACTCCCAAATGTAAATTACCCCTTGCATGTAGCTTGGAAAAACTCTCCAGAAATGGTGAATCTTGAGCAAAATAATATTCATCAGCTACTTTAAATCATCATTAGTGGTTACTTTGGCTCTAAATTCTGTATAGTTGCACTCATGAGAATGAAAGGATTAGAGCTGGAGAGAAACCAATCACCATCAAATACATTCTCTGTATACAGCACATGCTTCTGAGCCACAGTGCTGTATTAATAATTTCACGTCTTTGGCTCCTCTTTTGGTTATAGTATGACCAGCTGCCAGTAACATTATTAGATTACCTTGCACAGTTTCTGCACTTTGTGTAGAAATTATCCCAACTGGGCGTATGCTAGGTGTTTCAAAAGCTAAACAGAGTCAAGGATTTGTTTGGAAAGAAGATATATTTGTATAACGTTGCAAAAAATACCTACCAAGCGTTTAATATGAAATCTTTTATCTTATTTGCCATGGTAGCTCTATTTCTCACTTCAGTATGTCTATGCTTTCCAGGTGGTCTATCTTCATAACAACAAGATTGCTTCCATTGGTATCAATGACTTCTGCCCTCTTGGCTACAACACCAAAAAGGCCAGCTATTCCGGCGTGAGCCTCTTCAGCAACCCCGTGCAGTACTGGGAAATCCAGCCCTCTGCTTTCCGGTGTATCCATGAACGCTCTGCAGTACAGATCGGAAATTACAAATAGATGTCTAAAGATGGGGTTCGGTTGTGTTCCAGCTAAAGTATCTGTTGTTATAGGCCTGTTCAAAAAATTGTTGCTAGCAATTAATGCCAAATGCCAGAAACTTCACTTTAAAGTGGAGATGATCCACTGATGTAGAATAAATGAGACATTACAGATGTACAAGAGCGAGCAAACCATCAAAAAGTATTGCCAACTGTGCTTTAAAATGACTTATTTCAGCGTTCTTTTCCAGCATGCTTTCTGTGGCATTTTTCAGTTTGCTAAATGCTACAGGTTTTCAGATTCCACTGTATATGAAATTCGGAGTAAATATTTGTCAAGTTATGATATATTAAAAAAAAAAAAGATAGTGATTGCAGTTATTTTTATAGCCACACACAGAGAAAAATAGTAGAGGGAAAAAAGACTCTCAAATCATGTTGAGACTTGAGAAGGTAAGAGTTACCTCCTTTAAATTTATTTCAAGCCCTGGAGGTTTAAAAATATCCACTATAACTCTAAGATAATTCTGAATGTATCTATTTAGCAGAGGCAAATAAAGTTGTTGCTAATGTCATTATTTTTGGAAAAATAAAATAAATTCGTATTGTACACATAGTTCTTTAAAGTTTGCCATTCTTCTAGAGCAATGCTATTCAGAATTAGCCTAACATCATTCTAATGAACAAAATATTGAGTAGTCTGCAGTAAAAGATGTGTAACCTATATCTGGAGCTCGATGACTAAATTTCTCTGGTGCAAATCCTTCTCACCTTAGTCACAAGAGCAGTTTTTATGACTTCACTGCCTTGTAGAGTACGGTATAAGGGTTTAGTAATTGTTATCAATCCATGTATTTATCTAAACAAAAAACCATAGCAGTTCACTGTTCACTTGTTCTGCATTGTACATTTGTCATCATCCTTTACTGGTTTTGGTTTTTAAAAAAAGGAATTAATTGTGAAGTAGAGATATGCAGGCTCCTCCATCTGATGAATTTGTGGAATTTAGACTATAAGCAAAATCATAAGTATAGAAATATATGAAGTGAAATAACTGCAATTAGGGACCTTGCTGGAACATCATTTGTAGAAGTATCTATTTAGAGTGATTTGGAGCCCTCTGTAAATTGGGATTCTTCAACCCATACCAGTGGGTAGCAAGCACATCAAAGATAGGCTGCACATTTCTACTGTCAATCTTCAAAGCTAAACGTATACTCAGTAAAAACATCACCTGGAAAGAATCTTCTGCAGACTCTTAGTACTCCAAGGTCAATCTCTCTAATTTGTAAAACTTATATGTCATTTATATTAAAGAATAATGTAATACAGGCAAACTCCAAAGTGTTTGTCTTTCTTCTTTTGTTTTGATAGCATAACATAGTGTGTCAGAACTTTAATTAAGTCTTGAAAATTGAACATCATTGGCATGGTGATAGCTAAAGACAGAATGAGTTGTGTGAAATTCTTTTGCCTCAAGGAACATTTTCATGCCTAACTTTCACAGGGGTTTTTTTTGGAACAAACAAACATAGTCTTTTTATAGCTGGCATTTATTCGGTAGTAAATAATTGGAAACAATTATGACTCACTATAACCATTACACAGAAAAAGCATGTTTGCACTCTTCTGAGCTGTCTTCTTCGTATAGTAGCCAATGATTTCTCCGCTTTCTATCTGTTTTTCTTCTGGGTTTCATATTTTCAGTGTTATTTTTAAATAAAACAAAGAGTATATGATATCTTTCTGTCACTGGAGGGAAAACCCTCCAGAAAATCAGCAGTTATGTTTTTTTCCTTTTGGTTCTTGGTTAGATATCAGCTATTGTGCAGATGGAGACTTCATGCAGAAAACTAAGCACTGGCACTTCAGCTGAAAACAAAGGCATTATCTTAGCTTGAAAAACTCCACAGGGTTTGTATGTACATGGTTACAGAAAGAGATTCACACAACAAATAATAACAATTATATAAAGCATCATATAAACATATGCACAAACTTTCCATTTCTCCATCCGTAGTTTTAAAATATCACATACTAAGGCTTTTCTTTCAAAACAGAACAAACTTTAAGTCCAGAAGAAAGTATCTGAGTTTGATTCTCCTCTGTAGTGCTCATGATATGTCCCCTACCAAGCTTGCTGCTTGCTGCTGAAGCACAAGTTATTCCTCATAAAATACATGCCCTGCTAACAACCAAGGGCTGCAAAGATAGCAGGACTTTCCTGATTCCCAGTCTTGCTCAATGAAACAGAATAAGCAAATCCTATAACAAGAGACCTAAGCAAGATCATGACAAATCAAAGGTAAACACACTGGTGGTTTTCCACAAATTGTGCAGCCACACCAGTGATGTTTGACTGATGGGATTCTATCCACGCACAGCATCTGCAGAGACTTCAAAGCAGCAGGAAGCCCAATACTTTTTAAACCACTTTTCAAACTACTTTTCATATAAATACAAAACAGATGGCTCTTCCACTTAAAAAAGAAACAAGGAAAGAAAAAAAAGAAAGAACAAAAAAGAACAAACACGAACAATCTATAAACAATTGGGTGGAAAGAAATAAGAGAACTAAAGTAGAAAGCCTTTGGGCCCAACAGTGCATCCTCAATTTCTTCGTAAAATATGAAGACAGTAAATGGTCACAACTGTTGGACTCAAACACGTAAAGAATAATACCCTGGTTTCTTGGTGCGGCCTAAAGCATCTTATCCCTTACTGCCTGCAAGGGTGTGACCATCTTTTAGTCCAGTTTCTCCTAAAGTGCACCAGGTTATGGACAGTTATCATATACTCAATTGCCGATGTATAAATGACACTAAATCTAATTTCATTTCCAGGAAAGGATTCACTCTTAAATCCTTGGCATCAGGGTGTTGCTCTCATTTCCAGGGCCATACATTTTTTTCAGTTGCCTCCACAAACTAAAATCCTCTAAGCACAAGGTCTGGCAATGGCTCTTTGGTCCATAATTTGGTTTGGGGTTTTTTGGGTGGCTTTTTGGGGTTTTTTTAGGGGTTCTTTTTGATCTGCTAGTGAACCACTCTATTACAATCTATTTCTGGTTACATTAGCTATTTTTGCAAATAGATAGCATTATCTACCTCGTGCTCATACACAAAAAATAGGAGAAAGCTGACAAATTGTGTTTGTTCAAAGCAAGCATTAACTTGATGCATCTCTAATACCATATGCAAAATAACTAAAAAGATTACAGACTTTCTGATCCCACCACTGCTCTGAAGTGCCATCTAGTGTCACTGAGGGACAGTAACAAAGTTACTGTTAACTAGAGAAAACTAGAAGGAAAAAGGTTTATGAGGCTTTGTGAGAAGAGGGTATCCAAATTCACATACTCTGCTGTTTTAGTTTTCTATTTTTATTAAGCCAGAGGTGCAGAGCTGCGAAATCAATAGTCTTTTTGTACACCCACAATCAAATATGCTTGCTTTGAACAAGGATGGATTTTTGCTCATTCTCTCTGTATGCACACATTGCTCTGAAGTCAGTTTTGCTTCAGAGACTGGCCCTACATCTGTGTTTTTTGGGCTTTTTTCAAAAGAGTTGCCCTAATTTATCTGAAAGTAGTTCATTCAATAAAAAGGAAAATAAATTAAAGAGTCATGTTAGTGAAAAGTTGCAGAGCACTGAAAGGGAAACATGAGCTGTCAGATAGATGTTCAATATTAACTGCCTCATCTTCAAAATGAAATCGTGAAATTAAGAATAGCTGATAATTTTTAACATAAAACATAAACTTAACAATGCTCCGGCAGCTCCATCTGCAAAAGAACAAAGTTTCTGTGGATGTCCTGAAAAGGCACAAAAACTGTTTAGCTGTTTGGATTACACTCAACACAAACACTCAAACAGCTAGACTCATCAATGGCTACATTTTAAGTGACACAAACCAGCCTTTGGCCTCCTGCCCTGCTTCCTGCTCTGGAGGTTCAGGGCTGTTAGTGTGCCATAAGTGCATAAGAGGATCAGTCTGGATACAGGCACTACAGAAGGCTGTTTACCCTGCCTGTTAAACTGCACACTTTCCTTTCTGAGATATAAAGATGTGGTTTCTTCAGAACTGCTTTGTCAGGCAGTTTCCTTACTCAGTGTGTACATTATGCTGCTTGAAAGCTTTGGAGATTACCTCTATGTGGGTGTCTTAAGTCAGCAGACCAGAAGAATGTTAATGCTCTGTTACTGCCTGCTTGAATTGGACTTAAATCTGTGGGAGAAAGAGTGGACAAAACCATGAGAAATTGTATTGTTCTAAATATATGTATATAATTCACAGATCTTTTTAGACTACAGCAGCAAACTAATAACAAAATTTTAACAGTGTGATGAGAAGCAGTGATGGTTGTGTTTCTATATCCGTGTGTATTTCTGCAGCATGAAACACAGTGAAGAAGCTTTTGAAAAGCAGCAATAATTGTAGGCCTTGCATCTGCAAACACTTACCCACATGAATAGCTCCAATATTTTCAGTCAGAGGAACTGAAAAATACAGATGGCCATCAATTTTGAAGAGAAATTTAAAAACAGGATGCTGTCCACTATTTAAATCCAAAAGGATGGTTTTAAACAAAGAAAAAACTGTCTAAACCATCTTCATCCAGGAAATTTTTGTCCCAAGAAATATCCCAGGTATTGTCTTTGGCTCACACCCAGAAGGAGAGAAGGTGAATACTTGAAAACGATGATTTCTAGCTATAAATGGCATGCTATATTGTTTAGATGCACAAATATTAATTGACAGGCGGTGTTGCTTCTAGCTGTTGGCAGAATGGACAGTAGAATATGTACTGCTTTATTCTGGATATTCCCTGGATGAAGAGATAGAATGTACCCTCAGAAATTTCACTGGTGATACAAAACTGGGGGGGAGGGGTGTTGGCTGATACAGCTGAAGGCTGTGCTGCCATTCAGCGGGACCCTGATAGGCTGGAGAATTGAGCAGAGAGAGACGTAATGAGGTTCAACAAGGGTAGGTGTAGGGTCCTACACCTGGGGAGGAATAACCCCAAGTACCAGCACAGGCTGGGGGCTGACCTGCTAGAGAACAGCTCTGCAGAGAAGGGACCTGGGAGTCCTGGAGAATGACAAGCTGACCATGAGCCAGCAGTGCCCTTGTGGCCAGGAGGGCCAATGGTACCTGGGATGTACTGGGAAGAGTGTGGCCAGCAGGTTGAGGGAGGTGATCCAGACCCTCTACCCAGCTCTAATGAGGCCAGCCCTAGTGCTGTGTCCAGTTCTGTGCTGCTCAGGACAAGAAAGAAAAGGAGCTACTGGAGAGGGTCCAGTGGTGGGGCATAAAGGTGATTAAGGGATGGGAGATTCTGTCTTATAAGGAGAAACTGAGGGTGCTGGGCCTGTTTAGTCTGGAGAGGAGAAGACTGAGAGGGGATCTCATCGATACATATAAATATTTCAAAGGTGGGTGTCAAGAAGACGGTGCCAGACTCTTTTTGGTGGTGCCCAGCGACAGGACAAAGAACAATGGCCATAATTTAAACCACCAGAAGTTTCATCTCAACATGAGGAAGAACTTCACACTGAGGGTGGCAGAGCACTGGAACAGGCTGCCCAGGGAGGTTGTGGGGTCTCCCTCTATGAAGACATTCAAAACTCACCTGGATGAGTTCCTGTGCAACCTTCTCTAAGTTGCCTTGGCTGGGGAATTGGACTGGATGATCTCCAGGCGTCCCTTCAAACTGTGATTCCATATAAAAGATTACAATTTACAAAACCTTTTATGTTCATCTTTAACATGAGATCAAGCAAAATTTTTCCAATTCTTTATGTTATTGTCTCAAAAGCGTTGAAATACATATTTTATGATAAATCCTACTTACATCTTTTATTAATTTTCAGCTATTATGTTAAAGTATATATTTTAATTGAATAAAAAAGCCTTAAGGATTTTGTTGCTATTTTTGAAACTACAGTTTTATACAAGTTACATTATTGTTTCCAGATGAAGACCTTAATTGAGATAAATTAGGCTAGTCCTGCTCTACAGAGTAATTTTTGAAAGTGTTCAAATCCCTATATAAAGGCATGGAAAATAGGGACCATGTGTCTGCTACTAAGCGCATGTTAGAAAGCCCTTTCAACAGGAAAAACTCAGAACCAATTAAACCTAATCATGTAGCATTCTGATGCTGAATCCTTTAATCTTTTAATTTCAAGGTACTGAATCTTTGCAGGAATCAAAAGCTTGTAAAGAATAAACCAAATTCCAGAGTGTAGAAAAAAAATAAAAGAAATTTTAAGATATATAAAATAAACTCGACTTGAAAGACAGAATAATTCTAACTACTGCTTGCCTGTGTTAGAAACTCCAGACAACTGAAATGCTTCAAAAGGCTTATTCCCTTCTGAGAATAAACCTTCAGAGTTTTGTCCATACACATCCTTCTTACATGGAAGGAAAACATGGATACATCAATTCTTGAAACAAAGCACTGTCTTTGAAGTGACAGTGGCTAACAGAGAGTGATTGAGAGATCCTAAACCTCAAGTGACTTAATATTCCATCATGCCATCATGAAAATGTAACAAAAAGATTAGCCTTTTGACTATATTTTAGTTTTCTATCCTTTACTGCTCGTTTTCAGCACCAAATTCTTTAAGGACATGCCAATATTTTTTTATATACAGGGGAGCCACAGCATGTGTAGATTACAGAGAGAAGATTGTGTGAATTTCTCTTTAACAGATACAGATAATTGGATTGTTATGGGAAAACTTAAATAGATTAGCTCTTTACTGCTGTCAAAGGACTACATTAAAATGAAGTGGTAATAGCCCATTCGAACTTCCTTGTTAGAATTCTGACATACAGGATTGTCGAGTTCCCTACATCTTACACAATGGGAATGGTCTCATACTATGAAAAAAACGTAACAGCACAAGGATTTTAGATTATTCTGCAGAGCTGAGAAACAAACAGCATTAATAGGAATTGAAGAAGACATGTCCCATTTACCAAAGCTCTGCCCTACAGAGGAGGAAGCTGAGGATGCCTCCAGCCCAGCTCTACCTTCCCTCACATTTCAAGTGAGGAAGATGAGATAAAAGAGCTTTCTAGCCCCTTGGTTACCTCATGGACAGCTTCTGGGCTGGTATTGAGAGCATGTGAAGTAATACCCGGAACATATGTGAACCTCATGAAGTAATCCCAGTATTGATACAGCCTGGGTGATGAATAGACTGAGATCAGTCCTGCAGAGAAGGATTTTGGGATACTGTTTGACAAAAAATTGGAACCAGCAATGTGCACTTGCAGCCTAGAAAGTAAAACATATCCTGGGCTGCATCGAAAGCAAAGTGGCCATCACGTCCAGGGACGTGATTCTGCTTCACTTTCCTGAACCCCCCACCTGCAGTTATGCATGCAGTGCTGGGGTCCCCAGCACAGGAAAGAGCTAATAGAGGGGGACTAGAGGAGAGCCACAAGAAGGGTCAGAGGGCTGGGGCACGTCTCCTTCAAAGACATGCTGAGAGAATTGGAATTGTTCCAGGGAAAAAAAGGCTAAGGAGAGATATTATTGCAGCCTTTCACTATATAAAGAAGGCTTATAAGAAAGACAGAGACTTTTTACCAGTGACAGGATAAGATGCAATGGTTTTAAGCTGAAAGATGGTAGAATTAGGTTGGATATAAGGAAGATGTTTTTTAAATTAAGGCTGGTGAGACACTGGAACATGTTGCCCAGAGAAGCTGTGGATGTCTCATCACTGGCAGTGTTCAAGGCCAGGTAGGGCTGGGCTTTGTGCAAACTGGCCTCATGGAAGGTGCCCCTGCTTATTGCAGGGAGGTTGGACTAGATGGTCTTCAAAGGTCCCTTCCAAACCAAACCACTCTGTGATTCCAAATGCAGTATCAGGGTCTGAGTACACCAGTAGGCTCTTGCTGCCATGACCATCTCTTCCAGAGCCTCTGTCCACCTAGACTTCTACCACTCATTGTCTGGGAGCTACATTTAAGCTCAATTCCTTGTCCTCTCCCTGAGCCTGTAGCTGGGGTTTAGCAGGAGAGAGCAGCTGTGCAAGGGGAGGCGAGCTGGGAGCCAGAAGTTACACAAGGCCGGGCAGCAGCCTCAGGAGCGAGGTGACAGTCCCAATGAAACACAGCAAAGCTGTTTGGGGGACTGTAGCCGCGGTGGGCCAACCATCCAGCAACAGATGTCCACTGAGAAGGCAGCCTTAAGGTCCAGCTCAGATATCAAGACAGTAATATAACACCAGGTACAAAACTAGACACAGAATACCTACAGCAGAGCTAGGACCAGGATTCAGCTTGAATGCAGCTGCTGGACAATGGGTGGAGGCAGTGTGGCTGGAGAATGTGGATGAGGCTGCAGTAAAATCTTTAACATCACCTGAGTTAATTAGGAACCCAAACCCTGTTTTCCAAGGCCTGGGAAGGCACATTTCTAAAAATGTTTTATGATGAGTATGTGACAAGTCATTAGTGGTGGCTTTCAGAAGGATTTCCTGCTAACTGGTAAAGCTAACACCTTCTTCTCTTCACCAAGCTTTGAATCAAAATGTTGTGGGCTATCACCTGCACATTTATTCCCTACGTGCTTGAAAGAATGACCCTGATATGGTCTCCCTGGAAAAGTAACCATTCTGAGACAACACACATCTGATGGGTCTCAGGGTTATTCAGTTATGGTTGTGCTGAAAGGTCCATAATAATGGCAAACATTTAACTGCTAAAACACAGTGTAAAACCCTTCCCTTTATGAGTACAGGTATTACAAATATGTGATCCTAGGTCTCATTCTATTTTCATGAGATTGAATAGGAGCAATGGGTTTGCTGTACCACAACTGACTAGTCTTTATTATCTGTGTCTATCTAGAAGTTTTCTATGGGTTAAGAAAATGACTTAAATTATAGCGTTGCTCACCGGTACTGCTGTAGCTAAGTTTGTGTCCGCAGTTCTGTGTGACACCAGCTCTTCTACTTAAATATTATTACTCTGCTAAATCTTGGAATCAGATCTTGTTTCTCAAGAATATTTGTTTCTCCTTTGAAAATTAAAAACAGTCCATGTATCTTCTTCAAAACTTTAGTGTAAAACAAAAGTGATATATGAATACAACCACACACACGCAAACACATAAATTTTGAGAAAATGGTGGCAAGTATGAAATTATAATTTGATAAAATTCAAATTGTGGATCAGGGCATGTCAGAAACCTTAGGACTTGAATGTCTACTTTCTTATTGATGGTTTAAATTATATTCTAGAGTCTGAAGTTACATTTGTGTTACTAAGTGAAATCATGCCATTTTCCATGTCTGGAACATGACTTAGCCTCATCTCTGTTGTGAGGCTTTCTTGCCTCATGAAACACGGTGGCTTCATTTCTGGTGAGAGTGATAAGTCCCAAACCTTGGCTAGGCATTGTTCAGTTCGGGCTAGAATCATGCAAAAACACATTCTAATATACTAATACTTCAAAGAATAACTTGCCAGTGTCAGGGACATTGTGTGATTTACTAGTGTAGGTAAAGCCTAAAAGGGAGAGAAGTCATTGATTTCCTTTTATACAATTTTTTTTTGTGACATCAGTATTTTGCATTTATCTACCCAAATATTGAAAATGCTGTTAATCTGCCCTCTATCTGAATGCTTTCCTTACTCTTCTCAATCAATTGTAATGCTTTCTGCAATCTTTCATGGTAAAGTTTATCTCTGGGTTTTTTGTATGTTTAAACAGCTGATAATATGGAGTTCTGATCTGACTGAGACTTTGGAAGAGTTACAGTATTTGATTGCAGTGCGTTACTTTCCACACCCACAATCCAAAAGCCATTGTTAAGAAGAGAGAAGGGAAGACATTTCCTCTGAGTTAGCTTTCTGTCTCTATTCCAAAAAGCTGTAGCATCTTTCAAAATGTTGTTCTGTTTTGTAGCATAATGTATTCACATTAAAAAAAAAATTAAAAGATGATGAATGCATTAAAAAGTCTACAGGGAAGCCACAGGGCTAGATGCTGATGCCAGTTTTTGGTCCAATTCAGTTTAGCATTTAACAAACAGACACACATTTATATAAATATACATATACAAAATTATCCAAATACAATTGCTTGGTGCTTGCTGAAGTCAAAAAAAATATGAGGTGAAGAAAAAAGAGTTGGGCTAAGCAGACAGAGGTCTGAAATCTATGGGAGGTGAACAAGTTTAAGTGGGAAATGCTGTATTCTCCTTAAAACATTGCAGGATGAGGGAAAAGTTAGTGCAGCTGGGCCATTCTTGGGCTGGATGGAGATAGACCTCAAGCACATTTGTGTCCATTCAAAATAAGTTTATAAACACCTGTGATACAAAATGTCTTGAATAGTTTCTCTCCTTTCCAGTGCATATGACTTATACAGTTATATATGAATAGCTTTGCCTGACTGAAGAATAAGAAAACTGTTCAGTGACGCCTCAGGTGATGGTCTAAGGGAATCAGAGAACTAAGTTTTTATTTGACCTTTCTGAGGATTGCTTATTTTGGCTGTTTTACTATTGTGATTTTTAGAGGTGGTAAGAAAATGGAAAATACCTGTGGGTTAATAGATCATGACTGTTTCCAGACTTGTACATCTCATTTTGCTTGGCTCTGTTTCTGTGACATTTCGTTGCACATATTCTGCTGAATACTGAGCTAAGAGAAGACTGCAGAGAAAACTGTTGGAGAAAATACTACTCAGACAGTTTACACAAAGTGAGGATATTACTTAGGAGACTGATTATTTCCTGGACTGGAGCTTGAAGGGCACAATTTAGGTTCCAAAAGATAAGTGTCCAGTGTCGTTCTGGATTGCTTATATGCGCCTGGCCTCCTGCTACTACTTCAGGACAGGACAGGTCTCCTCAGAATCCTGAGTCACCGTAGCCAGACCCCCTTGGCTGTGCTATACAGGCCAGGGCATGTCAGAGAGCAGTTGGATGTCCTTTCATCACCTGACTGAAACCCCTTGACAACAGGCAATTGCCTAATTGCAGATGCCTTGTTATTAAGCACTGTGGAGTTCTTTGCTTTGCCATCAGCTACCATATGAAAAAGGCAGAAGTGTTAAAGATCTCTCCCATAATCTGTAAAGATGAGCTGGACACCTGAGAGCCTCTCAAATAATACCAGATGCCCACCTTTAGGTAATGGAATACTGTTATGGTGTCTGTGTTGGGGAATTGAATCACTCCCCAGGCTCCACAACTGTTTATTACATCCCCACAGACCATGAGGGGTGACTGGACTCCTATCACACCTGTAGATGCCTGTGTTTGCTGTCTCTCAGGACTAAAATGTGAGGCACGTCACATACCTGACATCATTTACAATAACAGATGGTCTGCATCTCGCAGAGAAGTGGAGGCAATCTTAGTGAGATATAAGGTGGAGTAACTTAAAAATCAAGTAGCTTTTCTAATGGGAAATTAGATATTTTGAGATGCTGTTAGCAGTGCCATGCAGCCTGTACTAAAGCATCAGCAGAGTTCCTTGACACTGCACAATACCTAAGACAAAAGGTGTTTTGTACAGCATGAGGTTAATCCATTTTGGATCTCCTTATAAAAAATAAAGACAATTAAATCACTGGATTGGAATCTGTGGTTGTCAAAGCTGACCATTTAATTTGGCCAAAACCATATTTCCAGCCAGTCTTTCAGAGGAGCTCAATGTCTCCAAACAGGAAAAGGATGAACAAATTTGTCTGGGAGGAAAAAATTGTAAGAAAAATAAAAATACCTATACTTTAACAGAATTTAAGAGTGTGTCCTCAAATACCTCTTGCTCTTGATATAATACCCAAAACAGCCAGTTTTAACCATAACTTGCTTTTTTTCAGTTGAAAAAATGTAAGTAGAAGGGAAGAAAAATTATGAGACATGAAAAAACCAAGAAAGGTTAAGTATATATGAATACCTGTACATATCAGTAATAAGGAAAAAATGAACCAGTTGCACTGAATATATCAGTGACAGATCCACAGATAGCATGGCTGAAGATAGTTGGAAGAAGATGGAGTTTTTGATCAGGAAAATAAATTCTAGTAGTGTTATAGAAGCACAACTTATGAGACACAAGACAATGGTTAGCAATGAAATATGAATGAAAATAAGAATTGTTTCTCTGCATTTGGAGAGGAGCAGATTTTCTTTTTCAGACTGATGTATGTTTATTACATCCTGTTCTTTCTAAAGGTAAAAAACAAACAAAAAACATTTGTTAGTGACAAATACTTTCAGATTTGGTTGTCATAATAGTTTGTACTTAAACATCTCAGGAAGACATGTAAGAGTTTTTTGGTTCATTTAAAGTCCTTTTTCATGAGCCTGGGAATACCAGAACACCTATGTGGTGTTACTGTTCATGGACTTTAAATAGGCAGATGCTCTCTCTACCTCAAGGTTATTAACCTGCCACCAGACCTAAGGAAAATAATGTAAAAATCTCATACAGCATTCAGTCGGTAATGCACTAAGTGACAACTAATGTCAAAATAGATACTAATAGATAGACAATTATATAATAGTTATTATCTAGTAAGCTTTACTTGCTCATGAGGTTTTTAACTTGGTAAAGCATCTTCTGTAGTTGCAATAGATCTGTCCGAGGTGCTTCATTTTAGAAAAGACATAGGGCAGTATTTTTAAAAGCTGCACATTAAGTGGCTTCCAAACTGTCCCATCTTCATGGCAAAGACAATTTATCACTTAGTGCATCTGTTTAAGTCCAGGGTCACATAAACTAGCAGAAGGCCAAATGCTATATTCTAGTTATGCAGCAGAATCCAGATGATTTAACATCTCTTCTGGCCTTAAACTGTAGTGATCTGAATGCAGACAGACATTGACCATGCTTCGATTATGGGAAGGTGTTTAGTAGCATATACAAACAAAAGGCAGTGAACTAACCGAGTTTGCCAAGTCCAACTCTTCCTTTTCCATAAATTATCTGTACTGTTTACAATAGAGATGCTGCTATAATTTTCACCTGCAACCACAACTCTCCCACAAATTCAACAGCTCCTTGGGATACTCTTGGATTCTTTACATTGGGAGTAATTTGATTTGTCTCATGCTCCGGGGCTACTTAATTTTCTTTTATACATGGATCAGCAGATTTTAAATGCTATGACAAAACATATAGTATATATTAAGGAGTCTGGTTTAAAAACAGACCCTTGCCTTCATGTTTAGTCCCCATCATAAAAAAGCTTTGATCAAACGTTGAATCAACTCAAAGGAATTTTGCTGCTAACTATTTGAATCAAATCAAAAACAGTCTGAAAAGCAGTGGAGAGGAGGATGACAGTGCTAGAATACAGGCACTGTCAAGTTTGAAGCAAAACAGTGAGCAGTCTTTCGGAAGGACAAAAACAAAAATTCATGCTCAACTAAAATATCTGTTGTGGTCTGCTAATAGGTTGTAACATTATTACCATTTTTGTAAGTTTCCAAGCTGGTATTTCCTTTTTAGGAGAAAGGAAAAGAAGGATTTGGATCACCACAAATTTTGTAATGCTTATAGTATGTGCCTAACACTTTCCATTTAACATGTAAATCCAGTGTAGAGGCTGAAAAAATAGAATTTCAATTAGGAGGAATGGAAGTTTTCAGATGAAAAAATAAACACCTACAGCCTCCAGAATCTGGAACTGAATTGTTTTCAGTGGAACTCATTTGATATGAGTCAGCCTTCAGTAATATTTTCAAAATGCTGCAGCACTTTACAAAACTTAACTAATTGTTCCTGTAGACTTGAGTCAATATAATATATTTGTTTATTTGCTCTATATAAGCTAACAGGCTGTATATTCACTGTTTAGAGACAGAAAACATAATGTATAAACACTATGTCACCTCTTTATAATGAAGTGGCTTGTTGCATGGTGTCCATGGAGCAGCCTTTTCCCTTAATGGAAGTTTCTTAACCCCTGCTGCAGGTAGCCAAATAAAATGAGCTAACCTTCATTTCATCTTGAGAGTAATATTTAATTTAAATTTTGAGCGATCAGAGGAAAAAACCTCACTGCCCATTTTATGCGGCAGTGTGAGAAGTTCCACAAGGAAGTTTTCTGGGGCTATATGTTCCCATGACACAAATACCCTGATACTGGGCACCCAAATCTCTTGGTTCTGTGTACCAGATATGTGCACAGGTTTAAGATGAAAACAAAGCAGCAGTTGGTTTAGATAATATCTATTAGGTTTCTGTAACTTGAGTATTTTGGGAAAAAGGGTATTAAAAGCAAATAGATTGGGAGGCGCTTCCATTTGTGCAGAAGTCCATAGCAGCTATAAAGAAGGCAGTTTTACAAGAGAGAAAAGGCAGAGAGGATATCACTGAGGAGTGTAGAAACAAAATAATGACACTGTAACTCGACAATATTTGAAGGCTAGATCTCAGCCACTGCAAACTGATACACTTGCAGCGAGTTCTGCTTTCAGAAGTTCTGCTTTCAGAGTTCTGCTTTCAGATTCTTTCATTACAACCCATTAGACTTGGCCATCTCCAGGCAGGAAAATATGAATTTTTTTAAAAAAGGAAATTTGCATCACATAAAAGAAATGTTTATATTTATGTATCACAAGCCAAAGAAAATTAGATTATGATAGGTTTTTGATCGTATTTCCCATCAAAGAAAAATTAATAAAAAGGGTACAAAAAGAAAATAAATTTTGAAGAAAAACTGGAGCACAGTAGTTGTAAAGGTGAATTGTTAATATGTCCTGACATCATCAGTGGGAAGTATATTAATAACCACTTTACAATTTAGATTACATAGGTGAATTTACATATTATTTTGTGTATTCCTTGGAAATTAGCTAGACTTCATTCACATGCTCTTTCATGACTTCTGAGAGCTACCAAAAGAACCCCTATGCGGAACACAAAATAGGGCCAGAAAAAAAGGAATCACCCAACCACACTCCCACCCTTTGATGCAGAACCAGCAATACCTTTATTTGCTAGGCTGTAGTGCCTACCTGCTCTCCCAAACAGAGGCTTATGAGGTGAGACCTTCATGAATCAGAACAGAAAGATTAGGAAAAGCATAAAAATTATGCCAAAGGAACAGTATTGAATAAGAGTGGAGTGATGGTAAAAATCTTATTAAAAAGGGAAGAAAATCTATTGGTTTACATCTTAACAATAGAAGGCATGTGATTGTTCATCTTGACTGTGCAATTTCCATAGCTAATTTAAAACAGTCAGCAAGACAGGAACTATATGAATGAACAAGTCTCAGCTGAACTTTATATTACCCAAGATTTTACTGTATGTTAATTGCAAAATATCATCAGTTTGCTTAATACGATTTTTAAGTTATAAAGATATGCATGTTTTGTATTTCTGTTATCAGAATGAGAAAAAGGATGTATACTGGATGTACAGAAAAACTGGTTGATAAATAAAACTGTGCCAAAAATATATTAAGCCTGGATTGTCCTGTACCTGCAGCCAATGTACAATTCTATTTGTACTGCAAATGCAAAACTACACCTGTTACTGAGAGTTCAAAATATGTATTAATTTATCATAATATTGATATGATTTGTCCTTCAAAACAAATCTATAGTCAGAGAAAACACAATTAGTGTCCTTCCTGTAATTTTTAAAATTCTCTTTACAAAAATTATGCTCAATTGCTCACCTTGATATACATTCTTCCACAGAGCAAACCTTGGTGTTACCTTAAAGGTTATATCTTCTATATGAAAAACACTTTTTTATTCCAACTGAGCTCTTGCTGAGCACTCCTGCTTGTTGCTACATTTGTAGTCAAGTCACAGTTTAGGTTTCCTTGGTCAACTAAAGCTAATGAAGTAGTTTTTAAATAAATATCGTTCTGTGCATGAGAGACTCCATCTGGTCTCCATTTGTCCACACGCAGAACAACAGCTTTGTCCACTTCTTCATTTCTAGTCCTGATACCATGCAGTTTTTCACTTAGATTAATTCACTATTGTGATTCTACAGCTTCACATTCACTTCTTGGCACCATTCAAGTAATAATGTAATTATGATCTGTCACCAGTGTGTTTCCCAGTGTGTAAATGGTTCTCCCACACCAGGGAGCCAGGCATGATGTCAGAACATCAAAAGCATAACATTCACTCCCTGTGGGCTGCACTGGTACATGGCACTCTGTGTTGAGCAAATCTGTTTGCTAATTGGGGCATTGCAGAAGCACAGAGGTCTGTAATTGTTTAGTGTCTCTCCTGTTCTTCGTGAAGGGCACTGGCTTTTCCCTACTCCCAGTAACCTTCACTGCTGTGGAGACTGAGATGCATCAGCAGCAGATTTTGGGAGAAGGTCACATCCAGGCTTCTCTTCAGGACACTATTAGGGTTCTCCAGCCCAGACACATTTTGTACCATGACTTTTCATAAAGATAGCAAGTTGAAAATGGACAAAATCCCTGGATTTCTACCCCCAACAGTTACAGTCAAATGCAATTAAACACACAAGACACTTTAAAATGGCTTGTGCATGCTTTCCATATGCACATTTGACACTTGCTCCTATCCAACTTTATGAAAAAAAGATGCTTCTCGTAAAAAGGGAAGACATCTTCCATTTAGAAATAAGGGAAGGTTCTTATGGAAGCATTAAGATCCACTTTAAACAGTTACTTTCTTAATGTATTATTTTTCTACATTGCCTGGTGAAAGTAACATCTCATCCAAGCCTTAAGATGCATTCTTGAACTATGTCCATGGAATAAGAAACAGACAACATAAAGCTGAGTAGTTCCAGACTCTGAAAAGCAGGAGAAAGCTGTAAGTGCAAAAATGAACGAATGTATGAAGTGAGTTTACAGTAACTGCTGAAAACCCATTCCTGGGATGTGTTTTTATTAAACAAACATACATTCAACCACCAAAGAAAGTCTTCAGACCAAATCAATTCCAATGATTTGCAGAAGAATCTTTGAACTCAAGTATATAATCTTTGAATTGACTATCTAATGTGGAAAAGGGTATGATTCAAAGATAATCTTTGAATCTGATCCTTAGGCTAAAGTCTTTATTAAGGGTATTTTACTGTGGTCATAAGATAGTTAAAGAAAAAGGCAGAAAAATGAATGAGTCACTTGGCTAAAGAAGAACAGCAGCATTGAGGTCTGAGTGCTATGTGTTAGCTCATGTCTAGCAGTATAAAATAAGTTGGAAAACAAAAGCCTGTTTGCAATTCGTTTTACAATCTAACATGTTTTCCCTCTAAAATACAAAAAATTCTTGTATAAACCTATGGCTTTTAAACTTCCTCAGGTTTGTGAAATATCATTCTCTCATCCCACAGGAGGAACAGATGGGTTGTCCTTGTACGAAATATGGTATCCACCTGCACTTCATTAGAGAGCTGCATTTTTGTACATGCCACACCACAAGATCACCATGATGACATAGCAGCTTCGGAGAACAGCGTGACTAGGGCTTTTTTTTTTCCCTCTTGTAACACAGAGAGTCTGGCAGACTTTTACCTCCTGACACTGTTTAGAGCATATATTGGTCGATACAGTCTCTTATTGCATCTGCTCTGGGAATTAAGGGAAGCAGCTTCAAGGCAGTAAGGTAAGTGCTACTGCATGTTTTAATGGTAACATTCAGCTGTTTAAATGTAGCTGCAATGGGAATGTGAAAACATGACAGGATAAGTTTGCCAATTTGTAAATTGAGCACAAATCAACAGTTGCTTAGTCGATTCGCTTTCTCAGTTTCCTTAAAACAACTTCACATATTTTGTACATCAGTGTTGCAATTTTTTACAGTCTGTTTTGTTCTACTTCCAAAAAGATTTGATATACAGTACAAAGAAGTTTGTAAGAGTACTCACTGTTTACTTTTTCATTCATAATATTAGTGAGAGCTCCGTAAACCCCATTTGTTAAATCATTTTGCTTCATTCTACAAAAAGAAA
This sequence comes from Gymnorhina tibicen, assembly GCA_013399875.1. Classification (NCBI taxonomy): domain Eukaryota; kingdom Metazoa; phylum Chordata; class Aves; order Passeriformes; family Artamidae; genus Gymnorhina; species Gymnorhina tibicen. The sequence continues at coordinate 364,597 of VXAZ01001368.1, read as the reverse complement.
AGGTATCCTGATATTTAAATAATTAATCACATAAACAATGAGAGGGAAACTGTAGGTATTTTAAAATTTCTAATTAACTTTAAAGCACATTTTAAATATACCAGTGACACCTTAAAAAATATAATCTTTTGCAAACTGTGTAAGAAGTTAAGCTACAGAATGAAGGTTGATTGACTGTTAATTTTATATTTATTATGTTTCACAATAACTTTGTAATTAAGGAAATATAGACAAGGTCAAACAGAGTTTGAATAGTATGTCTACTCTAACGTAGCAAGCATTTTTCCAAAACCATGGATTTACCATTTAGTATGTTTTGGCATGTTGCCTGAGTAACTTCACAAATATTTTCACAGGTATTTTACAACACAACTGCTTAGAACAGGCACAGGCAATTAGTTAAAGCATGTTTATGTTATAAGATAAATGTCTAAGAATGCATTCTGATTTTATCTTTTGGATTCATGTAGTTCAGTGCAACAAACAAGCATGATCTGTTAACCTCTTACATTTCTAACAGAGAAACATTCAGATACCTGAATGAGAAATGCATGACTAAAACAAGTTAAATACGTTACATATTTACTTTGCTATTTTATGTCATGTACATGCCTATATTCCCTCGAACTACAGAATTGTCACATACATTCTAAAACGTTGTTGATAAGTTAATTCAAAACACTTGCTATCCAACATTTTAATTACTTCCAGGGTTCTGCAGAGCTAAACTTTGTACACTATTTAAAGGACTGTCAGACTATGATATCAATAATGAAACTTAGCATTACAAATATAATTTGAAACTAGAAGAACAGTAGAATTTGAATTTAAAATGTCTATGTTATTTTAAAACTATAAAATTAAGGAGGTATGTAAAAAATGTCACTTTAAGGCCAAAGAGTGTAGTCCAAGAAGTTCATTGTGCTCCTTTTGTACTTTGAATACAGAAGCACTTGATTTCCTTTCTTTAGTGTTTAGCACACAAATAGGACTGGATTTTGAGATGAATTGTGCTACTGCAGACGAGCTGTACTTCTTTATACCAGCAGGGGACTGAAGGTTGATCTCATGCTCATGTTGCGTGTTCTCATGCAGTAATGAAAGACAGACAAAGAAAATTACACTGACAGCTAATATTTTGATGATTATCCTTGGGTTTGTAATTAGGTAAATGTGATGGGACCAACACCATGGAGACATTATGCAATCAGATTCCTTTTTCAGGGGACAGCAGCTTAATATCTATCAGTGGGACTTTATGGGTTACTGAGTGGAGGTAACATAAGAACATTTTTTAAAAATTCTTTCTGCTGTATTGAATGAGATCAATAGGCCTTGCCTAGAGGTACTTTAAATGAGATTGTTACCTCACTAGAATGTGATGTGGCTTTTATCAGTCAATAGAAGCAAAGACATTTAGAAATAGGGAAAACTTTGTAGCTATGGCCCGGCACTTTAACATTAAGTCCTCCGTGTAACAATTCCAATAGCAAGACTAACTTACTCTGCTGGAAGATTGCCCAGATCTGAGATCAATGTCTTGTGGTCTGTTTACGAGCTTCACATACTTTCTGCAATTACTTGAGAAAAAAAAGGTTTTAAGGATTTTCTTAATCCTCCCATTCTTTGAACAGTAGTTGAGTACTTGGAGCCTTGTCTTTTACTGGTGAAAATCAAAGTAAGCTCACTGACTTTTTTGATTCTAGACCTACTTTTCCAGCAGAACATCTATCTAGCCAGTAAGAGGTCTAAACAAGATACTAGTCTTCACAGACTAATTGGCATCTTGTGGAGTATCTGATGAGAAAGGTATGGCCTTAAAAAGTTAAGTGACACCACTCCTACTGAATCACAAACAACCCCAAGGACACCTAGGGATGTCATTTTGCTGTATGTGAACTGAAAGACTATGTGAAGCCAGTGTTTTATTTTTCAATTGATTTAGAATGGGCATGCAATATAACCAACACATCTGTTGTATAGAGAACTTGCAGGAAAATTTTCACTATGCGAAATCCAGTCACTTCAGATCCGCTGTCAGATTCAGTCATTTCAGATCCACTGCACACATACGCAATACTGGTTGTTTGGCATGTTAAACATAATGTGCTTTGTATTTCTATTAGTTTCTTTCCTTAGGTGACTATGAACTTTAGTAGACCATGCTTTAGAGAACGTAATCCATGAGAAAAAGGTCTTTCAAGCTACACACAACAACACACAATGCATCAGAGCATTACTCTCAGTTTTAACTTCTCTGTCTCTTTCTAACTTAGGTCAAATAGCCACATGTTTATATATGAGACGATTCAGCACATTAGGAATGCTTGACAGAATTTAAATGGCGGAACTGCCTCTGAACATGGCCTCCAGCAAAACTGAAAACTTCTGTGCCAAGTTTAAAAACCATGTGCTTCATCATCTTTCTTGCAACTTAATGAATGAATGCAGAAAGATGTAAAGTTTTACTTACAACAGCAGAATGGCCAGAAATTTTGCATTACAAAGGAAGATTATGCAAGACAGTAAGTTTATAGGAGTAATAATGTAATACTACCATCCCAATATTTTTTTCTGAATTAAAAACTTTAAATAGGAACCCTAATTAGTTTTTAATTATAGTCCTTATGTAGTAAAATTTCAAATATTGCTGAAAAATTAAAGTCATATTTTGTTTATTCCCTTTCACCATACAGGAACAAGACACCTTATAAAGATGATTTTAAACTCCCTACCTGTCTTTCTGCTGTTGATTAGTGGCGTTTTTTGCCAGTATGACTACGGTCCTGGAGAAGATTATGGTTATGATCCTTTTGGGCCATCCGCAGCAGTCTGTGCCCCAGAATGCAATTGTCCTTTAAGCTACCCTACTGCCATGTATTGTGACAATCTTAAGCTGAAAACCATTCCAATTGTACCAAGTGGAATAAAATACCTTTATCTTCGAAACAATATGATTGAGGGCATTGAAGAGAACACATTTGACAATGTAACAGACCTACAGTGGCTGATCCTAGATCACAACCATTTGGAAAATTCAAAAATTAAGGGAAGAGTCTTCTCTAAACTAAAGAACCTGAAGAAACTTCACATTAACTACAACAATTTGACTGAAGCTGTTGGACCACTCCCCAAAACTCTAGATGATCTGCAATTGAGTCACAACAAGATCACAAAAGTCAATCCTGGTGCACTTGAGGGGCTGATGAATCTGACTGTCATTCACCTCCAGAACAACCAGCTGAAAGCAGATTCTATTTCTGGGGCTTTTAAAGGCCTGAATTCACTTTTGTATCTTGACTTAAGCTTCAATCAACTTACAAAGTTACCGACAGGACTGCCTCACTCCCTGCTCATGCTGTATTTTGATAATAACCAGATTTCCAATGTTCCCGATGAATATTTCCAAGGTTTTAAAGCCCTGCAATATTTACGTTTATCCCACAATAAATTAACAGATTCTGGAATACCGGGTAATGTCTTCAACATCACATCACTGGTTGAGTTGGATCTCTCCTTCAATCAGCTGAAGAGCATTCCAATTGTCAGTGAGAACCTGGAAAACTTCTACCTCCAAGTCAACAAAATTAACAGTGAGTTAAATTTGCATACATTTATTAATGTTTACCACAGACTAGATGCTGATGGTCAATGCAAGTGTCTGAAATCATAGATGAACCAGTCTGAAAAAATAGTACTGGTTAGGCTGTTAGCACACTGACATTTATCTGACAGTTGTCCACATTCATGTTAAAAGACAGATATTTACCTAATAGCCACTCAGTATATCCTTAAAGAGAGAAACCTCTGGTTTCATACTAATGTGGATATTATTGTTCAAATTGTCATCTCATCTAAATTGGAGTAACTACACAGAAGCCAATGGAGTTGTCTTATACAATTCAGGAAAAAACTGAAATATTTGATCAGTGCAAAAGATGTTCAGAATTCTTAAGTCAACAAAAAGAGAGAGATGCCAGGTGAGGATCTGACTATGGTAACCTTTCAGGAGTTGGTAGTAAAAGTGCTGTGGGGAGGAGAAAGGGAGAAGACAACAAATTCATAAGGTAGCAGGCACAAGACTCAGTGAAAAAGACACATCAAAGTAACTGCATTGTCTCATGCTGTATCCCTCCAAACCTATCTCGAAATCCAAAGAGCTGCCCCTGTTCTTTCTTTTCATTCCCATTTCCCACATCCTATGATCAGGTGGCAAACCTGTCTCCATTCACTTATGATTTGAAAAATGTTCCTTCTGAAGTCAAGAAATGCCACACCTTGCATGAGACCACGGAGGTTTCTGCTGAGACAGGACCTTTACAAGGCTCTCCCATTCCTGGGTTGACAAGGAGATATTACAGAGCTGGAGAGGCCTCGCCACCATGTCAGAAGCTCTCCAGCTGCTCCACTGTCAGTGGTAATCCCTGATGGAGAGGGAGATGTGTCAAACATAACTGTTTCTATAGGAGGATTTATATCATCTTGCTGGCTGACATAAAGTAAACCACGAAATCCTGCCTTCTGTTTGCCTCCTTGTATCCATCAATGGTTGAGAGCAAGACATTTTGAAATGTTTTGTATTTACTATGTTTCATTTTTCTCAGTGGCTTTTTTTTCTAGTGCATCTCAGTTCCTTGTTTTGATGAGAGAAACAATGAGTTAATACTTCCCACCTAAGGCACTATGTACTGCAACCTGTGGAATTCTACCAGATACTCTGCCACTCCTAAAATAGCTAACAATGATGAGGCACTTTTCCCTCCTTAGAATGATCTGAGCCTTCTGCAACATACCCAGGTACCAAGCTTGGCTGCTATTCACTTTTCCGAGGACTTCAGAGTCAAGAACTACGATAACAATTTTAGCTTTTCATAGAAAGCAGCATTTCTGGGGGATTGTGTGGGGAGTGGGTGTTCACCAGCTGCTGCTATACTGTCATTGCTACTGTAAGGACTGATGCAAGAGAATTATCATTTACTAGGTTTTTTCTTTACCATAAGATCTAGCAGACTTCAATAAGCAGTTTTCTCAGCTATCTAAATCCACAGGCATAATATATAGTTCCCTAAGGTGCTGATTGACAAAGTGGGGTAAATATTAATTAGAAATAATCATTACAGTTTAATGAAGTACCATATACAGCACAATAAAGGCCTTTGGTTTTCACCATTCACAACACCCGACCTAAAGCTGTGAGTGCTTAGTCTTTTGGAAAATTGAGTTGGTTGATCTCTGAGTATTTAAGCCTCAAAACCATGACCAGTTTTCTTTGTTTAATAAATTATTATAATTTACCAGTAATTTGTGTAAGGATGACTGTAAATAAGGCCAGCTTCCTTTCCATACAGCAGCCCCATGGTACACATATGCAGTGAGAGACTTCTGTACAAGGAGTAATGATAATTTGTCCTAAAATGCACAAAAGGTATAATCTTTCAGATTATGTTTACTTAAGTTGAAGTTTTCATTATACTGAGACCTAACAAAAAGGTATTTCTCCAGATTTCTTAACTTGCTATGTCTCCCTCAAGGCAAAAAGAAACTCTGCTGGATGGAAAAAGAATGTTAGAATCAAAGAGGTTCAGTGAAACAAGAAGAGGGTCCAAAGATGGACTTCTCCATATTTCATTTGTACTTCCAAGGGATTAAGGAGAAAATTGTTGCTTCCACATGAAACCCCAGGAAGTAATGGGGTTACTCCATGTAAATGAAGTATAAAAAGATGGAATACAAAAATGTTCCAGAGGACAGTTAAGAGACTATATATTCTGCTCCAGTCCATTGACTGGATCAGGAAATGCACCATAATTGTGCTTATTCTAATCAGAATTGTGGAGGTACTTTATGGTCTTTTATCTGGCTCACTCCACCAATTCCCAAAGGATTTTTTTAACATGGATGGTCTCGGAATGTTTCACATGTGATTACTGGGCAGCAGACCAACAATAATGGCTGTGGGACTAAAGATCCTGTTAGGATTGCCCACTGTATTGTTAGATGAAAATCCAGTTTTCATCCAATACTTCTTAATGCCTCATTATGTAGCTTATGCAAGAATTCCGTGTTGGGAAAATATTTGGGAAAAATTCCAGGTACACTGCCTCTGAACCTGAATTTTATTAATTCAGGAAGACATTTTTTCACCTGCAACATTAATAAGTGTAACAAAAGAGGAGGTAAACTATTGGGATATTTTATGCCACTAGTGCTCTAGTCTCATGGATTGCAGTCCCCATACAGATCACACAGGTAACAACTCATCAAGTGCGCTCACAAAACACACTTATTTTCTGCTAGTGGAGACTGCAATTAAAATGAAACATTTTTTAATATGCTTCTAACAACTGACAATTATATGAGTATAAAAATTAATATCCACATTCAAACGGTACAGACTGGAGCAAAATCCCACTGAGGTCCCCGACAGACTTCATTGGACTTCTGTGAGGACAAGATCTCCATCCACTTCCTAAGTGGTTTTAGTCTCATAAACAGTCAGCACAGATCAGAATTTTGGTAACACAGTTACATTTTGTAGTTTACATGTATGACGCTTACATCCTTTGAGTAGTTAACCATCTCTCCAGCTTGTATAACCATATCTTGTTTTGCAACCGAATGTTAGTATTTATGCTCAAAAGTAACAATATGGAAAAAAACCCCTAAAATTTAAATTTATAAAGTTTTTAAATGTTTGTCATCAGCAAAGCTATACTTACCATGTCATTCCTGAATGACAAGAAGATGGAAAAAATTGATATTAGAATTCATGTTTATTTTAAACTTTACAAATTAAACCCAAGTTATCTGAAGCAAAATGTAACTAAATAGTCAATGGCATAGCCTATAGCCCAAGAAAGTGAGTTAAAATCTCAGGAATTTATGTTTTCATTCAGCAAATTTCCACACAGACATAATCCTACAAACATCTCTCAGATTATATGATCTTAATGCACAAGAATCATTTGTTTGCTTCTGTTGGTACATTCTGAACCAGAAGAGTATCAGAATTGGTATGAAGCCTTAAAATTTTACTATTTTACCTCATGGACTGCCCAAAGGATGCCGTTCATCTCTCACCCTTCCAAAACAAGGCTGCTCACTACACAAAATCTAGGAAATTGTTTTGATTTGCTTTAATCAAATTGGTGATCAAGATCTGACTTTTGAATTATATTTGCTTAACCCCTACTCAAAACAGCTTATTTTGTGGAAGATACATGAGTCTTTACCCACCCTTAACGTCGTATCTCTGTCCAAAAAATTACCTAAGCTCTAAAGAGCTGCCTGTACATTTATACTGAGTTTACAAAAGCCATGTTTCATCAGTGACAGAAAATTATTGTAATGCAAGTTCTGGAAGAATCCAATTAGAAGAATGTTAATCCAAAAGTTAATGAGGAGGTTTGAAAGGTACTTCCTCCACTTCCTTTGGTACTACAATTTGATCACATTTTCTTAGATGAGTTAAGCAGCCATGTCGAAAAGATACATGAGGTGACTTAAGACTGGTAAATCAAATGGCATTTGATTTTGATAATACTAACTTGATGTCTCAGAAATTATGAGATGCATGGGTTCATTGAGTCCTTTTAACCTCTTAGAGTATTTTCTGTGTGAATTCATCTGATGTCAGTTTTCTATAAAAGAACAAGTCTCTCCGACTGTTTCTTTAGTAGTTATGGAGCTTTTCAATAGACTGATCCTCTCTCTGACTAAAAGAAAAAAGGTGGGAATGAAGACCCTCTCTGCAAAATTACACAATGTGGTATGCAGGGGACATCAGATTTATTCACATACATTCTCTCTTGATGATAGATCTTCTCTGCATGAAAGAGGTCTATAACATGGGTATGTGTGTGCTTTGCATACCGAGCAGAGAACTTCAGTGATTCATGTAATTTCTAGCTTACAGTTAATACTGATCATAGGATACAAGAAGATTTCCATTCAAGATCTGTCTGGTGTTATGTGAACCAAATAATACCTCAACTGAATAGAGACCATATAAATCATGAAATATAAATTAAAATGCATATAAATATTTTCATAAGCATTTTTTGCATTTATACTTACCTTCTTATCCTAATGTGGAAAGGTTCAACTGCACAATTTGAAAGTAAAACTCTTCTCCAACCCTAGACCCAAATTTCATTTTGAAGCAGGTAAATCAAAGTGGCACAGGTAAAACACATACAAAATACAGGCTGTACCATGATTTCAATTTCTTCAGAAACTTTTTACTCCCTTCAGTATCTTATATGACAGTTTTACCCTTCCGTTGTAATGTACCCAACACGACTGTTTCCTCCCTCTGCATCTCCAGTTTTAATGGAAAGGGATTTTTCCTTTTATCTAAATGCCAGATTAAACCTCTATGTAAAATCTGAAGTCTAAAAGTCAAATTTGTACTGGGAGGAAATGGCATTTGAAAAACTCAGTCTTTAAATTCTGAACCTCTCACAACTAGTGGAAAGAACCTCTCCCAACCCAAGTCCCTCAAGTTCCAATGAACTTATGGGGATTTACATCAGCGTAAATGCAAAATAGTAGAATGAGTTGAGGTCGCAATTTCCAACTGAAATCAAAAAGAGCAGAAAAATAATGGTTTTGTCCTACTTGTCCTAATTATTCATGTTTTCCTCTTATTTCTGTTCCCTTTGCTTCAGAGTTCCCATTGAGCAGCTTCTGTAAGGTAGTTGGACCAATGACCTATTCCAAGATCACACATTTGCGCCTGGATGGAAACAATCTCACTCGGGCTGACCTGCCACAGGAGATGTACAACTGCCTTCGGGTGGCTGCTGAGATTTCGCTGGAGTGAGAAACCTGGGATCATCCAGTTCCCTTCCAGGGGCAGTAACTACAGGAATAACACACCATGATAGCGCTTTAAAATTAGGATATGCCTTAAAGCAAGTGTCAATCTGCATATTATCCATTCTGTTTGTTAATATTTCCCATGCACTTGGAAACCTTAAGGGAACGTGTGCATATTTTTTACAAATGGTTCTATTTAGAAAGCACAAGAATTACCAAATGTGGTGCAAAATATGCCTTCATCTGGCTAGGTGAGTTGATGAAAAAGATTCAACTTCATAAAAATCTATATCCATACATGCAATATATGCCAGCAGGTTCCAGACTCACAGAGAAGTCAGGTGGGTTTCACTGTGGGTTATACTGAGCAGTATGAGCTGGCCTGTGTAAATACAAAATTCCTGTCCATCTTTCCTAATTATCATGCCTTTTATATGTTTTTACCCATTACAAATGATTTAAAAACCCATGAACAATTTAAAATTTATGAAAATATCTGTTCAGAGCCTATGACATTGTTAAATTAATGGAATATGTGAAAGATAAGGAAAAAATTAAGGTTAAAAATTTGTTTACTCTTCTTTTTGTCATACTTTCATTTAACTTTCATGGTAAGATTTTTTATTCATTGCTGGTATAATTGTTATTTTAAAATAAATCATATATATACAAATATTTTTATTCAATTACTTGCATGCTACTTTTAACCAGACTGTAGAAAATAAAACATATCAAATAGTGTTCTTTTGTCCATATCATTGTCAACTATGTTTCTTTCTTTTATAAAATGAAAAAAAATCAGGTTAAGACAAGAAAATCTAAGCTATTCTATTATTATTAAAATTTATTGTAAGGTTAAATAAACTGTTTTCTCTACTTTGAAGTTTCAATATGTTTGTAAACGTAATTTAACATACTACAATTGTGTTGGCCAGTAAATCGATGCCTTATGAAGTTTGCAGTGTGGGAATCATGGCACTATGAAAACACGTAAATTAATATTTCAGTATATTCAAAAGAACAGTGGAATCTCTCAGAAACCACAGGTGGTGATTAAAATGCAGCTACACATGGTAAAGACATTTTAGTATATTCTACCCAGGAATAAATAGTCCAAATATTGTCAGCATCCTGGAACACACTAAAATAAATGTGTTAGTAACTGAGAGCTGTAAGTGGCTTGCTTGCAAGCACAGATCATCCCACGGGTACTATTTTCTTTTCAACTACTAGGCTATTAAACACTCAAACAGAAACTTTTCTAGTTTCTATAGCAAAAACAGAAACTATCACCTCGGAAAAAAACCCCAAACCAATCCACACCAAACCATTTAGTTGGCATGTTGCCAGTTCCAGATGTTCAAAATCAAAACACAGTTCACAAAGAAACCTGGGACTAAAGAAAAAGGAGAGATTCAGAAAACAATAGAAATATTTCTCTCCTCACTTTTTTCATTTTGAAATTCATAAATTTTGCTGCTTTTTACCCACATACAGGAAGAATTGAGAGTAAAATTCGTTACAAGTAGGCTAGAATTTTCATAGAAGAATGAAATTTTAACCTGGGGCTTTCTGAACACATCAGAGTGGGAATCACTGTGGAATAGCACCTAGGCATTATAACATAGAAAAAGAAGAAGGAAGTGCATGCAAAACTCCCCAAAGAAAAGAAAAATGTACAGGATATGGTATTTAACCACTTCCAGAGAGCTTCTAACCCAACTGTTCCCTTCACAGAAAAATAAACTGTACACTAAGACTTCTAGAGCACAAACTGGTAATGAGATTTGTCACCTGATTGCTGTAATCTAACAACACAACAGAAGTGTATTCTTCTTTTCAGCTTATTTCAGCAAACCAATTACTTTTTATACAAAATGAAAAGGTATTAACAGTGAGACTGAGAACAGTCCACCTCATGATAGATTAGAACTTGTTGAGGATATTTTCTACATACCCTTGTGTTGCAAAGAAAGCATCCACAGATGTCTGCAAGGCATTCTGATGTTCTATTCAAGGGATATAATAGAAAGAAGCCCTCTGTCAAAACAACAAACAGTACCAACGACCTCCCTCAGAAACTAGAGAACCTTTACAGCTTGCAATCATCACTCAGCCAAGTGAAAGAAAATGGCATTTGGCAGTACATTTTTATCTTGAACATCTCTTTTCTGTGGTTCAGAAATTCATGGTTAGTTGGGGAGATATGACATTGCATAGCTTCTTGTCATGCAATTTATGGGAAAAAAAATAGAGCGTGAGATCCTCCTGCTAAAGGAGAGATGGGACACTATAGCTCTTCTTTCATATTATGAGACACAAAAGTTCAGGTTTCTGCTTTTGCACTAATGAAGTGTTCTAAATCACTATAGAGAACTGTTTAAGTTCCCCATCTCTACATATGTTACAGAAACAGGCAACAACATACGTGTTCCTTAGCTCTCAATTTATGAAAGCAACATAAATAATTTTCTAGACGCTATGCAGGAATTTAGATGTTGGGGCATACTTAACAGAGCTAATGCCTTGGAAATTGAGTCACTATAACTTGCAATTTCTGCCCTTCCTGGGAAGGAGAGTGATAGACCTTGGTTATAAAGCCCTCAGTATTCTGTAAACTGAAAAACATGTTTCATACATCCCTGTTTCCACCTACCCTGGTCATATTATGAAATACCTATGTGTACAGGTGCAAACATGTTACTTAAAAGTAGGCAATGTGAACAGATAACTCAGCTGCAGTAGCATGGAGACAGTGGAATGGATAAATTAGCCCGAATCTAGGGCAACATACTATGCAACCTATAGTATAGCTATACAATTTACTTACAAGATGTGTTCCTCCTTGTTTCGGATCAAAATTGTTAAATATATCATAAAACTTTCACATGAAGTTTCCTATGGAAGAACTCACAAAAATGAAGAACTTTAGGAAAGACAAGAATTGGAAAGCAGATATAAAAAGGAAACTTTGCTACAAATATAGTGGAAAGAAGTATTACAAGAACAATATACGAATGCCACAGACAAAAACCTTACCCATGGAATTTTAGGAACAGGTCTGAAAGTGTGTTGCACAGCCATTTGCAAAGACAGAGCTACCTTTCAAGTAGACAAGCATTGTCTGATTTAAAAGATATTTTTCATACTAGGTTAACTTGCAGAAGTTCCCTAGAAGGAGCAGGGAGAGACACATGAATTTTTGGACTACTGGAATATTAAATCCTTCAAGCCCTCTACTTATTTATAAAGCCAGCATAGTCAAATGGATCACGAAAAGAGTGAGCATTTAGTTGTTGAATAAAGCTGTACTTCTAGTGCAAGGAACCTGGCAGGGTCCTGTCTCTACTGCAAACTTTTGGTTTTAGTGAAAGGCAGTAAATAGGTAGTTGCTTAGCATGAACCAACTTATTTGGACAACTGGGGACTAAAAGGCAAAACATCATTCAGAAAGGCAGTGTGAGTTGTTATATGTACAGCTGTAACAAGCATAGATTGAAGATGGAAGAAATTGTGAGATTAAAAAGCAAAGTGAAGTTTGCTGGAGGGCCACTAAGATGTAAGTCTGTTAAGAGAACTTCCCTCAGCCTTCTTTTCAGGTAATGCCGAGGTACCTCCCTTAGTCTCTCTGAATATGCCATATGTCTCAGTCCATGTCTTATTGCAGTCTTCCACTGCCTAAAAGGGTGCTGTAGAAAAATTGTCCAGTTCCAGGGTGCACTGTCAAAGGGAACGGCGGCAAAGAAAAAGTTCCAGAAAGAGAAATTTGAGCTGGACATACAAAAAAATTCTTCACAGTGAGTTGTTCACAAAGCACTGTAACAGATTGCCCAAGGAGGCTGTGGACTCTTCATCCTCAGAAATTTTCATAACTTGCATGGGCAGTGCCCTGAGGGACAGATTTATCTTTGAAGTTAGCCTAAGTTTTAGAAGGAGGTTGAACTAAACAACCTTCAGATGTTTCTTCGAACTTATTTATAATTTCTGTGAATCCGTGATTCTAAGAATACTAGCAACCAATGGGGTTCAATCAATTTTTATAACCAGTTCTACAGCTGAATAATTTAGCATGACATTCATGTGGAAAATTTCTTGTTTCAGGTTTCAGTTCATAATTCCAACTCCCATGATATTCACAAAATCTTAACTCAGCTGATATTTAGACATAGATTCCACAGGCAGAAACTGTGGAATCTTTCCTTCGATACCTTAGCTGGCTTGTGCAAATCTGCTCCCATTTTAACACTTGTGATTTACTGAGTAGTAGCAGTGAAGTCAGAGATCCATCCAATCTAACTCTCCCATGTCGGACAGCACTGGCAAACATGCTACCATCCTAATGGACAGAGTGCTCATGCAGGACATTTTTGTTCTGAATTTTTTTTCAGATTTAGACTAAAAAAGTTAAAATCCTTAGGTTAAGTTAAAAAACTTTCCATCTGTAAGACCATAACTTAGTTTGTAGGCCTTAAGGCTTTCATACGTGAATAACTCTCTTTTCTACTTAGTCTGAACTGTTCAACATCAGTTAGCATAGAGAAAGGAAAGGAATGCTCACTGTACTTTAGGACACTCCTCACCTTGAAGGTAGAAACGTCAGGTTCAAGTACCAGGGCAAATTATCACTTCATTATGTAAAGAAAAGCAGCTTTAGAGGCTAGAGCACTTTTTATCACACTGTACCCAGGTTCTGAGATAAGATTATGATTGTGGGCTAAACAGGAAGTAACTGTGCCCATGTCTACACACACTGGAACCACAAGAAGAATCCCATCTGTTGTCTCAGAGAGGTGACCTGCCTGAAGTGCCCAACTTGAATGAGTTAAAAATTGAGACTGATGTGCACAAGGCTGTGCCCACTGAATAACATGAACAGATTGCTTTGAAAATTTCAGTTTAGATACTTTAAGTTGCTCTTAGTTTCATGCTCTTGTGGTCCCTTAAGGTTCTATCTGCTGGGGTTTTTTTGTTTGTTTGTGTATCCCTCCATTAATTTATAAAGGTATATTATCAGGTGCTGAGGGTTTCAGTGGGCACCAAAATATCTGAAAATGTACATATTGCTACTCTAATGTTATAAATCATGACGTTTTCTGGCTGTAACCCCTTCTATATATTTTGGGAGGTGAATTATCTTCCTTTTTGTAATTTGAATTCTTAATCTACAGATCAGATAACAGAATATTTTTAACAAGTTTTGATTACTAGAATGTTTTTAAAGAATAATCCCTCTTATGTAGTACCTCTGTTCAAATGATTACAAAAACACTTGGGAATCTATTAAATAATACTTGAAAAATATATATTTTTATTATGATAATGTTTTCATTGAAACATATATAACATTTCAGACAGAAGTATTGGAAGTCTTTAAAAATTTCATACCTTATAAACCAATTTAAAATCATAAGACATCTTGATAAACAAGTCTTTAAAAATTCCTATTTCCATCATCTTTCCAGTATCACATCATGTGATTTCCCCATCCACCTTACTATGCACACTGGTTTCCAGACTCCATGAACAAATGTTTCCTGAACTTCCCTTTTAGCTTTCATCATTACAGCCATTTTGCTGTCAAAAAAATAAACAGTAGGACTAATAAGTTCTCAAAATTATGTGCAATGCTGCATTGATTCCAAGACAAATTTGTGTAAAAACATGTGTACATGTGTCAAATATGTACAACATCTACATGTGTAAAAACTGAATTTTTTTTTTATTCAGGTTCCTAAGTTTGGGTAAGAAAAATCATCCCCAGCATTCCCACCCTCAATTCAAAAGAAGGAAAGGTATGTTGCTGCTAATGAAAATCACAGCCTTGAGCTGAGGTCTATATTATACACAGAACGCAGAGAGAACTAAGCATTTACTGCTGGGATTCCTGGTTGCCACCATGAAGAGCATGGAACCATCTAAGAAAAGAGCAGGTAGTGTTGAAGAACACCCCTTTGGTTATTTAGGGTTCTGGAGAACTGCATGGTGCTGGGACAGGGATGGATGATGAATGCTCCCTGGAGATGGGTTCCAGAGCTGTCTTCAGAGGAAAAGGTGGTGTCAGTTTCCATCAAAGTGCTGGGTGGTGAGGAATTTCATCTACACTGTAAAGACTGAGTTTCAACATGTTCCATCTGAAAGGATAATCAGTGACTGGAGTAGTCATGATGAGTGAGATTTGAACTTGAAGTCGGGACTCTGGAAGAAAACTCAAGTGCTTTGGGAAATGCCAGCTCTTGAAAGCGATGACTGATATTGATCGCAATTTAAGAAAATAAAAATCACATAGTCTAATGTTTAATTTCAGTGTTTCCCAAGAGTATCTGCATTAAAAATTAGAACAAAAATTACTACAATTAATGGAAAATAAGAGCTGAGTTTTCATATAGCTAATGCCATTTGGCTTTTCTTTCTAAATATTAAAAAGTCCCTGAACCTTGAATTTCTCATGTGGCAAAATCACTATAGCAGAGCATTATATGGGAAAATTTTTTTCATTAAGTTGAGGGAATTCTCTTTTATGAAACCCTTGTCATTTATTTTAGAAGACAGAACTTCATATAAGTTTAAACCTCTTGTAATCCACTGTCTTACTGTAGGGATCTAAAATGAAGATGAATTAAAATATTTTTGGACTTCTTTAACGACAGAAGAAAATAAGAAAACAGAACTCAACATAAATTAAGGATAAGGATATAATTAAAGAATAGTGAAAACAGCTTGTTTTCACTATTCTTATGTTATCTCAGAATATTTAATCCTTGATGGTCTATGTTTCAAAACTGCAGGTTTACAGAATGAGCATCAGATACCTAATACATATTTTAATTTACCATTAGTTGTCTGGAAAATATAAGTCATCTAAATAGCCACACGTGGGCCCAGTAACTCAATACGTGTGTATTTGATAAATGCATGTTAGATATTTAATTTAAGATACATTTAACATTCTAAAAATCTAAACCTGCTACCCTGGGTAGCATAGATTTGTTTCAGTGTTGAAATTGTTGAAAGCATGAAAACAAGCTAAAGTATGAGATTGACAGCCACATAGTAGGTAAAGTAAACCTAGCAAGCCAAGACAAATACAAGATCTTGGCACTGTGTCATGGAACCTTTATGGTGTCACTGTGGTAAAGAGTTCAAAACAGAGAGAAAGAGAACAGAGTGCCAAAAAATTATTTAATGAAGCATATTCAGGAGACCAGTATATTTCCCATAAAGGCTGAACCCTTTTCCATAGTTTTCTTTTCTGAAATGTGTTGCTCTGCAATGATCTCTTTAAACTGAGCTACTCAGTTCCCACTGTGGTTTTTACAAGGCAGTGAAGTTGTGCAGAAAGTAAACTGCTAGAGTTTTGTTTCTGGACTTTTAGAATAGGATCTTATCTTCCTAAATCCTATATAAACAGGAGGTCAGGTGACATCTCCATTTAACAAATTAAGCCAGTCAATCTGTTCCCCAGGGTTTCTTTAAGCAAAGTATTCTGATCTAAACTGAAAGCTCCCCAGGTAAATTCCCTACACTTCAGCTGCCTGCATATGCACAAAGAATGCCTATTTAAATAAGAAATGTGATTTCTTCCACTGAGAGGTCTTAGTGGCTTTAGGAGAGGTGCAGCACTTGTGCTCCTAAGTCTGTTTTGTTTTAATTTCTTTTGTTCACTAGGAATGATGTAGAGTAAAATACATCCATAGGAGCAGGGTCTGGAACATCTGGGCTGGTCCTTTGATCTGTCTGCAGTGTCCCTTGGGCTAGCCTGAAGGGCTCAGTCATCTGTTTTCTTTTAGACTCTTTGATCTTGCTGACCTTTTGTGGCTGTTTTTTAAAAGGAGCAGCAGATATTAATTGAGATGTATCACTGTCTGATGGTCAGGGAACTGTTTGGAAACAGAATTTTTGTCTTTTTGACTGGGTAAAACTTAAAGCAGCAATGCAGAAAGAGAGATGTCTACATGCTGGTCCTCAGAAGTGAAAGAAGCAGGCTGAACCCTGAGTAAAAGTCAGCACCCCCTTGGAGATGTCTGGAGCTACCATTGGAGTATATGATGAAGGATACACAAACTGGACTAAGTGTCTTCAGCTTTTGAAGCGCTACCTTTTCTCTAGTAACTGTGAAGATAATTCAAGAGCCTGTTTCAGATGAACTGATTGTCCTGTGGAACAAGGCACATGGCTTTTTGGTAAAGTACTGCCCAAATTTAGGCACCCTGGATTGCAGCCTTTGCTAAATGGAGCAATCCACAGGGCTAATGAATAAGCTCTGCTTGCAGTGTACTCCTGGGTTTGCTGGTGATGAACTATACACATGCTTGATGCTTAACAGACCTTGCTTCGAATTAAATCTGAGACATATGGCAGCCATTACTGAAAGAAAGCAATGCATTTTTTCACTGTCAGCAGCTCTGATGCTGAAACAGAACAACAGCTCCAAACAGCACTCCCAGTTGTCCATATCTCCTCCCTAAGGGTCTTTCTGGTCTGTCTTTTTTACTTTTCAAGTATTTCTCAAGGTTGTGAGCTGTCTTAGTTTCAAGCATATACATTAGTCCTCTCAAGGAGATGTTACCAACCCCTGCAGCTGTTGGTGCTCCTTGCTTTTTTATACTTTCTTAATACAAGTTCTCTTGATTCACAGCGTGGATTGAAAGGAGACATATGGAGTAAAAATCCCATAATAGCTTGAGACATCTTTCTCAAACTAGAACAATCCCAACAGTATCTCTTAGAAATTATCTCCAAAATTCAGGGTGGGGTACCCACAGTATTTTTAGTGTAATTTTTTTTCCACTTCCTTTTATTGTCACGCAAATACCTTTCATACTGTTACTTTTTGGGAGATTGTTCATGGTCTCAGGAGCACTTGATGTTTCATTGTTATTTGCCTTTGATTGCTCAGCTTCTCAAGTTAAAAATTATCTCATTAACACAAAATTCTTAGCTGTCTCTTACTGAAAATAAGGTCCTGGAAGGAGTCTCAGGTTGGATATGCATAACAAAAAGTCTCCCAAACCATTAGTCATTTTTGAAAACCTTGGCCATGGTCTTTTATTAGTCTGTAAAACTTTATCACCATATAGTCCACCCTTTAAATAAGAAACATTTACACCAGATGATGGAGGACTGAACAGAACAAATGCATGATATATGCATAATCTTGAAAGTTTCATGGAAAGCAGGCTTTCTGCAAAGTCTGCTTAGACACCCAAGTAATCACTTGTTTGTGCAGAGATATTTCAAAAATTATTGAGTGCATGGGAGAATACATATTAAAGTTGTCATATTCTTGCTTCCTGATTTTGAGGGCATTTCTTGACATTTTTTTTCTGCTCTTTGTTTGCATCAGAAGAAATGGAAATTCACATTATTGGGAAAATATTAGAAAATGTATTTTGCTGTTTTTTTCTCCTAGTGAAGAGCTCCTCCTTTGAATGGGATGGAAACATGTGTGCTTGATAAGGATCAAATACCTGGCCGTTAAATCCACAAAGGGCAGATTGTGACCCCATGCTGAACAGTATTTCATACAAATAGTACCACTGCCTGCCACAAGGTAAACAGCCAGTCCCTTTGCCAGGGACTTCTGTGATAACATAATGAATATCTGGACATGATTAGCAGGTAAATTCAGACCACCATGAAGCGTAAGATAAATCAATAGCTTCTGTTGTTGCTAGATGTAAACATCTGGCAACATGCACTTAAGTGTGTCACAGCAGATATCTGCCGTCAGGACTCGCAATTTTAGACCCTCCAGTACAACATTCAGGATGGACTCGGCTCGTTCTTTAGTGACAAAGAGACCTCAGTGTCTCCATATTCTCTCTACACACTTTGTGAAGATTTAGCACAAAGGCAAACCAGTTTTATATTGCACTGCTTTTTGTTTACAAGAATCATGGACACACTTTTCATGGTGAAGCCTTCTTAAATGGCTCACAACCGGACATACAACTGTTTTAAACTTCACACAGGCCTCTGCCTCTCCCCATCTCCCATGGGTGGACTCCAGCTGACAAGCATCCTTGTCACTAATGTGGGGTACCAGCTCTTCTGTGGGAGGTCCAAGTCTTAATCTTAAACATTTTAAGTTCTAGGTGTTTAAAGTGACACTCATAATGAATTTTTTTTATGACTTTTGTCCTGAAATTAGTACATCTGCTTAAAACTAGAACCTTTACTTTTAGCTGTAGAGGTAAATTAATTTAATCTAATTTAAACTATTAAAATAATCTACTTAGTATGCATGAAGGAATCAGTTTTACACCTCCTTTGTAAGAAATCCCTAATAATCTTTAAGAGGTGTTGAAGGGCCTAGAGTTCTATCAGAGTGAAACACTTAAGCACTTATTTTATTTTTAAGCACATAAACAATGCAAAAAATACTGATGGTGAGGATGCATTTTTTCCTAAACAAGAAACATGGCAGTACAAATATATACTCATGAAAAAATTTATGACATATTTAACATTAGCCTTATTGAAGTCAGTGAAAGCTTCCCATGTATTTAAGATTTGCTTTCCTTTTTTTGTCTGCTTTTTGTCTTTCCTACTTCTAAATTTCTTTTGAGACATTCTGCGTTTAAGAAGCAAGGTATTAAAAATTATGAAAGAGGTTGTTACGGGTTTTATGGTTAAAATCAATCAGATAAAACTGAATTAAAATAGTGATATAACTAAGTTTTAAAAATAAGACAACTCATTAAAAGTACCAGGATATATTTTATGTTTTCAATATTTTTCATTAGCTTTTCCCTTAAAATATTTATGTCATTGTTCTGGCTTTGAACGTGGATAGTTTTTCTGATATGAAGTTGTTACTTTAAGATTGGACTAAAAACGAAAACAAAAATCTTCCAAAATACTTAATGTGAGAAATATGTGTCTATCTTTGGAGACCAAGTTGGCTGGAAAGAGTTTGCTTTAGATCAATGATAAAAGAAAGTTGACGGAGGCACTGGAGAGTATTATAACTTTGTAGAAATATATGTAAATATCTCTCTGAACAAAAAGGAAAAGGTAAGGTTTAATCTTTAAAGAACTGAAAATATGTTATTAAAAAATTCTTAGCAAATGCTTTTGCTCTCTTCTTCTCCTAATCAAGAATTTTGTCTTTAAATGGCATGACAGCATCTGCATTTAATAAAAATCAAATAAAATATTTCCGTAGAAACAGATGGCACTGGTTTTAATTCTTTGTGGCCAATTCAGGTATTATGAGAATGAATTATGATGTAAGTGGGCTTTGCATGTAAAGTGTCTTCTAACGTACATTTTGAATAAATGTACATTTTGGGTTACCTGTTTCATCTAGACCAGCTCCTCTCATCTGAAAGAACATAAAAAAGTCAAGTGTCTTCAGCTCTGTGGATGCTTGATATTGAGGACAGGATATGCTTGTTTTCCTGCCTAGGTGCTGAGGTGCCTTAGCTATTTCAGGGGTTAAAAGCTGTAACCACTGATGCGTATATATGAGGCTGTATTCCTAGAACACGGCTTGTAGCCTGACTCAAGCTATTACAGTCTAACAACAGGGACCAATAGAAAGAGAAGAAGATCCAAGAAAGCTGAGGTAAGCCCAAACTCTGAAGCAATGTCAAACTAGAAGCAATAGCTAATAAGGTGTGCATGGAAATACATCTGGGAATACTAGTATGTACTTCCAGTTTTGTATGCTGCTAATTCTTAGGAGGACAGGAAACAAACACTGTGCTTAGCAGCCAAAAGCGGTGAATTTACAGTGATTTCTAACTGGCTTCAGATAGTTCCAGGAACTTGACTAACAAGGTAAATTGCTTTATATTTCTTTTTTAAATGCTCTTAAGGTTATGAATATTTACACAGTAAGGAGGCTGCAAATTCACTGTGTAAAATAGAAACGTTATTCTTTAGAAATACTTTATTTGTCCCTTTTTCTGGAATACTTCCAGACAGCAGTTTCTGGGGCTGGAAAAGCTATAGATGTATATATATATATACTGCACTTGTTACTGCTAATAACAATGTTGAAAACTGTTAAATTACTACATATCATATGCAGCAACTTAACTGGGCTCTTAACCTTACTGATGCATTAATCCTATGAGAGAATATACATTTTATTTAAATACTATTTTTGCCAAAACCAACCTCCTAATTTTGACCAGAAATTTCAGCTTTCAGTCTTTTGCCTCTACGTTGCAAAATGCTTGTTAATCTTCATGAGGCAGCAATCAAGATAACAGAGTTTGTAAAGCACTGTTTTTTTGTGCGACACAAATATTTCCTTTCAGAGTAAATTATCAGTAACAATTTCTTTCATCATTCAGTGGTGGAAGAGGCTAAAAAAACCAAATAATTAAGTAGGTAAAATAGTTACAAGATGCACGAGTGTATATGAATAATTTGGTTAAGGTTTACTTTTTGTGGATATAATTTGGTTAGGACTTATTTTTTGTGTAGTTTAGATCAGGCATTTGGTTTGTTTGTTTGCATTGGGGAAAGAAATTTGTAACTTTGGATATGAGAGAGTGAGTGAGGCGTGGAATGAATTAGTCAAACATATTCCCTCCAAGCTTTTTAAGAACATGCCCAACAAACAGCTGTTAAAACACTATTTGTTCCCTTACTTTTGAATGAAGACAAAAGACCCTGGAAAATCTGATCCAGATGTCATTATAATTTAAGAGAGAGCAAAAACAGAAAAGGGGCTATGATTAATTTTAAAAGGAGGAACACTGAGTACAACAGTATTTATAGCATTGGTATATATGGTAATGATGTTTTCTCTGAAGATTATCCATTATATAATGTAGATTATAGGTCTGTACAGGAAAACTTACACAAATTTAAAAGAAGCACCAATTTATTGTCTGAAAATGATCCATATTTTCATATTCTTTGAAATGACACTGCATCAGTTAAACTGGTAGCCAATGTGGAGTCTAAGCTGAATCAGGGAAATGTTTATCAACATATAGCACTGAATCGTTTACACCTCTTACATTACTTTTCAGTTTTTCCTTAACATGCCATGGATAATACCCTAGAGGACAGAATTTGTCTGTTTATAAAGAAAATATTATTTTATATGCAAAACTGTTTTGTTAATCTAGTATGCTGCTATGGAGTTTTGTTGAGAAACAGCTAATTCTTTTTTTCCCCTTCCAAGGCAAACACAATGATTCTAAAAGTCTGTACAAGCCTTTTGCTCTTATTCTTGGTCAATTCTGTGTGGACTCGGACTGTGAGACAAGTTTATGATGATCTGGGTCTTGACCATTGGTCTCACTATACTTCTGAGTGTCCACCGGAGTGCTTTTGTCCTCCTAGTTTCCCAAATGCATTATACTGTGATAACAAAGGACTTAAAGAAATACCTCCAATTCCAGCAAGAATTTGGTACCTCTATCTTCAAAACAATCAAATTGAAACCCTTTCAGAGAAGCCTTTTGTGAATGCCACTCATCTGAGATGGATAAATCTGAACAAGAATAAGATCACAAACAGTGGAATTGAGAGTGGTGTGCTGAGCAAGATGAAAAGACTGCTGTACTTATTCCTTGAAGATAATGAATTGGAAGAGGTGCCTGCCCCATTACCAGTGAGTCTGGAACAGCTAAGACTAGCTAGAAACAAAATCTCCAGAATCCCAGAAGGAGTCTTCGGCCACTTGGAAAACCTTACTATGTTAGACCTGCACCAGAACAGTTTGTTGGACAGCGCTCTTCAAAGTGACACCTTCCAAGGACTCAACAATCTTATGCAGCTCAACATAGCAAAAAATTCACTCAAGAAAATGCCTTTAAGTATTCCAGCTAATACACTGCAGCTCTTTTTGGACAACAACTCCATCGAAGTTATACCAGAAAACTACTTCAGTTCAATACCCAAAGTGACTTTCCTTAGGCTGAACTACAATAAGTTATCCGATGATGGCATCCCTCCAAATGGGTTTAATGTTTCATCTATTCTAGACCTACAGCTGTCTCACAATCAGCTCACTAAAATTCCACCAATCAATGCTCACCTTGAACACCTTCATCTTGATCACAACAAAATCAAAAGTAAGTGTGTATTATCAGTGTGGGACCCTTCAAAACCATATCTATTTTAAAATGTCTATTTAACTATAAAAATGCTCTCTGAGTTAAAGTGATTAAAATCATAGAATCATTGAATAATTTGGGAAAGACGGGACCTCTAGAGGTCATTTATTCCAACCTTCCTGCAATAAGCAGAGACATTTTCAACAAGATGAGATTTCTCAGAGCCCTGTCCAGCCCGACCTTGGAATTTGTCAGGGATGGGGCATCCGCCACTTCTCTGAGCGAAATATTTTAGTGTTTTACTGATTTTACAGCATATTTGTTCTACTAAGATTTATGTCCTCAAAAGTTTTCCATTTTGTGTAAATGAGATTAGGTTTTGTACCTTAAGTAACAGAAGCCTTCTGGTTTTTATAGTTTTACTTCTAGGACTGTTTCCAAATTCATCCAGGTGTAGTGGGGGTGTGGTTAGGAACATCTCATACTCTATGTAATGAAATTATCTACTCAGTAAATACTTTTTCTCATGCCAAAAGCCAAAATAGGTGACTTTTCATTTACCTCTGTACAGAAGGAACACAAGTTTCTGTATTTATCTTCCCATCATGGTGATTTAATTGAATACATGGTCCCTTACCAGTCTTTTGTGCCACTGTAGTTCACAAATATACTAAAAATAATGGTTTGGCTTTTGCATAAAACAAGGACCTATGAAAGGAAGATACCTACTATTAATTTACATTTGTTCACTGCATTTGGCAAAATAAATGTATGAAATCATGTAAAGAAAAATAAACTTTGTGTAACTGGCATATATTTAAGTGGCCTGCAAGAATTCTAACAGTTAATTAGAGTTAAAGCTTATGACAGATGTTTTTTTGAACATATTTAATTGCCCCCTGGTTACAAAGCGATTTATTTTAATTGCTTCACTGCAAGGCCTCAGGTGCAGACTTTATTCTGTCACTTTGAGTGGACACAAAATTGAAATCACTGGAATGTAGCCTGTCCAGTTTAAGAACAGTTTTGTGTCTGGGTAGTATTTGAAGAGCTGTCCAGTTCTCTTCCTTCCCTGAATAAGTTTGACAAAGCTGAAGACCATGAAAATTAACTTTTGTAGTATGTGCAAACTCAAATCTCACGTTCCAATGACACATAAGTACCTGTGAAACTAAATCATGATAGTTTTCCACAAGCCTTGTATTCCTTAATGTCTTTACCACTTTTCAAAAATCATTGTCGACTTAAGCACAAAACTGACTTTAGCCAAAAAAAAATTTTAAAAAAAGGAATTCTTAGTAACTGAATATAAAATAGTTGCAACCTGATACCTTAAATGAAAATCAGGTATTATGTAAGGCACATTTTACCACAAAGCATAATTGCTCAAGAGGTAAGGGATAATGGTGTAGTCTTCATGAGTCTTTGTTCCAATAGATGATATCTCAAAGGGCCTTTAGGATTGCAAACAAGGAATGTAATACCATCAGGCCAGAGTAATAAGACATGATATTAATTCTTCAGATTGGTTTTGTCTTCTTA
Source organism: Gymnorhina tibicen (assembly GCA_013399875.1). Classification (NCBI taxonomy): domain Eukaryota; kingdom Metazoa; phylum Chordata; class Aves; order Passeriformes; family Artamidae; genus Gymnorhina; species Gymnorhina tibicen. The sequence continues at coordinate 340,211 of VXAZ01001368.1, read as the reverse complement.
AATCCAGATCAGTCATTACTTTAAGATAATCAATGAAAAAGTTGTGAAAGAAAAATAGCTGTAAAATCCTGGATCTCGTTTCTCCACAAAGGAGTTCTTCTGAAGGTTTACTTTTATGTGTGCAGTACAAGCCCTTTTTATAAAATTAACTTTCAGGTATTCCCTGACAACTGCAAGTCACTGTTTTATTTTCTATTGGTGAGTTACACTATTGTTATTGCAAGAGCTCAGACATCAGCATTTCTATGTAAATACCATTTGTCTATGTTTTATTGTATGTTATTTTGTAATATCAATTCTTTGTATAAGTGCACAGCCTTATTTCTCTGGAGACCATTTATGAAGACATAAGGCCTTCTTCTGAAGCCCAGGAAAGCCAGTGATAGCCTCATCATTTTTCTCAGTGGAACAAGAATTTCACCTGCAGTCCCTTCCCTAAGGATCTCAACACACAGTGGAAAAATAACTATTCTAATTTTGGAAGTAAAATCAACTTAAAACCAAAGCTAGTTATGGCTCCAACAGATTTGTACCACATATATTCCATGGCATTTTAAAACACACATGCATACGTATTTACCTAGGAGATACACTTACGACACTCTGGGGAGTTGTTAAATAGTGGAAAAGAGAATGTTAAAGTAAGCAAAGAGAAGGTGTGAAATGATGGTATAGCGAGTGAGCAGGTGGTATTACAGTGCTATCAAAGGACAGATGAAAGGGAGCAAACAGTAAGTTCCCCTAGAAGAATAACAGGAGGTTGAGATAGATACTCTGAGCTAATATTGTTCCACATGTAGAGAAAGGGAGAAATCCTTGGGCCAACTACCTAAATTTTGTTTCTAAATTATAAGTTTTACTGGAAAAGAAACAGGATCCTCTTCAGTTCTTCAGCAGACATACCGTATTAGCCATTAATGAGAATCTTTTGCAGTTTTCCCTTACAGCAGCTCTGGAGTTTAATCTTTAAATATTTTATGACACAACAATTCTGTTGACAAGCAGTGGAATTAATCTTCTTTGAATAAACTATCCCAGATTTTTTTTTCAAGTTTGTGATAGTCAAACAGACCTCCTACTCAATTGATGGAAAAGGATACACAACTGCGTAGGGAAACTCATCCCATCTTAAGGAGATGTCAGTCTCCTTTTGGAAGCACTCGTCTCTCTTTAGAGTTTATAAACAGAGTCTAAATGGTTTACTTAGACTGGAAGTTAACCTCTACAAGGATCAGTAGAATCAGGGGGAATTGTAACTGTGGAAAGAAAGACCTGTTCCTCCTGCTTAACAAAATTCAGTAATATACCCATGAAGAGGATTGAAAGAGAGAAAGAGAGAGGCTTTTACTCTCCTGGTAGTTTGGGTAGGATTTACTGTTTATGGGAAGAGAACAATAAAACCCAAACCACTTCATACCACACATCATCAGGAAATAACTTCTTCCTAGGTGGCCTGTGGTTGGATAACTGCTGCCTCACTTCAAGGCTGGAGTAATTAACCCAGTGAAAATGAGTGCAGTGAGATATTTTCTAGGTCAGAGAAGATAGAGATTTGGGATACACTTGAAGCCGTCTTGTCTCTATGAACAATGGTGCTGACCAAACAAAGCAGATATTTTCTGCTACATAGTTTTGATTCACCTAAAACTTTTAATAGCTGGTTTCATAATGAAAATTCTCAAGCTTTCTGTGTTGTAAATTCACACATAAAAATAAGTTGTAGCTTGTTTCTCCCAAGAATATCAAAAGCTTTGCCAACATTAATCAAATTTCACAAGATAGACAAATACATTTTATATCTCGGATGTAACAAAAGTTTCAGGCCTTGGCCAACTGGATGTATTTATCTAGTTTCCATGACAAAGATAAAGTCCACTTCCAAGATGTTGCAAATATCTGGGCAGTTTTTCAGAATAGAGTGGAGGAAAAAAAATAAAAATAAGCTATGGGAAGAAAAAAAGTAATTTATGTTGTTATTTTACATCATAACATTTATCTGATTTTGGGGATTGTAGTCAGAAGATTTGTGCATGGTATCATTACTAAATATGAAGGGAGAAAATTTTTTTCCTATTTCTTTGTTCATAAAAATTGTGTTCAAAAAAAATCTGTTACATACATGTTCTCCATTCACTTTTCTTCAGTTAGTCTGGGACCAGGATCCTCAAGCAGTCAGACCAATCAAAAAATATAATTTGGTCAAAGGAATTTGACCACTTTGGTAAACAAACACCACTTCAGTGTTTTCATGAGGCCATTTTGAGGCTGAAATAGGACAGCAGCTGCCTGATTATTTAACAACTGAAGACAAAACATAAAAAGGCTTTTAGCCTTTTTGTCTTTAGAGGAGACAATGTAAAGAGCCCAAGCTATTCAACACTTACAAATACATGATTTAAGCCATAGTTTCAAATTTTATCTGTACAGAAACAAACTATGTGTGATGTATACAGAATTTTAAGAATTTGTTGGCTTTCAGATTAGGAAGAAAAATATCCCATTTCACAAGTTATATTCTTGCAATTAAAACCAACTCTGCTGAATAATGTGGGAGAACAGAAAAGCACAGATGTTACAAGTTACAAACACTATGCAAAACGTTCCTCTGATTCAATACTGCTATCATTTTGAATGCAAGATCTTCATTAAGGAATATTATCAGCCTAAAATTAATGTACTGTCATTGAAATCAGATGTTCAAAATCCCTCAGCAGTAATCTTGTCCTGCTCTCTCAGAGTGTAAAGAGCTATTTCTCAATGCTTACCATGTAGTTGTCTAAATTAGTATCCTCTTTTTCCAAGGTTAAATTATGCATCTATTGGCTTTTTTTCATAATTACAGCACAGTAAGCATGTGATTCACTGATCTAAATCACTTTATATTAAGATGCTTTTTTGCTCCATCAACAAAGTAGTTAAATTTTAACAAAAGCAACAGTTTCCTGTGCAAATATCAGTGGAAGTTTACTTTATTTGTGTCCTAAGTGAATTTTATCTTCATGAATTTTCCCATGGAAATAACCTGTTGATCTACATTTTCAGGTGTCAATGGTACTCAAATATGCCCAGTTTCCATTGCCTTAGAAGAAGACTACGGTTATTATGGCAACATCCCTCGCCTCCGATACCTTCGTCTAGATGGAAATGAAATTCAACCTCCAATCCCATTGGACATCATGATTTGTTTCCGACTACTTCAAGCTGTTGTCATATAAAGATATTGCAGTGTCACTCTTGTACTGTGAGAGTGCTAAGATACAAGTTTTGCTGGAATGAAACTTGTTCTAACTCATAAATCAAGAAGTAACAGCTTTATTTGACTTTAATTTTTTTCTTTGCTTGTATCTTTTCTACAACTGAAAAGGCTGTTCTTTCAGAAGAGATTTTGTATGGACCTGAAATGTGTGCTTAACACCTTACCCTATAAATTCCTAATGTGAATATATTGAAAATCATCATTGTAAGATCCCAAATATTCCAAAGAAAATCCTTGCCTACTACATCTTTCTTGTCAAATGTGACAATGCCTACCCTGCTAACATCATTGCTATAGACAATATGTCCTTATTTTGTTATATAGTAACTAACACAATGAATTTGGGCGCACTTGGCCAAACGCATACGCTAACAAAATCACGAGCTGCATGATTACTGGTTATCAGAACTGCCACTGATGTTTCAGATAGTGACTTGCAGTGAACAACCACCTAACATGCAAATAACCCATAAATTGCTGTCATCCTTTGAAGACTAATATTTTTAAGGCAAAAAGTACATGAGGCTTAGCATCCAAAGCAGTATACTGAATATATATAATTGTAGGGATTCATTCAGTGAATTTCAGAACTGGGATAAACTGATCTAACTCAAATCCAGGGACAAGAGAACATGAGATGTAATCTTGTTCTCTCAAAGTCCCAGCTTTCTGCTGTTTTATTCCATTTCTAGTTTTGACACCATTTCTTTCTGCAACTTTGGGATCGTCATTGAATATTTGGTTAATTTTAGTTTGCAGAGAAATACAACCAAGAATAGTAATGATTACTTATTTCATGGACCAGGTACTTCATAAAAATTTGAAAGGCTAGTTAATGCAATGGTGATGAAGAGAAAATTAAGAAATTGACAGATACATCACTTCCCAATTATTTACTGAACTAGGCAAACACTTAAATAGGAATTGCATCATTTAAGCAAACACTATCAACTCAGAGCAGTATTCAGCAATCTGCTAACTCACATATATGTATGCAATAATACTGGATTTTAGAGAAGTCCAGACAATTAGAACATAATACATTAACAATTTACTAACAAGGGAGATACCAGAAGGCAACTTTTTATGAAATATGGTTGATTTTATCAAATCTGGTTGATTCTTTTTCTATTTTATAATATTGGCATTTTAATAAATGACTTGAATATTAGAGTCAAGTATTCACTGAGAGAGTATGACATTCTTATTTCTGCTAGCCAACACAACAGGCTATCCATCAGTGATTATTTTAGTCTTCTTGCATTTCTAGATAGAAGCAATTAGTTGCTCATTGATAACTTGCATCTATTGCTAACATTTTAAGACTGGCCTCAGTAGCAAGCATTTAAAGACCATGCATGTGGTATAATTTTTGCTTTGAAGATTAGGTATTTTCTTAAAAGTAGATTTTTAAAAGTGTTGAGAACTGCAATTTCTAACAATCAATCCTTTTTGTCTGAAAATCAGTCCTTATTCTACTCCAGAGAATTGTGGAAACAACCTAGTATAGAAACCCAGCATAGAAATAACTCATTCAGAAATCCTATCACAAAACCATTTACTTTTGTTGTTCTTTCTATGTGATTGCTGAGTATCTCCTGCCCTTCTAGCAAAAGTATTTTCTGTACCTCTGTGTTCACCCTATATAAAAAAATACAGATTTAAAAAGTCTTTACAATATGTATGCATGTTATCTATGTTCTTTATTCAATAACAGCATAGTAATTTATTTTTGGAAAAAAATTATGTGACAATACTACTAATTAGATTATAACAAAATTATGTTCTGGTACTTGCAAATTAATTTCTACTTTAAGCAAAGAACAAATACATGTACTCCATAGTGAATATTCACAGGCATATATGCATATTATTAATATAATCTACAGTTCTAATCATACAGCAAAGAACCTTGAAGATCCAGTAAAAAATTATTACCCTTTTAGGTACCATATACACATTAAAGCAGAAAAGAGTAAACCTTCCCCAGAGTTGTCAGGCTTACCTACAAGAAAGGTTGATATGTAAAATCTTAAAGGGATACTAGAGCATCAAGGTACTCCATTTTCTGGATACAGGCCATATTATGTGATGGGATCAGGAGCACAAGATCTGATGAAATAATTTTTAACTGTTCTTTTTACCAGCTGTACTGCTATTTGCCCAATGTAGTGTATTGTGGAAATCCTTATAAATTAGTCCTTCAAATAGCCAGTACTATCCTATGGAAGAATTCTAGAACACCTGCAGATTGATGCTCAACTTTTGTCTCTGTCAAATCCCAGTTAATCTGAGTGAAGAGAAAAATTCTATTGGGATGAAGAGCTGCTGCTGCCAAGTGCTCTGTGTTCTACACCTTTGATGCAATGCACAGATTCCACATCTGGGAACTACTTAATAAAGAGAAAATCTTAAGTATCCTCACTTAGGCTAATTTGTTCCATCTTGATTCTCTCTCCCAGAACCAGCTCTATGAAATAGAATAAAAAATAGTTATGTTGCTGCAGTGATCTTTTCATAAAATAAATCAATACTGATTGGGGGTTAAGCTTCTTTACTGCATCTACATGGCCATTTGCAACAGTTTTAATATTCTTAAATGTCCTGGGAAAGTTGGTGAAATTTCCATTCAGATGACAATAGCAGGCCTAAATTGCATTATTGTGTGGAACTAAACAATGTAGGCTTTCAGTCACTACACAATCAGTTCATTCATTGTGCCAGAAGACTATAAAGGAATATGTAAAACACATTGTCTTTTTCCCAATGTTGAGAGCTGCTAATACAATGTAAAAAGCATCACTGTGCTTGAAAACCTGATGTTAATTCTTCCTAATCCAAGACTGCTCTAAGACTCCCCACTGATATTTCCTGGTTCAGAAAAAATTGTGTTCTTTTCCTCTGAGAGGTGGGAGGAACACAACTCTCAGCTGCCCTGTCTGAAAGTGCATCTGGCATCATAGAACAGCCTTTTGCTTCCCTTGCTTGTCAGAACACATTGCAAACAGGTTTGAATGGAATACTGTGTACAGAAACAAAGACATTTACAAGTATGAGAAGCTGAGAACGGGTCACCATAAGCATACTGCAGTCACGGTCAATCACTAACCAAACCACAAACATCTGGTGCTTTTTGCAGAAATCCATGTTGCATATTAGGTAAATTTGGAATTAAGGTTGTTAACACAGATGTGCTATCACCTCAGCCCAGGGTACAGATAGTTGCCCTGTAAAGAAAAGCATTAAAGCAAAGTGAGAGACTCAAGAACTGAAAAATACCCAGACATTTCTGACATGCCTGCCAGCATGATTGGAGGCTGGAATGCTGGATCTATCAAATAGCTGTGGGGTTTTATAACACAGCTGGCTCTGCAAGAAGAAAAGTCCTTTTCAGATGCTGCCAGCATAGTTAAAAATTTAGCCACATGCATGACTCTCCCTGCTCCATACTCTTCTCTGGCATTTTCTGTTTCTTTCCCAATAGTCCGGTTTGCTACCAATATTCTTGTTCAACATTTTGAGGGAAATAGAAATACCACCATAGAAATTGTTCAGAGCTGCCAGTGGCCACAGCAGATTGTATGACTTTTGAAGGAAGAAACACAAACACTAAGATAAAAATTCTGAAGACAACTAGGAAAGTAATTTGCATGTTTGCAGTTACTAACTCCAGCATTTATTCTGTGTCATTGAAGGGATTTTCAGTCACCCTTGCCGCACCCAAATGGTTTCCAATGTTTGCTACAAGTAGTTGCTGTTCACTTTTCCAGCCTAGTAAAACTATTTGCTGATACCAAATTGCAGCTAGTTTCATTACCTACCTGGAATCAGATTACTGTAACATCTACATTTCTGTGTTGATTGTTAAACAGCTAATATCCCTCTTCTGCCATGCGTGGCTGAGAATCCTTGTTAAAGTCAGCTAGTTAATATCTTTCTCTTCACTGAAAGTCTCCTCCATAATCACATTTTTTTACCCAGAATTGCTTACCCATTTAAACATGAAGAGAGGTTCTATAGGGCACCACACTCCCTGTGTAGTGATACTCAGGAATAGTAATAACCACTTCAGGTCAAGCGTATGAAGCAATATCCATAATTCATATCATGTTCTGCCCTAGCTAACTTACTATCTCCCCCATTAGTAGAAGTGACGTTGCTTCTAAGTCCTGTGCTTGCTCTAGCAGTGCTAGTTCCAGGCAATTTACACTTTCACGAATTCAAAACTTTTCCCAATACAGTTTTTTCTTATACTCCCTGCACTGTTGCCAAAAGCCTGTATATTGTTCCTACTCTTTTTGTCTTGATTTCTGCAGCACTGGAATGAGTCCAAAGGAGGGCCACTAACTAGATCAGGAGGCTGGGAAACCTGTCCTGTGAAGACAGACTGAGAGAGCTGGGGCTGTCCAGCCTGGAGAAGAGAAGGCTTCAGAGAAGTTGTGGGTGCTTGGAGGTGTTCAAGGCCAGGTTGGATGAGGCTCTGAACAACCTGGTGTAGTGGAAGGTTCCCTGACCATGACAGAGATGTTGGAACTAGATGATCCTAAAGATCTGTTCCAATCTAAATCACTCTATGATTCTATATCCATTTGACCAAACTATCTGCCTATCAGCTTCATTTAGTTTTGTTTCTTCAGTGTTTTTTCACTTATGCATCTTTATGCACCTGGTGTTAAACTCTGTCCTGATGTCCTGCCCTTTCCTGGTAGGTCAGCTCCATCTGGAATTCCCCAGGGAAAGGGTTGCCCTGACAGCACACAGCTACAGCAGCAGAACAGCCCCACTGCTCGCAGCGCTCACACCTCCTCCAGCACCTGTGTGCAGACCAAGGCTGGTGCTGTCATGTAGAGAGAGTATATCTGGAAATCTCTTTTCCAAGGTTTTCTCTCCCCACCCCCAGTCTTTTCTGTAGGAAAATTTGTGAGGAAACTAGAATCACATCTTCCACAAAGAAAAGCTGTTCCTAATTAGGGGCTGGGGCAATGAAAGTGACATGTGGACTCAGCAGCTCCCAGTGAAGCTAGGCTTTTTCAATAATTTTGTATTCATTAAAATGGTCTATCACCCTTTTTATTAAATTTTAGTGGATCCAGAAAAAAAATTGCAAATAGTTTCAGCCAGAGAAGAGGAAAAAGCTCATGCTTCTTATTTAATATTCTTCTTGCTAAGATGTCCATGTAGCATGATATGCCCTTCACCAGTGAATCCTTGAATTTGTCTGAAATCATGCTCCCACTGCTAGGAAGCCAATTTCAAGGATGGCAATCTCCTTGGGATGCTCTATTTTGTTACAGGACTTGAAATAATCACCAATTCTCTCTCCTGGCAGTGAGGATAGGCTTCATGGTATTATAGGATCTAGGCTCAAGTCCTTGTCTGAATCAGAAGCAGATTGAATTGGAGTGTAGATTTTTTTTCTCTGAGGAGGCTGTTTTCAGCACCAGACTAGAGGTTCATGCTGTTTTGTGAATCCTAAGATTTGTTTCTTTTAATGACTGGAACTGCTTCCAATGAAAAAGACGGATGGCAACCCTTCTCAACTCTGTTTAGCAGCAAAATAGAAGTGCCTTACACTTAAAATGTCTTTGACAAATCTGCCAGGAACAAGGTCCCCAAATTCCCTGCCTCTAAATTACTGACCAAATTGGGAAGAGAAAGTTGTGCATGAAGTTTTTCTCTGAAGGTCCCAGTGGTTTGGATCTTTTAAAAAGATAGTTATTTGTGTGTTTATTTTGGTTTGGTGCAAGTTCTTTAACGTTCAGTTTAAAATACCACATATAAACATGGTGTGAGGTTTATTTTTCATTTTTATATAAAGAAGACTAAAATAATTAATTCTTCCTCAAACAAATATAAATATTTTTACACTGGACTGACCATCAAATAAAAAAACAAACAGAAAAGTGAATTTTCTGTTCTTAAGTCAAGATTTCCATGCTTTCCCTTTTTTCTCCATTGTTCTTTACTTACAACTGCATTCTGTCTGGGATCAATGTAGCAGACTTATTAGGTATTGAGGAACATTGAGAAGTATTTCAGCTGCAGTGTTATTCATGCTTCTCATTTTCCTCAAAGCATTAATAAGACTTGTGCCTGTATTTTCCAACTTTTGCAAACCCTGTGCTACAGCCCCCCTTCTGCATCACAAAATCATGAAGTTATACTGTCAGTTGTAGAACTGGGAGCAGATATAAACTGTGAGGTAAAGGAAGTGATGTGATATGAACAAATTAGAAATCAGTTAACAGATCACAGTCAAAATGGCTGTGGTTGGCATTCTTTACTTAGAAAGGTAATATTAACATTAGCCATATTGATGGCCTTTTCCACTTTTAAAAAAGTGCCCTTTCACAGTATTGTAATTATAGAAAAAGTGCCTTTTTAGGGAGAATTCTTAGAGATCTCAAAAATCTGTGCAGGACCCTTAGTTGTTATCAATTTTACTCAGTACTTCCAGATACAGGAAAAGGCTCTTATTGTGGCCTGTACCTGAACAAGTAACAAAAATACTTTATTTTTCATTTTTCATGTCACTAATATAACCATACTTTGATAAGGAAGAAGAAGAAAGAAGTGAAATACTAGAAGAGAGAAAATAAAAGATGTGAAAAAGATGACTGTGAAGAGAAGAGGAAAAATTTGTGATGAGGGGATAAAAGAGGAAGAAGGAAAAACATTTGGAAAAGAAGGTTGCTTGAGAGAGGCCTCCCTTACTAGGCATCCCTTTGCATGAGAGTAAAAGAATGGGGAAGGAGACACAAGATGCTCATGTGCTTTTAGCAGGGAAAACTGGGAGCTGGAAAATATCAGTCCACAATGCTGCTCATAGCCTGAGACTTATAATCCTTCAGCCTAGTCTAGAGTTATTTCTTCTGGGAACCGGCATGACAGCAACAGCTAAGAGTAAGTGTTCAATATTTGTAATGCTGACTAAAGCACTGATTAATATGCAGCCCAAACACAAAGGAACTGTGCAGATGTGTGAATAACACCCATGAGCTTTCTTCAGATCATGCATTGCTGTATTCTGTGCACTGTTTCATGATTTTTTTCATGCCTTTTAGAATGAATTCCAGAAGAAATATGGTAATATGCCACAACCATCAATTTCATTAGTTGCAAACCACATGAAGAGGCAATGTCAGCTGGCAAATCAACTCTGGCAGCTTCTTAGGCTTAGTCTTCAACCTGTAAACCATATGCTTCTCCATGCTTTATCTGCTTATAGGCTTAGTTTTATCAGCTGATGTATCAGGCACTGGCGGATGTAAGATCCAGGGTCTACTAATTTTCAGAGGCATGTTTATTTGTTGGGCTTTACAGAAGCGCTATGGCCCCCTAAATACTTTCAGGTGCTGAATCACAGCTCAAATGTACTACAAGATCAAACGCAAAGTTTTGGTTTCTTGCTAGCCTCAATTTCACATCATGCAATGAAAAAGTACTATTTTTTTCTAGGAATACCAGAAAAGAATTGTCCGTGCTGAAGGATAAAAGGCAATATTTGATGTTTATAGATAAAATGTTTAAAGAAAGTCTAACTGTCCAAACACTGCTTAATTATAAAATATTTGGCAATCTAAATAGGATGATTTTGTAAAGTCATCTTACTCATGGTGGGAAAACAGGTGGATACTTAATGTTGATTGATATGGACCAAATTTAAATTTAAATTCAGATTTTAGAATATCAGAAATCCAACTGGCAGTGGTTGTTTTTTTTTTCATTAAAGAACAGGTCACCTTTCAAGATAAACATTTTTCAGGCCTTTTTTTTTAAAGGCAGATAAACATCTGATGTTACATCCTCTGAGGTTCCAGGAATGTAAAAGTGAATTTCTTATTATACAGCTAGATTGGGTTACATTGGTCCCAAATGGATTCTGGTCAACAATTCTACAGTGAGAACAGCAGCACTGTTTTGAAATGGCCGTGACAGCAATAGCAAAAAAATTCAGCTGTTCCCTCATTCGGGACAATGAACTCAGTGAAGCAGTCGTTCCCAGACAGCGAGGATGATCTTATGGGTTCCTATTAAAAAACTAAGGGAAAAGTAAGGGCTAAAAGGTAAACTGCTTGAGTTTCCCTAAGCCCTTTTCTACCCTAATCATATACAGAACAGTAGAAAAACACATTAATTTTGAAAGTGAATTTCAAAGGAAAGGGAAAGCTGAGAAAAAAATACTCAACAGCTCTCCTATTAAATCCATGTACCCACAGTATTTCTTTTTGGCTCACCCTTAACACAACACATTTTTATTTCAATACACAATCTAATTAGGGAATAAAATGTTGGTTTGGATCATTCATTTTCTCTCCACACTGACTCATCTTCTTGCCAGAATTCCACAGTGGCAAGGTTGTTCTTTGTGTCAATAGCTCCCAGTTGAGTGATACATATGCTCGTTTCAGTATGTTTTTTTCCAATTAAATATGTGTAGCACACAAAAGAAACATACTGCATGCACGTATGAGACACGGAGTAGAGGAAGAGGCACAAGAGCGAATAAAAGATACCATGAAATGAAGACTTTCATGAAACTGGTTTTAGTTAGAGGAAAATGAAGCTTTTAACCATAATCAATGCTTCAAGCTATTCTGGAAATAATCCAAGAGAAATGAAATGAGAATGAGGTACATGAAAGCTTCTGGGTTTGAAATAGTAACAGCTGCGTCTAGAGAACCTGGACAAGAGGGCTTCTTATTCAAATATGTATGTTTTAAACAGTATTTCTGATTCAAGCATACATCTCAGTCCATTAACACAAAGAAAAAAACAGGGTAAGCACACAGGACAAACACCATATGATCTTCAATAAACAGCCTTATAATCAAACACCATGTAATTATTTCAGGAATTGAGTGCCAAAAATATGTTGTGATTCCATGAAATGTACCCTTAAGGATTTGTGAAAAAGAATAGATATTCTAGGATCTGTGCCCATTTATCCCCTTTTGTTCCACATGAAAGAAATTATATTAAATCATCTGAATATCTGGAAAGAATTAAATCATCATCTCTCACTGGCAAACCTAAAGGAAAAATTCACAAGAAGGCATAGTTTTATATAATAAAAGTTCTCATGTTTCATGAAGTAAAAGGGAAAAACTAACTGCCGAAGGGAAAATTTCTTGTTGCCTTTGGTTATTCTTCTCAGACTATATATTATGGAGTTCTCCTCTGCTCCCTTTATTATCTTTATTCAGTGATATAAAATTCCAAACATAATGAAATGAAACCATTTCAAATGTTCTTGCATTAAATTCTTCAGGAACAAACTTTTTTCTGTGGCAGTCGATACAGTGACAGTCACTGGCACTATAGAGTAGCAACCAAATCTGACTGGTCCCCTCAGCAGGATTCTTTTTAATGATAGAAATGTCTGACTTATTCATTGCCCTTGAATTCTATTTAAAGTAGCACGTGGGCCAAAATCTGCCTTTGTTAATGGGGTTTCAGAGGTGTAAATGAAAGCAACAACTTTTGCCAGCAGACTAAGCTTAGCACAGGCTCCCAATGATTTACCTCAGAGATGGCTTTACTTCAGTAATATAGTTTTACAAGTCACACTGCACTGTTCTTTAATTTATATTTAGTTTTGGCATATCATGCTTGTGTATTAGTTATCATTAAACCACCATAAAATGTTCAGGGCTCAACTTTCATTAATCTGCACTCTGAGGGGAAAATCTGATGATTTTCACCAGCTGCAGCTGTGTTCCTCAAAATTTACCAAGGCAAAGAAAATCTATGAATACTAGAAATTACAAACGAGATGAACACTTACATCTCTGCATAACAGAGATAAACTGAAATGTCTTTTTTCCTTCCAGGAAACAATTATGTGAAAAAGTGGTGGTTCAGCATCTTACTTATGGGTTAAACAGCAGCATCAGTAACTGGGTGTCGTCTTACATCTCAGGTCATTCTTCAGAAGCTCTTAGTCCTTCCCTCAATCTCTTTCACTCCCTGCTGATCTCCCATTGCTCATTTTCCTTAGACAAGGTTATTGATTCACGCTACTTGATCTTTAACCTCTGTGGTAGGGATTCCTTAATCTTCTGCTGATGATTACATTAAAGAAACTGGAATTTTGAATGGAGAAAATGGGGCTTACTGTTTTTCTTCTGTAATTCTCCACAATGTCATCTATGTGTCTTCCTTACTGATGTTAATATCTCACCCACTCGTCTTTTGGACCCCACAGTCTTCCGTGGTCTGAATTTTGTCACTACATGCTATGCTGTTTCATATACCTGAACTGTCTGTCATTCCTATGGCATGGTTCTTGTCAGTATTTTTGTAAAGATCTGTTATTAAAATGTCTTCCTTCTGGTCTCCAGTACAGCAATTCTTTTTTTTCTTTCTTCCTTCTCTCCTCACACATAGTCATTCAGACATTATAAATGCTCAGTTTCAAATACTTCTCCTTGCCTACCATTTTCAGCACATCAGGCTATAGCTGAATATTTCCACTTACTCCCTTCCCATGGATGGTTAAATCCATCTGATCTTCATGTACAACTTTTTCATTTGGAGAATCTCCATCACTCGTTATCACATAATCTAATTAATGCATTTTGGTGCACTAAAACTACGAAAGGCTTTTCACCATCATAGGAGAATTCCTCTATTGCTCTTACAGTTAGGAAACTTTAAAGTTTCCACCTGAATTTATATATGGCTGACAGAAGGTCTCTTGCCATGGTGCCAGCAGATAATTTTTTCCCCAGTTACTTACAGCGGACCAACTGACTACCAAAGGAATCAGCAAAATAACTGCGGGCATTTGGGTAAACAACACTATAATCACTGCATTGCTCATCAAAGGACTGAAACAAAAAGAAAGCACCATTTATACAATGAAATTCAACACTGTTTCCCTTGTGCCTGAATTTTTGAGAATTTTCCTCTGCACCAGAGCTGGAGTTATTTCCTTAGTCTAAAACCGGATTAATCTGGGTTTCCTGACTCCAGGAAATTTGCGCAAGTTGAAACTTCCCCATGAATGATTCCTTCACACATTCATCTGCACAGCTTTGTGTGAAAACAAGACATAAGCAATCTTGAAATAACACTGAAACACACTAAATTTGCAATTACATGGAAAGCTAACACTTTCCTTTTCCCTTCTGTGTATCATCCAGTCCTTGTGTATTTTCCCAACACTTTCTTAGATCAGGTGCTCAGGTTTTGCTTTGTTTGTCTCTTCTGGATGATATCTGATAGTGAAATTTTTTACTCAGTGAACCATTCTACCTATATTTTAGCTGTATTGACTGTGCTAGAAAAAAGGCCTTTCTTTCATCAGCCAGTTCTGATCCTGTTTCTGTTAACAGCAACAGCAACATGACAGAGATTGCAGAGCAGAGACCACGTGGAAACTTGGTGCAGGTGGTGAGCTGAATAAATACTGATTTTAAGCAATGAGGGTCAATGACACATTGTGCAGGCAATGAAGAAAAACAAATAAAACCTTAAAAGACAATGCCACAATCAAAAGTTTAAAGGCCATTTGATTACACTATCTTAAGAATCTTTGACGCTATGAGGGTCTGGGTGTGTGTGTGTGTGGGGGTGTGGGTGTGTGTATAAATCAGAAAAACGCTTTTAGAAAACGCCACCTATATTTCAAATAGAGCTGAAAAGCAATGTTCACAAATAAGCACAGAGCACTAACTTCAGTATTTTTCTTGTATACCTGCATTTTAAAAATATGACTGTCTGACCTGTAAAATAGCAGAGATGTTCACATGCTGCTCATCAACCAATTCATTTTCATGCTCACAGCAACCTGCACTTTTGCTGAACTGCTGTCTGTGTTGATATTTTCTACAAACTTTTTAGAGATGTTTTCCAAATATTTAATTTATATAAATGAAGGTCTGGTTAAAAATATCTTTAATTCTTGTTCACAGACACATTATTTTATTGATAATAGATAAATCCATAGTCATTCTAAGAGCTAAAACAAATTAAGTTTTCGTTAAAGCCTATGAGAAAAACCAAGATTCTCACATTCTTTGTACATTAGTGTCTCAAAGGACATGTTCCCGCATCTACTCAGAAAAGAAACAGTTTAAAGTAGAAATTCAAACCAAATAAACAGAACTATTGGCTGAAGGGTGATGTGTCTCTCATTTACAGTGCCAGAGGTCCTGGAGTCAGGCTGTGGTTAGCGCTGGCCCAGACCAGCTATGTCTGTCTCACTCTGTGCAACTGGCTCGTTCACTTCTGCCCCGCACTCCCTGACCACAGCACCCACCTCCCATGCACCCACTGAGTGCCACCATTCCTTCTGTACCCTCAGCTGTGCAAGCTGAAGCATCCAAAAGCTGAATAGAGCCCGAAATTCTCTGCTGTAGTCAGGGCTGGATCATCTAACAGGACCCATACTCAGTCAACGATTCCATAAGAGATTAAGAGAATTCATATATTTCCAAATTACTAGATCAGAGCAATGTAAATTAAGGTCAGTAGAGCTTCCCTTGAGATTAAAGCCCTCAGAGCCAGTACCTTGGCTCCTGCTAGAAGAAACAATCAAAAGGAGACAATGAATATATGACATTGAAGGATGGAACTGGTATTTTGAGAACATGAATACTAAATGCATGCCTGACACACTGGTGACTGAGCAAAGTCCTAAAATGACTGGTTTATACACTGCACTAATAATACCCAGATTATATTCTGCAGTCTGGGTGAATTATAACTTTTTTGGATCACTGTGTGTGAGAATTACTTGCTAGTGAGTTGTACTGTTATAAAATTTAAGATACAACAAGTTATGAATATCCATGCATTTTGTAACAAATTCAGTGAAAGCAGAGAATACCTTTATGTTGCAAATGTAGGATTAGTTGAAGGCATTGAAATGCAAATGAATTTGTAAATGCCATCTTCTTTACAAATATTTTTTAACATTTTGGAAACATGCATAGAGGGTATAAACCACTGCAATATATTTAATACAAATTGCAAACCTAAGAGCGCACATACAATTTCATATTCAAACTTCATAGGAAACTGGGACATATTTATGCTAATGAGAAAACCAACTTTAATTCCTTACATCAATTTCAAATTTTCTCAGAATGTTGAGGACATTATGTTTCATAAAATCTCATAGTCTCTATCTATGAAATAAGTGTAGTATAGTGTTCACAATTTCATTTGAATAAATGGATATGTCAAGATACAACACAAAGCTTGTGCTCTACTGAATTCCATATCCTTGTCTTATTGAACTTTGTTTCTGGTTTATTTTTCAATCCCAAGAAAAACATCATTCATCTTTTAGAGATAAATATGATAACCCAGCTCTGAACTGTACTTGTTTAGCTAAGCAAAAACACGCTGAAATTTTCCATCTCTGGGGCCAGGAACTGCATTTTCCTGAAAGGGTCTAACACCACCAGTCCACAGGCTGGGCTGGAACAGCAGACAATAGCTCTGTATGCTAATAAAAACCATTTTGCAACACCACATGCTTGCATACTCAGCAGTGCTATCTTATATTCAACCATGATTAAAGAAAGAGCAGTGATTTCTTTCCCTGTTCCTTCTCAAAACTGATGTAAATTATACCTCTTAAAGAGCAAACTGTAGATTTGGTTTTAGAAGAATGACAGTCTGTCTAATGTGAGTGGAATAGAACCCAAGTATGTGAATCTGAAGCTCTGACTCCTGCCTTTGGCCTCAGTGGGAATTCCTAAGACTGCCTTCATTAATGAGCTCTGGTATAACCTGCGAAGATCTGTGTGCATGCACGTACCTGACAGACCAGCCTACGTGTGCTGTAACCCAAGCCATTTCAAAAGTATGAAAGGAGTAGTAACAAGGTAGAAAAAATTGACCCATTAAGATTTCTCCAGCAAAATCGTCAGAAAAAAACATCTCTCCTTCTCTCATATGCATGTTCACATGGAACAGGGAAAACTTTTATCTTAGGCACTGACATCACTTTAGATTATATTTCAGTATTACCTCCCAGTTGTTTCAAAACTAAAATTACTAAACAGCCTTAGAAAAAATATATTCTCTTGATATTTTTTAATCAAATAAAAAGAAGTACAAGGAACATAATTCATTACAAAGGGTATTTCAGACCTGTTTTAGTAGAGTTTGAATAATTGGAGTTCTCTGATTTCCAAAGTGCTTTTCTAGGCTAACAGTATGGTTTATTCGTACATACTGTATAGTAACAATCTGACTTTCAGAAAGTCAGCTTTTCATCTGCTTTAAAATTTAGAACATACAGAAAGAGTGAATAGCATGCTATGATGGATTTAACTTGTGGTCTTATTATTAAACAAATGTTAGAGATTGAAAATGTATTTAAGGAGGATCTTTGAATTTTACAGCAAGCCTGGCTTAAGGTGATTAAAAGTAATAGGATTTGGATCTTGCTCACAGTTTGCAACAAAGTTTAGTAATTTCAGAAGCAGATATTGAAGGCTGTAAATCATCCTTTCTGAAAGAAAAGCAGGAGCCATCTATTTCTGTTGCTGTAACTGTGGATTGTTTGATTCTACTATAAATGTGTGTGGTCTCTGTTAAAGCTAATGTTTTTACTTAACAGCTAAGAAATTCCAAATATACTGAGTGCAATGATGTATCAGAGACTATACAGATATGGTCTTTACATATGCAAGAAAACAGTATTCTGAATGCTCAGTTAGAAGTTCATCACAGTCTGGTAGACCAGACTGCATGAAAATATTCTGAGATTTTACTGCTAGTAAGCAATATTAGACAGACCTAGCATACCTCTGACAAATTTTAAATCGGCATGTTATTTTTTTTCTGAAAGATTCAAAAAACCCTGACCAACCAAAAAAAACAACTAATACCCTCCAAAATCCAAAACTGAACAGCTGGATAGGCAGTACAAAAAAAGCAGCAATAAATATTTGAATGACAGGGAAAATGTCGTATACTATCTGCCTGCATAAACCATGGAAGTAAGACGTGAAAATAAAAGTAACCATTGAGGAAAAGAATAACAGACTTTAAGGGTATATGAATTGAAAAGGATCCCACCATCAAGAACCAAAAATCAGGCAAACATGAGAAATAAGACACTTGAGTAAATCTGTACATAACGGTAGTTACTCCTCTGACTCATTAAAAAGCTTCTTTTTATTACTTGCATTCACTGTTTATGCAGAAATAATTAAATCTAAACAAGACTTTTCTAGCAAAAACAATTGTAGCTATCTCACATTTTCTGTTTAACTCTCTTTTCCCTGCTGTTTATGCTGATTTGCACAGGGGATGGAACAGTTGGAGCACTCTAAATCCTTCTTTTGTACTTCTTTTAACTTTGATGAGCAAAATGGAAATGCTAATCCCTTCTGCAGACACATGATTTCCTTCCTTTCTCCTTCTCTCTGAGATATTTGTTTTCCTGTTATCCAGTCTTTGTTCCCCAGTCCCAGCGAGGTTCATATGATGCTCTCCTTTTCCCAGGGCCCTAGGGTGAGCAAAGTTCCACAATCCAGCAATTCATGAAATGCAAGTGATACCGAGACAGGCAACAGATCTATCAAAACAGCTTTCTACCCCTCCATCCTCCCACTATGCCTTTAGAACGAACAAACAAACAAACAAACAAACAAACAAAGACTCAAGAGTGTTCAGTATCATAGAAAGAATCAGTCTAAAATACTGGCCTGGATTTTAGCCCGGAAACTGATTGTATTAACTTCAATGATTCCAGGATTTCACATCGTGCTGTTCCTTTGTCAATACAATTCTGACCACATATTTAAAATTGTAAAATAAATAATAAATAATGATTCAGGAAACAATAAAGTCACAGACCAAAAACAAGGTGAGAAAAGCATTTATTTGGACATGAAGCAGGCTCACTGGTACAGCATGTAACACATGTAACATCCATGAAAATGTCCGAGGATTTTCATATTAAAGGCCTGGGAGAAGTAGGATGTCAAAGAAGGTTGATCCAGGTGCAAAAAGGAAGTGCTCTTTGCTATGCACTGTAGTAAAATTCTTCATTCGGTGGGCATAATCTGGAGTACTTAATACTAATTTTATTTAGAAAAATAAAACCAATCCATTTGAATTAGGTTGAGGTACATCTGTGTAAGCAAAAAGATATTGTTTGAAAAGTCATATTTTACATCCTAAAATAATTTTTTTTAATTCACAATAATACATGTCTTTCCAAAGAATTTAGAATGTCTGCAGAAGGAGTTACATCTACTTTGCAGTCACTTGTCTACAGTAAACTCAAGGAAAATAAACATTCATTTGCTTCCTCATACTAACATTAACAAGCTCATGAGGCACAGCATATTTTGAGAAATGAATATTCATGGACCTCTCACTTCTGATCAAAACCCAGCTGTCTCTGTCACACAGTGTGAGTGGCCCCATTTTGTTCATCTGACAGATGCATTTCTGGTCACAGAATATGGAAGAGTTGGAGGAAATGGAATGGGACTTTTTAAGAGACTGCATAACCCAACAGTTGAACTTACTGTCACCATCACTCATGGACACTCATGTATTACCTCCCCCTTATGCAGGACTGGTCCCTGGCCCAGGAGATGATCTTTTATTCTGTAACTCTTGTCCTAGATGAGAATACATCAACATGTTAATTTATTTTGCTTTATTTTTCAATTTCAGACCAGGAGGACCTTTTAGCCACGTGCCAAGGTGAAACAACAAAATGAATGAGTTATTTTGGGATTCCCCTGTCACTCCTTTCAAAGCTGGATAGATCTTGCTCTTCTTGTTAAAAACCAGTACTAGAATTTTTCAGAGCTGACACAGTAGACTGAGGACCTCTACTTCTGGCAAGAGGGAAAGTTGGTACAATACCCAAGCTCTTTCTGAGGGTCGGACAGGATTCTTCATGCAAAGCTTGCATTTTTTCCTCACATTCTTTCTTATTGCGAGTTCCTGGGGATGAATCTGTGAAGAAAAAGAAAAGAAAAGAAAAGAAAAGAAAAGAAAAGAAAAGAAAAGAAAAGAAAAGAAAAGAAAAGAAAAGAAAAGAAAAGAAAAGAAAAGAAAAGAAAAGAAAAGAAAAGAAAAGAAAAGAAAAGCTTACGTTTATAACAAGTGAATGTTGACAGTCTGAATCAAAGGCTCAGTGCTTTATAATCAAAGTTTTGGAAAAACAAGAATAGGACGACCCTGAGGCTTTGGCACGGAGTTCAAGAACACAGTTAGGAGTCACTGCACCTCCAAGAACTGGGAGAACTGAAATGGAAACAAAGCCCTCTCAAAAAAGAGAGGAATAAATTAATTCATTTACTACTGCCAGAAACTATGCAGTAGGGATGCATTCTAACTAGGAATGTGTTAAGCAATGGACACAGCTGGATATGCTTCCAGTTTAAGTAGTGCCCCAAAAAACACTGAATGTGATGGAACTCTCCATTAACTTCAGTGGGCTTTTAATCAAGCCCAATTAAGTCAGACAGCAAGATTTAAAGACAACTGAGGAAGTTCACAAGACAGTAACTTAGCACAAGGCCAGAGGATCTGGAAAAAACCCAAGTGTCAGTGAAGGGACTAATTAGAGGACATGAAAAACTCACTCCCAAATGTCCTTTAGTCAGTCTCAGGAATTTCATTATCTTCTGTGATAACAAGATTCAGAAAATGCAAGCAGTGATCTGAATCAGTTTCTAAATCAAGCACAAATTTTCTGTGAACTTTTTTAAATGCTTGGGGTTTTGCTCAGCAATACCACAAGGCCTCTAAGTAGTTTTTTTTTTCCTTTTATCTTTTTTTTGTTGGGTCTCTTGGGTTTCTAGCTGGTCTAGGATTGCTAGCGTCAGAACTTCTGTCATCCAAGTTCAAACAAATTGCCGAACATTAATTTCAACATCAACTAAGACATGTCCCCTACAGATATATCACTCAATCTCCAAATTCTTGTTCTTTAAAGCATAAACCGAAACAAACAAAACTGTTTTCTTATTTGTGTGCTATGCAAAACATCATGCTTGTAAACTTTTAAAATTCTTTTCATAAAATATATTCTTTTTCAGATAAGTTTCCCTAGCTCTAACAAAAACAGAATTCCAATATTTGTAAGTTAACATTTGCCTTCAATTATTTATACTTACTTAGTGTTTCTGGAAAGCAAGGCCAGCAAAGCATATTGTAGTCTGACAGGAATACAGTATACCACTAAAATCAAAGTTACAATCCAGCCACAAAGTGGTTTGAACTTCATTGGTCTTATAAAACAAAAAAAAGCAAACCTAAATTATCAAAGATACAAAGGTTTCAAAGGTTTCAGGCCCTAGGTCTCAGCATGCCTAAATCTATTTAGTTGTGCAAGAATGAAGAAAAGCATTAATAACAATATAAATAATTTGTTATAGATAAGATTTTTCCTTCAATAAAGAATAAAATATTGGGATCTTTTGTACAAGTGAAAGTAATACTGGACCTGCTTAGAGAGGATATATCTTATGAATGAAGGAGACACGTTGGGAGTGAGGATTTAGCAGAATAAATCTTAAATTACCAAGCACAGAAGAAAATACTATACTTAAAAGCAAAATAATGTTAACTACTTGCAAACGGAGCAGCATAAAAATTACCAGACGCAGTAAGAAGGTGAAATGATGAATTTTTTCTGCAAAAGATACAGATGTTTGCTTTGTTGTCAGGAAGGAGCATACACAGGCATTGCAAGCAACTAGCTCACTAAATTAAGGAGTAAACTGAGACTACTGACCTGAAGAAAGAGAAGAGTAACAGGACACAATAGTGTGGTGTTTTCACTGTACTTACTGCCCTGATTCGTCATGGAAGAATATGCGTTTGCAATGGCAAGGAACAGTGAATAAAGAAATTAAAAATACCTGATTTAATGATTCAAGACCCCTATTGTCATAGAAGCAATTCATGCTAAACCTTCCTTAGAAAGAAGTCTGTCCATCCAAAAGTGGTCATAATACTGTAAGCCAGTGCAGACTTGACTCAAATGCCAAAATAGCACATGATACCTCATGCCATTTGGTATGTTCCACAACACCCTAACCTCTACCTATCTGCTAACAGAGCTATCGCTCTTCTACCCTTTGACCTGTCAGCCAAACCCTGTCAAACATCTTGGATTCACTTGGCTAACTCTAGAATCTTGATGTTGGACATTCAAATTACTGGTACCTGGCTTAAAATTCTTGATGTGCTTTCAGTGCCTCATGCAAATTTGGCCTACTAGGAAAATTTTTTATTGGAAAAAAAAATGCTGTGGAAGTTACATAAAGCAAAGGGAATAAAGTTTCCTTAGCACACTAGGACCTTATACATGAATCTTGCATCCCTCCATAGATACAGAAGAGGTTCTGTTGTTTTCTAGCTGTTAGTATTGGACATTGACAGTATTAGGAGACATATTTCATTGGAGTTGGAAAAATGATGAAAGTATTCAGAGGAATAGGTGTATGTTGGACAAATACTGGTAATATAAAAGTACAGAACTAAATAGGAACTGATAATAAAGAAAACAATCAATTAGGAAAAGAGATAGCTTGACATGCTAATATGATAAAACCATTTTCTGGCATAATAGAGCATATTATACTACAGTGTATGCCTATCATTTGTAACATATGATAGAGGTTCCTATCTATTAAGAAAGTGGCATTTTGTCTTGGAAGGGAAACATACTGGAAATAGTATATTCTCATTAAGTACTAACAGAAAAATAAAGGGGGGAAAAGTGCCTCTGAATACATGAAAGATAATACCTGCAATAGATGGAAATTCATTAAACATGATCACATATAATAAGTCACAAAATAGAAATGTTACATGTAGGAAAAATATTAATATATAACCCAATTTTCTTCAGCCTTGATTTTGGACACTGATAAATTTGCATTTCTAGATTATCAGGTGACACAAAAAGCTGTTTCCAGAATACAGCTGAGAGTGTTATTGGTGTTTTGGTAGGAGCAGCAAGAAATTTGAGGCGAAGGGGTAAAAAACTGTGACATGAAATAAATGCCATTTCCTCACAACAAATCTTTGTTTGACCTTCCAAATATTCAGTTCAGCAAAATCATACATATAAAGATGTTTAAAGTCTGAGAAACTCCCTAGGCTGAGGTCTTCAGCTGAGGGTAGAAGCTGTACTACCTCCCACAGCCCCAGAATGCCACTGCCATTGGTCAGGGTCTAATACCACTGGCTCTGCATTCTGAGTAACTCCATCCCATTTGAGACAGAGGAAGCTAAAGGTAAGTTTTGGCACTTCTCTCTTAGTTGAATTTTTATCCCTGGAAATACTAGTATTTGTTTCATTTTATCATGCTTAATACTGATTCAAAACTTGCAGATTGTGGACCCTATTAATTTTTCCCTGGATATGTCTTAGTTCCTTCCTGTGAGAGGTGTACATAATCTTCATCAAAATATTTCATCTTACAGCTATTGCAGATGCCAATATTTCTACAGTGCGGTCCAATATATTACATGAAAGGGAAATAGAGACATGCAAACCCTGCAAGTTAGTGCAGATACTATGGCCATAGGTAAACACTTTTTTTCCACAAATTTGGTTTTGTCTATATATATGCAAAAATTAATACTTATCATAAGTATTATATTAATACTTATAACCGTTATACCCTTTAAAAATCTTTTATTTTTAGGCAGTATGACATGAAAACAATTTTGCATAGTGAGCAAATTTTTATTTAAGAATTGTTTATTGAGAGGAATAATTACACCACATATGTTAGTACTGTATTTGGGGTTGATAGATAACACCCTTTATAGCTGAATCGTCTGGAGTAAATGACATGGAAAGGAAAAGCAAGACCAAAACCAATTCTGTCAAAAAACAGGCGGTAGAAAACATAAAGACAGACAAAAATTATGCAAATTCTAGCATACCTTCTTATTTCAGAGATTGATTGAATTTTTATTTTATGTTATTTAATTTTTTTAATAAAGCAGAATACTTTTAGTAATACTGGAAGCTAATACTGAAAGGTGAAATTCATCTAAGCTTTCTCAAAGAGAAGACCCAGTGACTCTAGCTTCTTCCAGCAGCAGCTGAAGACTTTCTGAATAAAGAAAACGAGAGAAAAATGAACGCCTTGTGTTACTGACCATCCCCAGAGGAATTTCATATCCTCATGCCTAAACCAGCTTTATAAAGACCTCTTTTCATGAAGCTAAAATTCAACTTGTTGCTCAGCACATACATTAAAAAAAGGTCTCACGTATTTCTTATACTTTAAGAAATACAGTTTTGAAATTAAATATTTAAGCGTGTGTATAATGGCACCACATAAGGAGTACAATTTATTAGACTTGTGCATTGCTCGTTATCACTGTGCTTTTGGTGAAATTAATGTGAGCTGTAGGTAAGTAAAGCTGTAAGTGAAGAATGCTGAATAGAGCCTTGTGTCAGGCATCTTATATGATAATAGTGAATGCATCACTTACAGGGAAAAGGGAAGGCATAAACACTAGTGCTTAAGCCTAGCATGAATTTTCTACTATTTTACAAAATTCTGGAACTTTAAATGGGTGATAATTCAATTTTACAACTCTATTTTCCAAGAAGAACAGGTGAATATGCCACACCACCATTTCTCACTACTTTAAAAATGGTGTTGATTGAATAATGAAGGAATTCAGAGTACTATCGCTACTGTTCATGGGGTTGTGGGAGACATGTATTATTTTTTATTTTGCTCCTAAACCTTTGCAGAAGTATGGTCCACATATGCCACACCAATTAAAATTATATTCTGATAAAGCAACTAATGGGTGAAAAGTGTCTTGATTATGCTCGTCCAGAGACAACAGAGTTTCTAATGCTTTCTAATGGATTGGTGGCTTTTTTGGTTTTATTTGGTTGTTTGTTTTTTTTTTTTGGTTTGGTTCGGTTTGGGGTTTTTTATGATGGAGGAGAAATGTAATATTACATTGTTATACATTTCAAAAGATTACTGATTGTGATAAAGACAAGTAATATAATAATTTACCTTTTCACTAGTTTCTCAAAAGTTCTTAACTAATGGTTCAGTGAAAACAGGTGAAGTTAAATGAAAGGGGAAAAACACCATACAGACATTCTCAATGAGGTCAGTTTATTTTTACATCAATAAAATTCAATAGATCTTTTTTAAATTATATGAATATGAGTATGGCCAAAGCAGTCTGCAGAATTCTCAGATCCAAGGACTCTTCATGAAGAAAACCAGACTAAACCACTCAGTGACCATGAATAAATATGAATTACTCATCAGAAATATTGTGGTTTATATATATAAGTACTGTATTTGTGACATTAAATCCTCATAGATTCCTTGTGAATACCAGATTACCTACAATCTACCCATTTTCTTCTCTTTCAGAAAATAAAACAGAATGCAGACCTTTGTAAATGTTTTTCTGGGATTTTTTATCTTTGAGTTAGTTGGAGCTGCCCCTTTCACTGATACCATAATTTATGATTCTGAGTTCTATGACATACCACTTGGAGAGCTGCCTCATCCATTTGGCTACGATGAAAACAAGCAGTCTGATCAAGTAGAGGTAATTGGACCGTATTTATTCTGTCTTTCCAAAGTGCATAAATGCAGTAGCTACTGATCAGTTTTTCTTTGAAATGAAAACATTTATCAGACAAATCTACTCATGTGGTTTCTATTGCCTTTGCAGTTCATTCACTTTTCCCCTAACCTACAAACACAGCCAAAATATATTCTTATTGTTTGGGGTTTTATTTGTAGCAATCTTTAAGAGTAGGTGAAAGGTACCATGCTTTCCTCAGGTCTCCATGTAATTCCACAAATTCTGTTGGAGATTGTAATTTGATTTATTTGTCTGGATGATGCACGGAGGCAGCTGAGACAGGACTTCTAGCATTTCCCATTAAATGAGGCTGTAAAATGCCATTTCCTTAGGTTTATGTTCAGTACAACTATTTCAGGCCATAAATGTTAATGTTTTCTATCACTGTGAGCAAAGTGGCAGAAGGAAGGAAAAAGAAAGGGAAAACACTTGAACTTAAACACAGGAAAGTAAGAAAAATTACTGAAGAAAAACTGTTTAAATTCCAATACAATATGAGCTGGTAAGATATGTTACCTGTAGAAACAAGGGACTCCACTTGTTGACTTATGTTTCCTTCCTCTTCTACTTTCTTTACTCTTCCTCTTTACTTTAAACTTCCTCTTTACTTCTTTACAATTATTAAAAAGCTACTTTAATTTTATTCTCACGCTGCTGATTAGACATTGGCACAACTTCCCTGAAGGTAATATAAGCACTCTGTGATTCAGGATTGTGTGTGGTAGAAGTTGAGTGAAAAATACAACATTTAAATAATATGGTCTTTTCATTTTTATACATAATATTTCAGTACTTTTTCACATAACAATGCATAATTCATGAAAGTACATTCCTTTGAAAGATTCATGATTACAGCAGGAGGGACAGGAGTTGGTCTTTCATCAATGTGAGATAGAAATTGGATAACAACTTTGAAATCAAAGGACAGAGACAATTTAAGAATAAATATATCCCAAAACAGGAGAACTGAAGAGAGAAAAATAATCTCAAAGTAGCACTAAGATCAGAACCTTATAGTTTGTAGGAAATAAATTTTCAATCTAAGAGGCACTGAGAAGAACTTTGCTGTAAAGAACTTACCTTGCCTTTGGCCTGTTTCCCTTGTGCCACTCTTGATTCCCTTGTGCTCTAATTGATTCTGCTTGAGCTTGCTTTCCTGATAAAGTCACTACCAATTTTAGTTGTGCTCTCTCTATTTCACACTGAATAATAAATCACAGTTTCTGTCTCTCTTTGCTCTTAAAAATGAAGCCTTTATCATTCCTGCAGAAATGACTTACTTCCCAGAAGTGGAGAAGCTATTTTGAATATGCCTCATCACTGAGTTTTTCTCATTCAAACAACAGATTTCTTGGTAATGCAGTGAATGGTAGGTGGGATTCCCCTGTGCTGTGCTTTCTCTGTGAGGCCTATAACACCAAAGCATGGGGTGGTCCTTTTCCAACTTTCTGAGTAAAGGATAGAGATAAAGCAAGGTTTTGGTGTTCTTTTCCAGCTGAAAGGAAATTCAGGATGACTGATGTTGCACCAAACAAGAGAAAATACAAGAGATCCCAACACAGGCTGTGTTTTTTTAAGGAAACATGGAATAGGCAGAGTCCAGAAAGACTATTCATACTGTCTGCTAAACTCCTTTTCCAGAGCAGGATTATCTTCCATTACTGAGCTCTTCAGACAGACTTCTTAAAATTAATCAGGTGAAGTTCATCCACCACAGAAGTTGAACAGAATTTTGCTTTGCATATGGATGGACCTCCCTGTGTGAGCCTTTTTTTCATAGATGTTTAGGCCAAAATCTTTTTTTGCTTACATTCCTAATACCATGTACCACCCAGGAGAATCCTAAGCATTCAGTTCCCCATATCCCAGGAGATATGAGTGGTCAGTGCTGTAGGAATCAAGAAAATTGTATAGACATGTCAGTGTACTGTTTGATAGGTCATGTCAGTCTTGCAATTTATATTTTAATCACTGAACAAGATTGATGTCACTCAAGTTTTAAACAAAATACATTTGATTTCTTGATTGTGGTTATAACTTTCCTGCTTACAATCTTGTTATCTTAACGATGTGAATGACACAAGTGGGTCTATGTGTAAAATTCAATATTTATTCAAGGTCATGGGTTAGTTTTTATTATGCATAGCTTACATGATGAGCAATACCACAGAGACTCAGACAAACAGCAGGCCTTCAAGAGATCTAGCCTGTGTGCAGTAACTCTTTAAGACCTGAATTTCCCTTTAGAGAGCTCTGAATCATGTCTTTAGACTTCTGAAATAGTGGAAAAAAACCTAAAATAGCATTTTCTGCTGTTGCTGTCATCAATTTAAGAATTTAAAATTCAGTTATGTGCAAAGAGAAATTTTTCTGTTTAACACATTTTTGAACTCATTGGCAAAATGCAAACTTACCAAGGTTGTGTCTCCAACTGATTTGCAGAAGGTCCAGGAGACTGGCCAGTTCTAGTACTTCAGACGCATTTGGTGTGCCACCCCTTTGATTTCAAAGTGAATTAATCACCTGTGCACCTCAAGGAGTTAAACTAAAGCACCTGTGTCAGCATGTCCTTTTCCAGACCTATTAGGTACTGTAATCACACACCCAATGTGTAATCACCAATATGAGGAAAGACCTAAAGGTAATTAGAAGGGGATTGTTTCCACTCATTCTGTCTGGTTAAAACTAGGCTTTGCATCCTAAGGTCATGCTCCAAGACAAGTATAATTCATTCTCTTGGGATATGTATTGAAGTGGGTTGACCTTAGCTGGCTGCCAGGTAACCATCAAGATGCTTTCTCGCTCCCCCTTCTCAGAGAGACAGGGGAAGAAATTAAGGTTAAAAACCTGTGAGTTGACACATAGGCAGTTTAATGAAGACAAACAAAGGTTGCATGCAGAAGCAAAGGGAAACAAAACATTTATTCTCTACTTCCCATCAACTGGTGAGGCCCAAACACTTCCAGAGAAGTAAGACTTGAGTATGTGTAGCAGGTGCTCCTGAAGACAAACACCTTAATAATAAAGCCCACCCCCCTGCCCTCGCTGCCTCCTTTCTCTTGGCTTTTATTGCTGACCAGAAATCATATGGAATATCCCTTTGCTCATCTTGGGTCACCTGTCCTGGCTGTGTCCCCTCCTGAAATCTAGACCACCTCTGGCCTATTGGTGAGAGTGCAAAGTTGGAGAGACAGCCTTGGTGCTATGCCAGCACTGCTCAGCAGTTGCCAAACACAGGTGTGTTATCACCACCTTTGCAGCTAAAAACACAAAGCACAGCACTGAGGGGTGCCATGGGGAAAGTTAATTCCATCCCAGCCTAACCCCATACACCTATCTCAAATACCTTTTGACGAACCCTAGACATCTGTTTCAGGTTTAGTATGAAAATTTCATCTTAATACAGTTAACTAAGAGTGACTGAGTCCAAGTTCATGACTTCTTTGTTACTTCTCATACTCTGGAAGTATTTTTTCTTGTGTAGTGTGTATGTGTGTATACACACACACTTCACTGTATTGAAAACATTTTTTGGAAAACATTTCTAGATAGCGACTCTTGATATTCTTCCACTTGAAGTCTATTTTTGTCACAGATTCTAGAATAATCCGAGGTTGGGAAAGGTTACTTAATGCATACATGGAATACATTTTTAATGGAAATATTTGCATGGGGAAAGTAATCGTAGCTGTGAATTACTTGTGAGAAATGTATTGAATCCTCAATCAAAGCTACGCATTGTCATGTATTAAGTGGGTCAAATCTGGGCTATAAAATCTATGGTTTCCAAGATCCCAGGTTAGTGAGACATAGAAGACTTAGCTAAAGCTTTGCACCCAAATGGAAACTGTTACTGGAAAAACTTTAAGTAATATCATTTAGAAATAAAATGTACATAGACACGTTAAGATAGCAGAATCAACTCTTTCACAGACAATGGCTAAAAAAAGCCAAAGTAAAAGAAAAGTCTATTATCAAGGAAAGAATTCCAAGGTCTTAAAGTATGGGAAAGTCCCACCTCTTTAATTAGAGCACCGGGCCAGTGGTGCAGAGTAAACTTGACACTAAAGGAGGTAGATACTGCAAAGAAGTAAGTGCACAAGCTTTGTGTTGGATTTATGTTCTGAAACAATCAGTAACAGCAGTATAAACATGAGCTGCTGTCTCTGCCCTTTACACTTTGTTAGTATTTTGAATTAATTTTATATCATGATAGGGTCTAGAGGCCCCAGTCAAGACTGGGTCTCCCAACTGCTCTGAAAACATATACAGAGAGAGATTTCCTTCTTCAAAATGAATACAATCAAACCAGTCTCTCAAAGGAATTCTTGTGTAAGATTCTCACTTTTTCCCTCTTTGTAACTAAAACTTTGTTTGGAAAGTGTGTGAGAAAAACAAATTGTGGAGAGAGATTCTTATGTACATCAGCTACTAATGCCTAATAAAATGGCACTGCAATTTTATCACAGTATCTGTTAAACATATTCAGCCAATTTTCCTTTAGGTAGGAAAAACTACGTTAGAAAAATGAGAAGTGAAAATATAGGAGCATCAGAAAAATATTTTCATTGCTAAGATAGGCTATCAGTGAGGCTGAAAAGCAAAGGAGCACTTAATTAAGAATGGTTTGCCTAGCACTGAATAAACAGAAAAGCAAAGGAGTTAAATACAGGATGGTCTGGGTCTGTTTACACAAAAGAAATAAGCTGTAAATTATGATCCACAAAATATTCGGAAAGCAGCACAGTGAAAGTCTCATATTTGATGCATTTTGATTAACATTAGCTTGTTGAATTAGAATCAAACTAACAGGACATTCAGGTGCCTTCACAAAGCTCAGAACTTGAGTATGAGACATTTGCTCATGTCTGTGAGCATACACACAAACTGTCTCTGCTGTTGCCATAACACACACAAAGAGGAGCCATACTAGAACAAGAACTCACTCTTGCCATTGTGCAGAGTTGAGAGAAGCTTACACTGCTGTTCATACCTTTGTGGCAGGTATCTGATTAAATAAGAGACTTCTAAGTGGGTATACAATAACTTCTCAGAACATGTCATATGCATTTTTTAAAAACCCTGTTAATTAGTACAAGTAATGTACAAGTCATCCACAGATAAGAGAATCAAACTTATCATTCGAAGTTTTGCTCTCAAATTGGAGTTTTTCTACCTTTTCAGAAAGGCTTTTACTACAGCTCTTATTATTCACTTGTCTGAAGTGACTAACAAATCTATTTCTTTTTAAGATAGAACAATAGGAGAAAAGAAGCCTTTAAATGAAAAATTCAAAACGAAACCAGTATAAGCTACTTTTGGAAAGGAAAACAAACCTCCCTGCCCATGGCAAGGGGGTTGGAAATAGATGATCTTTATGGTCCCATCCAGCCCAAACCATTCTGTGATTCTATGAATAACTTCTACCATAATTAGACATAATCTTGTAAGCCTTTGGTAGTTTCAGAACAGCTGTGGGGGAAACTAGTTCCTTTTGAAGGGTCAGTGTGTGGAACAACTGTCCCTTCTAGTTTATAAGACCTCTTTTTAGGTTTTGAATTTTTATCTGTGTTTTAAGTGTGGTTTTTTGCAGTAAAAGAAACACTGAAAGAGAACACACTTCAGATTCTCCTGTGGATTTAAACTTATCATATGTAATACATCAGCTTTGATCCTAAAGGATGTAGACATTAAATAGACACATAAAATAAATTCCTGAGCCTTCTCTAGTCTTTTGTTTGTCTTGACTCCTTTACTGTCAGTGGTGAGAGACAGATACCCAAAGAGCCCACCCTAAAAGGACCTTCTGTAGCCAGTGTCTGGAGCTGCTTTTCAGAAGTTTTGTCTCATTCTGTACTGACTGTGAAGAGATGCTAATATAAACTAAATGGCCAGCCTATGGATGGCAAGCTGCAAGTTTGATTTTACCAATTGCATTTTATCACTTACTGATGTGTTCAGATATCTTCATTCTCGACCTTTGCAACTTCCTGGTCTGAAAGTGTCTTTGAATTGGCCAGCCACACTAAGCAATTTCATTAGAAAATGGAATCACATTGGATAAATATAGGATGGGGGAAAAAATAGATACTCCAGGTAATCTTAGGAAAGATATCACTGTCCTTTGGTGTGCTCTGGGACTAATCTGCACTGGTATTCTCTAAATCTCTTAATTGATTCCAAAGACAGAGTAGGGTAACTATTAACCACATGGTTAGATGTAGGTAGGTGGTGTGATACCCCTTCAGTTTTTTCTTATGCCAGGTGTTAAAACTGTCTTGGACAGCAGATTATTATTTGAAGACTTGCAGCTATTGGCAAAGACAAACATACTTTATTGTATTTCATGTTCTTCCTGCTTTGTGATTTTTCATAAAGCGTATTTCTTAAAGTAGCAAATGAAATACAAGTTCACTCCTTGCCTAATTCCAGGCTCCCTCGTCCCTCCAAAAAACCCTATGGAAAATAATGCCATTAAGTGATATACAATCATTTCTGTTTCAATTTTTTTTTTTTGTGAAGTCCATGTTGCCAAAAATAAACAAACATCTGCAAGATGAGGGATCATTCTGTACAGTATATAGTCCAAGAAACATCTTTGTCTTGTTATAGTCTTGCATGATTTATCAAACATGTAAAAGATACAAAGCTGCATGAATCAGATGACCAATAATGGGAAACAGACTTTTACCTTTAGGTCACTGGTTCAAGTCCAAGTTATGTACAGCAAGAAAATACTGTTCATGCTCTGGGTCTGGTATGTAAAACACATATATCAGTGAACTTCTACTCTGTTACCAGTATAAAAATGGCAACATCATTAAGTTGATGTCAATAATTTTTATTTTCTTATGACACTCACAACTGCAGGAGACTGAATAGATAATGCTAACTACTTGGAACAGTTTCCCTAAACCCTGGATCTAGCAGGAAGCTGCTGGGAGACTTTTAACTGTGCATCTACAAATCTAGATAACATCCTATAGTAAGAGAGAAATAACAATCCAGAAACAGAGTACTAGAGGTTAACACCTCTGCTTTGGTACCCAACAGCTACAGTGATTAATCAACTAAGAACCCTCAGAGAGCATAAAGTGAATCACAAATCCCAAGATAATAAATTCCATAAAGTATGCCCCCAAATATGCAGAGAGGTAGCAGTCAGTGTAGATGACCCAAATCCCACAAGTGAAAAGAAAATTATCTTTGGTCTGAAGACTATTTACAAAGTCCTACTTGAAAATACTCTTCTCCAGAATATTGTTTTCAGTAGAACAAAAGTTGCATATAATGACATTAACAGGTCTCAAAATCTCCAGATTTAATTCCAAAGTTCAGAAAAGAGACTCTTATTTGATTTCCACAAAACTGGTGAAGAAGTGGACAGCATGTGCAAGATCTTCGGTGCAGTAGTAACCTGGGTCAATAAAAGTCTGGAATGCATCTCTCCCTCTAGGCTTCCTCCATTCGGAGAACATCTGTCCCATTTCCTGTGTTCCCAAAGTCTTCTTTTGATTTGTCCCCAAGTCCATTCCTGGTTAAGCTGTCTACTGTCAGTGCTGCAGATGGTAACATTGTGTATTTGTCTGCACAAAATGACAAGGTACATCCTTACTCTTACTTACGTCAATTCAAGTTACTGAGTCGTAGTTCAGCTGAAGGTCATCTTGCTCATTTGACTACCTTGCATTTTGTGAGGTTATGACCTTGGTAACTGTATTGGGGCATTTTTGTCGATAAACTCTAATTAGTAATAGTATCTGTGGCTTTTTAGAATACAACTCAAGAATATACAGAAAACCTAAATTGTTCTTAGTCAAAATCTGAGCCTGTGTGGTTCAGAGTGCTCACTGGTTTTTTATTGCTCCCATGTTCTCTGTCTTCAGTGAAACTAATTGATACAAAGTATTTGAACCTATTGCCATTATATAGCCTAAACCAAATTATTTGTTGTACAGAAAATTAGATTTTAGGTAGTTATTTAGATGTTCTAAGGCAGTCCAGGATCACGATGCTTAATACTGCTTGTAATGATACATAGCTGTGCTGCAAGATCCAGGCAGTCCATTATGAGTTGTAAAGTGGTTTTTTTTCCAAAATTTTCACTAATCATAGAATCGTAGAATTTTCTGGGTTGGAAGGGACCAAGACCTTCTACTTCCAACCCCCCTGCCATGGGCAGGCACACTTTCAACTAGCCCAGGTTGCTCAAAGCCCCATCTAACCTTGCCTTGAGCAAGGGAATCCATAACTTCTCTGGGCAACCATTTCCAGTGCCTCCCCACCCTCACAGTGAAGAATTTAATAATATATAAAAGTTTCAGCTTTCCATCCCCCCTTGTCCTATTACTTCATGTCCTTCTAAAAAGTCTCTCTCTAGCTTTCTTGTAGGTCCCCTTCACGTACTGAAAATTTACTATAAGGTCTTCCCAGAGCCTTTTTTTCTCTGGGCTGAACAACCCCAACTCTCTCAACCTGTCTTCATCTTCTTGGCCCTCCTTTGAACTTGCTCCCACAGACCCATGTCCTCCTTGTGCTGGAGACCCCAGAGCTGGATGCAATACTGCAGGTGGAGTCTCACAAGAACAGAGTATGGGGCAGAATCACATCCTTTGAGCTGCTGGTTACATATGAAATATATATACACATACAGAGAGATTCAAAGAGTGATCAAGTGCAGCAAAAGCTTTTCCAGTGCTTGGAGTCCAGATGTCGGGTGTTTTACTTCCTTTAACTTCTATAGTCTACATACAAAATAAAATTTAAAAAATTCCAACCTTTGGCTAGTCTGGATGCAATTACTTTTTACCTGTCTTTTACAATCAGAATTTATGAACACTACTGTCATGGATTTCAACAACTGGCTCTCCAGGGAGACAGCAAAGACAGCAGTAGCTGTGGTATGGTCTCAAAAAAGGAGATGCTTGGTCAGGTGAAAGACTCAGGATTCAATAGTTTTACGGTGGTGTTGCACTAGAAAGCTGCAGTGGATGAAAACTGAAGCAGAATTTTGGGCTTTGGTGCCTTTGCACTTGGAATAATGATACTGTGACAAAATTCCTATATTTGGCCGTGCTTTAGAAAAAGATAAGGAGTGCTAACTGCAGTGTAGGGGTGCAGCACCCACAGGATTAGATATATTAAATTTTTAACAGCACCTCAGCTGTGTAAAACCCTATAAGGACACTAATTCATTGTCTTGGATTTAAAGAATAAAAAGTGCATTTTTAAAAGGGGCTCAGCGCAGTCAAACAATATTATTACATATGGGGAAATGAAGAGACAGCGGGAAAGTGACTTGCAAAGGTCACACAACTATGTCTGGGTGACTACAGAAAACAACTCTGCTCCTTTGCTAACACAGGCCCCTCTGCAAAAACGTGGGAAGTCTGCAATACCCTTTTTATGAGTGGTGATATGACACAAGAAAATTGCTACATCTTAATTTTTATCCTAAATTGTCATATAGGAAAATCAACAGAATGCATTTTTAGAATTAAAATTAACCTGACAAAATTTACTGGTTTGACTAATTATGTTGAACGAAGGACAAAAAAATAAGTTTTCTAGTTCCATGCAAGGAGCTTCCAAATTTTGTAAGTGTTTTAAAATCAAGATTTTATCCAATATTTGTATATAAATCAATTTTTTCATACCACATAATACAGGTACTAATGAATGCAGCTAGCCAGAATCTTTTGATATTCAGATTTAGGGAAAAAAAGACAAAAAACCTGCCAACATTATTAGCAAGTAGTATGTGAAGTCAGAATTTTGAATTCTTTAGTAATATTTTTAAATCATGTTAGTATTCTAAGCAGAGCCTGCACAGCTATATTGGATTTGGATTTGTGATGGTACAACTTACAATTTTATGGTAAATGACTCGCACCTTTTTGATATTTCACAGCAAACTTGCATTTGTCACGCACAGTTTATCAATTTTTATCACAAATCTAATTTATCTTTAAATAAATAAGAAAAGATAATTTTCCTAGTATATATTCTCAGTAATTAAGTATATGCATGTGTGATACATAAAAAGTGTTCAAAACACTGAGATAAAAAGTGAATAAGTATGTTGTATTTTCATGAATTGTTTATATATAATCAGAATTCATTATAGCTCCTGGATAAAATGAAGCTGAAGCGCTAAACCTCAGAAAACATGTGACCTCTAGTGGGAGAATATGAATAACTGGAAGAGAAACAGCTTCCAAGGGAAGTAAACAGTAACATTTCCTTTTAATTTTCCCTAGACAGAGATTGGGACAGAACTACCTTCTGTAATTCAAGAGAGTTATTCTTCTGCACCATTGACAGAAGAAACTGAGGATGAAGCATCAACACCAAAATTAATTGATGGGTCTTCAGCACAGGGGTCAGGGGTTCTTGGACCCCAAACTCAAGATGGTTAGTAGGAAAGAGAAATGAGGTTTAGTGTGTAGCTTTGGTTTTGAGCAAGCCCACTTTATTTTCTTTTTTACTGGAGATGAAGTACATAATTTCTGTATGTCTCTTACTAAAGAAAGATACAACATGCCTCTCTTGCATGCTCCAAAGTCAGATAGGTGCCTAGTCAAGAGGTGTCCATACTATTTCACTATGAAAACAACTGTGCCAGTGAAGATTTACAACTTAAAAATTTGCTGATAGTTGGCAAACGTTACCAGTATTTGGTTTTTTGTCTTAGATTTCAATACCATTTTCAACTGTTTTTATTTCTAATGATTTGCTACATGCTTTATATAAATGTATTCATACAAAGTATAGTTAAAATGTTGAAGAATTTTTGACCATGAAAACTATAAACTGGAAAACTTAAGGAAAGGGAGATACTTAGGACTTTTCAGTGAAGATGATTTTCAGTTCTTCTGACTATCTATAGTGAAATAAGAACTTTATAAATCTTGCAGGTGAATTAAAATTGCAAAACAGAATCTGTCCCTCTCCCACACAAACTTTGCAATGCTAATTTTTGACATTTGTCAGAAGCTCCTCTAAATTCTAGTAGGTAAAGATCACTAGAGTTATCCATTGCTGTGAGGGATCTTTGTGTTGTATGGTGATCAACATACAGTAGCAGGAAAATCCTACTTTTTACTATGCCTAACACTACAGCTGAGTGGCATAGAAAAAAAATTAAATGACAAAAAAAACCCCAAACATAAACCCAGAGTTCCTGCTTCCAAAATTGTGTATTCAGTGAAATTAATAATTCATGGTCTTATTTTGGTACATACAAAAAGTTAGCTTGACCAGGCAAAAATATACACTGTCAAAACAAACAAAAATGGAATGAGAACTTCCCAGGAGATTCCAGAAAAAAGGAAGATTCCAGAAGAAAGGCCCATACTTTTTTTCAATTTTGAAAACTACAAGATGTTACAATATATCTTATGTTATATGTGATGAATTCTTTATTTATCAACATTTTTGAGTACTGAATGCAAATCGAGTAGTGCATCAACTAAAGAAATGCTCAAGACAGTAACATGTCAAATTAGATTTCTCTCGTATCTTCCTTTTTTTAGCAACATATTTTCCTGTCAGACATTGTTGCTATTGGCCTGATACTGAATAGAAGACTACAAGGATCAGTAACATTAAGCCAAGCTCATTTTTCTTGTTGATGTCTTTTTGAATCCTTTCCCTACTTCTGTTTTCTTTCAGCGTCCACCAGAAACAGGTGACAAATACCACTCCTCTAAGATCAAAAATAGGACAGGGTGAAACCCTTTTCTCATAATATGGTACTGTATTGCAACATAATGAAAAAATATCAGCCAGCCTTAACTCTAAGTTCATCGCTGGAATAGTTCAAGGTGTGAAGATTTTTGTCCCTGTGTCAGGCTTGCTCTCTGTAATCTGTCCTGTGGAGAAAGTTAGGGAAAGCATGAAAAGATTCTTGTCTCTCCAGAAATTGTATTCCTGGATGTCCAAGTAGAGATTATCACGTAAAAATAAAAGAGTACTCTAGTTACTGATTCTTTAATCTTTCCTCAACAGGCACCTCAATTACTCACAGGCAACTGAGGCAGATTAAGAAGGCACATCTCTGATGTAGCCACATCTGATTTGNTTCTGGTGTTCCGAACAAGTCCAGAAGAGAAGAAGGGAAAAAAACGAAGTCCCAAGAGAAAAAAAAACTCAACTCTCCATCCCTCTCCGAAGAAACAGAGCTGAAGAAAACTGACCGAAAAGCCAGAAGAAGTGCTTCCTCTGCCCGCCGCAGAAGTAGCTAATCTCTGTGTCCTTGAAGCACAAACTGTTTTGAAAAGTTCGCTCAGTTTTTTTTTCCTCTGTCTCTTGCATCCAGTTTTAAAGGCATAGAAAGGCTCAGGAATCATGTCTGGGCATAGAGCAATGGTAGGGGATACAACAGCACAGTCACCCCAAGACAGGAGGAAAAAATAATCTGCAAGAAAAACATTTTCATATTTTTGAATCATCCTACTATTCTATAAGTAATGAGAGGAAACAACCCCATCTGCTACAAGAAGGAGGAAAACTTGCAACAGAAAAGTATTTCTATGGGATTATAAACTGATAAACAGATATGCTGATTTACATTCATAATCAAGGAAAAGATGTATCAAAAAGTCAATGTCACAAGTATTATAATCCTGTCATTAAAACTGTTAGAGAGATGCCTCTGCCTGAATTAAGGTGCAAGTGAGACCATATGCCAAAGTCAATAGGATGAACTTTATTTAATAGTAAATGTGAGGGAGAGACAGAGAGATAGAAAAAAATATAAAAAGGGAAGGGCGGGGAGAGAAAGAGTGACAGAGAGATAGATTAAGTAGAAAATATCACCACTCCATGGATCCTGATGGCATCCCATTGATCCTCATTTTCTGGTCTTCTTGGTGGTGAGGGTGCCAGAAAACAGAGAGTTCAATGGATTAATATACATTACAGTCAGGTGGGAATACCCTGGTAGCTCTCTTCAGTGGTGACAAATTTGACCCAGGCTCTTGCAACAGACTCTGGATCTGTTGCATCCCTTTGCATCATGTGCAGACCTGTGGTACAAGGCCTCAGGAATGAGTCTGGGGGCACTTTGGGGGTCTTTGATGGATTATGAAACCCCCTCAGCTGCCTCTCACATGAATGTCCCACGGATATGGCCTTCCCAGGGTGGGGAGGGCTATAAAGTTGAGTAGTTTGTGTAACGGAGGATGGGTGTTCACTGCCTCTGATCAGAGGTTACACCACACACCCAAAAACTCTTCTCCTCCTGCCATGGTTAGGGGGTTGTTTGTGCCTTCCCCAACCCAGCCAGAGTTGATTTTCAGAACAGCTGCTGGGTTTTGGCCTTCTTGTGGATACATTCTTCTCCCTCAGCCTTGTTTACTTCTCCCCAGGCCTGAGATAATTGAACAACAGTGTCACCTTTATCTTATCTCAAGTTTCCTTAGGTGGCTCAGCTCACTGTCCAAAGTTACAGTCAGGAGGCACGTTCAGGAAGGGGTGGGCTTTGGTGGTCAAACCTTCTTTATACAGTTTTGCCATAATGGCAAAAAGTCCTTCATAACAATGTTTAAGCCATTAACTATAACATTTCATTCTTTCACAAGTGTCACCAAATTTGAAGAGTACTATCAAAAAAACCTTTTCGCTTCATGGTATTCATGCAGTTTTATGGCTGAGATCATGTGGCTTCATTTTTCATTTTCACAAGTTTCTGGTGGCAACCAAATATTTTGTTAACATGGTCTCCAAGTTACCTTAACTCAGACTCACACTGAAAAGTTTGTCATGATGCAGAATTTCTGTATCTGAAAACGTAGTTAAACAACATACAAATGAAACAGAGGTTCTCCACAGCTCTGTAGGAAATGACTAATTTCCTTACAAAATAGTCAGAAGTACAATTTACAGAACAAAATAGGAATCACAACAAATTTCATTCATCAGCTATTATTCCTCTATCTAGGTAGAAGTATATACCTACCAGCTTACGGGGCAATCAACTTTTGGCTGCTTGCTGTCACCAAATATTCCATTACAGTCTGAGAAACACTTTATTAGAACAAGTTAATTGTTCTTCCAGGCATAGGGAGAAAAATAACTTCATTTTTTAAAGAATTTAATCACTTTATTGTTGCAATTATATGATTTGGTGATCAAAGCAGAATGGGAAGTGAACTTTATTATAGACAAAATCTGATTGTTAGGTACTTATGTGAGCATTTAATTGCAGTAATTTATGTATCATTTTTACACATTTCTGTTCTAACAAAGTTTTTTCTCTTAAATTTCTTGATAGGTCTTCCCACTTGCCTTTTGTGTACATGCCTAGGGACCACAGTCTACTGTGATGATCGTGAGCTTGATGCTGTTCCACCATTGCCTAAGAAAACCACATATTTCTATTCACGTTACAACAGAATCAGGAAGATCAGCAGAAATGACTTTGCTAATTTAAGTATGGATAGCAGTGTTATTGCAATTAGCTTTAATTTTGATTATTTCTGGCACATATCAGCCTAAAACATAATGATATATTTCATAGAATGTTTAATGATGGTAAATTTTACACATAAATGCACATGCATTTTGCTGCTTTGGAGCATAAGGGTCAATACATTAGATGCAGATTCTCTGTCAAATTTTTGAGTTATAAATAACAATGATCATTGATCTTTTTGCTGTTACTTGCAGTCATCTTTGGAAAGGTAATAAAAATCCCCAAATATTCAATTTAATTTTTTTTTTCAATTGGCAGAGGTGCTTGAGTGTATTTTATAAAGAAGTCAATATATCAAATTTCTTACATATAGGAAAATCTTGAAATAAAGAAATGTGGAACAAGGTAGTAGAGGACATGTTTATTTCCCTTTAAGTGTCTTTTTTTCAAAAGGTAATAACTTAAAAGATTCCCAAAACACACAGAAATCTTAGAACTCTTAACTTAGAAGTCTTTCACTGAAAGATATATAAAGAATGACAAAGGCAGGAGTTTTTTTAAATTTCACAAAATACATTCTTACATGTCTGTTGTATCTCATTTCTCTGACAGACCATTTAAAGAAAGATATATAAAGAATGACAAAGGCAGGAGTTTTTTTAAATTTCACAAAATACATTCTTACATGTCTGTTGTATCTCATTTCTCTGACAGACCATTTAAAGAGGATTGATTTGACTGCAAACTTTATATCAGAGATCCACAAGGATGCCTTCCGAAGATTGCCCCAACTTCAGGAGTTGGTGCTTCGTGACAATAGGATAAGGCAACTCCCTGAGTTGCCATCTACCTTAACGTTCATTGATGTTAGTAAGAACAGGCTTGGTCGCAGAGGGATACCAAATGAGGCATTTAAAGTAAGTTTGAGTGTGATGGGAAAATCTTTTCTTCCTCTCTCCAGAGAACGTGGATAGAAGTGCAGCCTATTCTAATAAGAGAGACGCTCCAGTCCCCTAATAATGTTTGTAGCCCTCCACTGAGCCTGCTCCAGGAGCTCCATGTCTCTTTCTTGTCCTGAGGAGCCCAGAACTGGACACGGCACTCCAGATGTGCCTCACCAGGGCTGAGTAGAGAGGCAGGATCACCCCCCTCAACCTGCTGGCAATGCTCTTCCTAATGTACCCCAGGATCTCTTTGGCTTTCTTGGCCACAAGGGCACTGGCAGCTCATGGACAGCTTGTTGTCCACCCAGACCCCCAGGTCCTTTTCTACAGAGCTGCTTTCCAGCAGAACAGCCCCCAGTTTATACTGCTGTGTGGGGTTATTCTTTACCAGGTGCAGGACCCTCTGTTAGCCTATGTTCTGGAGGGCTGCACAGCCCCCTGGGTATTGGCCACTCCTCCCAGCTTTGTGTCATCAGTGAACTTGCTGAGGAGGCATCTGTCCCTCCATCCAAGTCATTGATGAATATGTTAAACGATACTGGGCCCAGTACTGAACCCTGGTGGACAGTGTTAGTGACAGACTTCCCACTAGACCCCGTGCCATTGATTATGTCCATTTGGGATCTGCTGTTCAGTCAGTTCTCAATCCACCTCACTGTCCACTCTTCCAGTCCACACTTCCTGAGTTTGCTATAGAGTATGCTATGAGAGAAGCCGTGCTGAAATCAAGGTAGACAATATTCAGTGTTATCCCCTCATCAATTTTGGAAGTTGTTTCATTTTTGAAGGCAATCAGGTTGGTCAAGCATAATTTACCTTTTGTGAATCCACGATGGCTACTCTGATGACCTTCTTGTCATCCCTGCGGATCGAGATGGCTTTTTCAAATATGTCTGTCATTTGCCCCTGCTTTTTTCTATCTTCCTCTAGAATCTGGATGAACTGCAGCACCTTTATATCACTGACAATAACTTGGATCACATTCCATTGCCGCTCCCTGAAAGCCTCCAAGCTCTTCATCTTCAGGTAGGCTAGAAAGAAACGGCTCCTTATATCATGTTCAAATAGTGTGCACAGCTGGGAAGGGCAACTATTTGTCTTGTAGTTCCTTCTCTTTATCCAAAAGTGTTCATACTTGACTAAACAAGCTATGGGAAACATAAAATTAACTAGTGAATGCAGTCTTTCAAAGAAGTAAAATTTAGCTCAGCTAAGCATTAGTTTTCAGAATTTGTAATACAATATTTTCCAAAAATCAAATTTTAGAATTATTATTAGCACAAATTAAATTTATGTTCACAGCTGTCAAGAGGAACATTAGTCTAAGGACTTATCTAAGAGTCTAAGAGACTAATGACAAATCCTTTACACTGCTTGTATAAATCTTCCAACAGGAATACTTTTGAATACCCAGGGGAAGTTATTTTACATATTGATTGTATCTACACTTCAGTGCATTTCATTCTCTTAGTAAAGGTAATTCCCAGCTACCATTTTTCAGCCAAATTTTTCCATTTGACTATGTTGGAACATCCCGTCCATCATACTTCTGTAATCCTTTTTTTCTCTGTTTCCTTTTATCTAATAGTTTCTTTCTGAATTCTTCCTTTTAGCCTTTTCCAGGTCTGCCTCTTTCCCTTTATCTCCTCTTGTACCAATTTACATTTTTGTCTATCAGATGTTTTATTTATTACATCATACAGAAAAAACATTTCAGTAAGCAAAGTAATGTACCTCACATCATTTAACCTCTATCTTTCAATAAGAAATTTTATAGAAACTCTCTGCCTGCTAGCTGACTTGTTTTTTCACCTGTTTGTGCCTGTAAATTAAATATTCAGTGCTATGTGCTACAGAAAAAAGTTAGTGAGCTGGACTTTTTCCACACCAAATTCTGACTAGCAAAGGAATGGAGAAGGGAAGAATTTTCAGACAGCCCTCTTTTTAGGTGATGAACTTTTTAGTCCCAGTTTCCTGACAATATTGTATTCCAGCCATTCATTGGTGAGAATGGTTCACTTCAAGAATGGAAGCTCAGTGAATATAAGGCATATAAGAGGAATTTAAATCAAAGGAATAAAACTGAAAGCGTTCAATTTTCCCAGTATATATACAGATGTGAGTTAAACTAATGTGAGAGGGCCTGGGGGAAAGAAATTGTCACAGATCAAATTACAGATTCGTGGCTTTGCATGTTGAGGTATATTACGATGTCAGGACAATAATTATGTTTCTGTGATTCTTAGACTGGCCTATCCTGGTTCAAATTTGTCTTAATAAGGCTCTTCAATATAATCTGGAAATGGAAGTGCTGTATACTTCTACCAGGCTCCTTCTTCAAAGCTTGTCTCTGCTAAATGGTTTGGATTAGTTTTGAAGCTTTGTACTGGCCAAGAAATTTTCCCCTGCTTGGAAGATTTC
The DNA here is from genome assembly GCA_013399875.1 of Gymnorhina tibicen. Lineage (NCBI taxonomy): Eukaryota > Metazoa > Chordata > Aves > Passeriformes > Artamidae > Gymnorhina > Gymnorhina tibicen. The sequence goes on along the minus strand of VXAZ01001368.1, from coordinate 296,581 downwards.
TCTGTTGATGACTTGCTGCCACAGTCTGGGCCTTTGAGTTCAGACAAGTATCTCTCTAGACACTGAAAATACATCCATAAATGGTTTTTCAAAGAGTTAAAAATTACTTTCAGGCAACTATTCTGATAGCTTTGTTTTTGTTTGTTTGTTTTCTTTTAGAACAACAACATTCAAGAGATGCACGAAGATACTTTCTGCAAAATGAGAGATTTTACTTATGTACGTAGGGCTCTTGAAGACATCAGACTGGATGGTAATCCCATCAACCTGAGCAAAACACCTTATGCATACATGTGTCTACCCCGTTTGCCAGTCGGTAACCTCATCTAAGCTTTGACAGCAGCTAAGACTGCCATATGCTATAAGAATCTCTAAAGACAAATCATTAACTCACTGCTACATTAACAGAGATGAATTTTTACAAATATCATTAAATTGGGAAATATTTCCATTAATATTGGAATTGATTACTGAGATACTAAGAAGATTATGGAATGCTGAAAGACAAATCCGTTATCTACCCAACTGCAAGTTATTTAGCAATATCAAGAAAAATCCTTTGTTACAAAAACAAGGCAAATACCAAATTTTTTGCTGAATTGTTCCAATCTAATGTATGAATTCTAAATTTAAATAATTTTATATATTAACTATTACATGGTAAATAAAGGAATAAAAATAAAAGATGTGTACACAGTTGATTATTTATTGGCTTTTGTTTTAATTAAATAATACTCTCTCAGAGACACATCAATTTTTCTACTTCTTTCCTTAAAGGTCCCTTCATTTTGAAAAAGTACTAGCAATATTCAAAAAAACCACGTTTTCTTCAGATAACAGAATCTTTCCTTGATTCAATAATGAAATATAGAGCTCAAATTTGTATCAGATTACCCTCCCATAATCTATTTATACTTTTGTGGCAATAATTTATCTTTGTAATGCTGATGAGACCCAAACCTATTTTCTGTAACTTTGATAAAGTTGCCTGACAGATTATGTGGTAATAAAAATCTCATATAAAATAACCTATTTGAGGAATACTAGATTTTATTCTGCATAGAAAATTGAAAAAAATCCCTTTGTCATATTTACATAGTCAAACAAAATTTTGCAGTTCAATACACTAAGGACCAGGATTCAGAGACCAAAGTCACAAACCTCCTTGTGGAGCTCAATTTCTAATTACTTGAAACAATTTCACAAAAAAATCTCTGCTTTACTGTTCAACAGCCTTTGCAGGTAAAGATTAGAAAATTTCCCTGTTGGCATAGTTTGAGTAACTTTTTTCCTTTAGTGGAGGAGATTTAATACATTTTTCTGGCGAGAAAGCCCCCAGGAAAGATCCACTAGATACAACACAGGTACCTGCTCATTCTGTTCTGTGGTGACAAGCGGTAAATAACACCTGCACATCTTCAGTGATAAAGGTTTGATGAAAGATTTTGGCAAAAAAAACCCCAACCCTTTAAACATAACAAATCCACCTAGACAATCTGGTATTTGTTCAATATCTAAGTTCCCTTTCATCTAGCTGAACATATATGCTCATTTAAAATGATAAATTTCTGTTGGGGCCAGGCAACGGAAACTGTTCACAGAGACCTCACTCTTCACCCTCACTGCCACTTTCTAGAAGTGAACACACAAGAAACAACATCAGACGGACTGAAATCAGCATAGTTTGAGCTGGGAGGAAGGAGGTGAGGTGAGGTAAGGACAGGATATGGAGTGACATGATGAAGCAAAAGAGGAAGTAAACAATGTTGAGAACAGAGACAGATCATTTTTGTTCTCTCTTGTCCTGCTGAAAAGCAGAGGGAGAGCAGCAAAATTCCAAAACTCTTAGACCCTAGCTGCATTTAGTTTTATTTTCAATAAATTCTAGCCTTTCCTTTCCATTCACACATCACCTCTCATACCATCATCAGCTTGTCGTGTTCCCAGCACACGTGTGCTCTGGGAAAGATAAAAATTCAAGGGGGTAAGTGAGGGAGACCACTAAAGCCCTTTCCACAGTTGCTGCAGTAGGTTGAATCAGCCCCTGAGCTCTTGTACAGAGGTCAAGCTCCATGCCATGCTGAGGGATTTGCTGCCCATACCACATCTGTTTCAGGGAAGATGCATTTCTTTGGAGAGGGTAAACCTTGCTAATCATGAGGAGTATGGTGCACCCCAATTACACAAAGGAATGTAGGTGTTCAGATGTCTGATCCCCAAACATATTCTATGGTGCAAACCTGCAATGTCTAGACTGTTTTGCAAGATACTCTCAGATCAAGGACAGTGAGAAAAGGGTATACTGTAGATAAAAACCAACTATTGTGCTCCAGAAGTCAAGAAATACTAAATGGAGTATAATGTCTCTAAACTTTGCCTTGGAAGAAACCTCCAAAATCACAGAGCAAAGCTCCCTCTCTTGTGTAGTGGTCAGCTGTACTAATCTAATGCAGACCTTATTCAGTTGAGGAAATCTAGCCAGGGAGTTCACAGAATTTGTGCGCATATTTTCCTTTTGTGTGTGAGTGTGTGTTTTCCCTTACTGCACTAGAGTGTTATCAGAGGTAATGCAGTTGCTGCTCTTCCCACTTCAGATAACGGTTCAGAGGTTAGCAGCAACAATGCCAAGGTTACATGTTTGAGTGACCTATGGGCCAATCTGCTACTGCTTTCTACCATTCCTGTCCAGACACGTAGCAAAGTCATGGAAGTGAACAGAGCCCTGTCTCGTCAGGGATACTTTCTGCCACTTGGCCTCTGTTGGGAAGACAAATCCCTAAGAAAAGCTCCTGTTAGTGAATCACAAAAGTAAAACCAGTGCTGATTTTAAAAGAAAAGATAGCTATTACATTTTAAAGTCTGTTCAGTGTAGCAGTTGTGTGTTTGACGTCTTTCAAGAATGTCTGCCAGGACTATCACAGGAGAAATTAATAACTTGTAAATAATTTCTTGGCCTGGGGAGCTGAAAAGTGCTGGGAGAATATAAGGCATCTGAAACAGTGGAGCTATCTTACCCTTGAGATCTTCTCAGTAAATCCTGTTAACTTAAGCTTTTAGGACTGATGCAGCTATTTCTGCTGCTGGGTTCTGGAGCCGGGAAGCATACAGGGCTACCTCAGCAGCACAATCCATTGACCAGTACAAATATTCCTTCAGCCACAGACTCAGCTTGGGAGACCCATGAGAATCTCAACCATGTAATTACTTTAACTTACAGGGAGTTGATGTTAAATGTCTAGTTTCTATTAAAGATCTCACCTGAAAGGAAATCCATGAAGACATGTTCTGCAGAAAGGCTGAAGCTGTCAGTGTTCAACAAGGAGAGAAGTAATTACATCAAATCAAACTGATAATTGTGAGTATTATGCTACGTCTAAAAGACTTTTCCTTGATGCTATGAAAATGAAGTGGCAATGCAGTTTGAAAGAAGTTGTATTTACTTAGTCAATATGTCTCTCCAGTAAGCACCTTTGATATCTCACTCAAAACTGATCACAGATAAGGGAGTATTATTGGCTAAATGGGCTTCTAGAGAAATCTTTGATTTGCGAAGATCACAAACTCTATCTGGGATAACATCTAGGGTCACCTTGATTAAGAAAAGACTGTGAGCCTTTGTCTTTTTTTCATTTCTCTGTGGAACTAGGCTCAGAACTGTCAATATTTATAAGCAAAGGCTGGAGCTATCGCTAGAAAAAAAGGCCCAAGACAGATTTTGTTTCACTAATGTACAGCGTCAGTTAATCATTTCATGGACCGCTACTGCCATCGTGTGTTGATAAATAGTGACACTTGTGATCATACCAAAGCCTGACATTAAGGGTAGATGAGACTTGTCTTTATTTGTTTGCTAAACTTGACCCTATGCACATTTTTTTTCTTCCATCTCTAATGAAAGCTGAAGGAATGGAAAACTCTTTGGTGATAAAAACAAAGGAACATTATGTAAAATTTTGTTTTGTTTTGGTTGAGAGGGTTGTTTGTTTGGTTTGGGTATTTTGTTTGGAGTTTTTTAACCAACCTAGAAAATAAAAAAAAATTAAAAAGAGGAAAATCTCCTTTTTGTATAGAATATTGCAAACAAGTATTTTATATTTTCTTTAAAAATTCTACTATTTTTCTTATTTTGTTTTAAATAAGTAGACTATAAATGCCATCAGAACAATTTATGTCACAGGGCATGGTACTATATAGATGCTCTAATCTTTAAGCACAAAAATTCAACATCCTTGATAATATCTCTCAGCAAAAGATAGACACAGTTTCTGGTCTAAATGTGAATATGCATCACTTACCATTAAAGTATAAGCCTGATCTGACAGTATCAGTGGGTGGAGGGGGAGCCTAAAACAATAAATACCCACTTATTCCCAGCTGTGTAAACTTCCAAAGGCAAACACAGCCCCAAAAATCCCATCCATATCTTTGTGTGGTGAGATTGAGGACCCTCTCATCTTCAACCTAGCTGTCTTCCATATAGCTTTTTCTCTTACCATAACAGACACTTAAAAAAAAATTATTTGCTTGTTTGTTCGTTTGTTTGTTTGTTTTATTTTATTTAGTCCCATCCCTGGCAGTGTTCAAGACCAGGTTGGGACTTTTGAGCAGCCTGGTCTAGTGGGAGATGTGTCTGCCTACGGCAGGGGGGTTGGAACTAGATGATCTTTCAGGTCCCTTCCAGGCCAAACCATTCTGTGATTCTGTGATTTATTAGTTTTTATTCTGTATCACAAAATGCCAACAAGAGGGATGTTACAAATAGTACCTGGTGTTATGTAAATATACAGTCTATAGAAAATTAATTTTGAGATAAGCCTGGGGTCCATATTTCTACCTTCTACACTGAAAAAGTGGGAATTGATTTCAACGGCTGACCTAAAGGGCTGGATGCAGGATTTTGAGTCAGGAAGGCAAGAAAGGCTTTTTGAAGGTGCTGATTTTCTGTGCCAGCTTGTGACAGCTACTTAGTCCCTCCACACCCTTCTTCACCAGGTGCCCAGGACAACTTTCCCTCAGTCCCACGAGGTGTTGGGAGGCAAGCACGGACCAGGGCTGGTGATGGTATCAGGGCTGGCAGCGGTACCAGGGCCAGAGATAGGATTTGTTTCAGTGAGGCCCAGCCCGGGCCTGCAGGGCCCGCACAGAAGGGAGCCCCCTACTGACTGATGGGCTGTGCCCTTGTCACCAGCTCCATGTCACTGCCAAGCACTGCTGGCTACTCCAGGCAAGGTGGCAAGGCAGTCTGTCACAGTGTGTCCCCACCAAGAGCCTCTGCAGGACAGCAGGGTGCCAGCATGGAGAGGGCAAGGTACAAGGCTCCCTCACAGGCCTGCCGGGTAAACACCCGCCATGGGGCCAAGGGCACTGCCATCGCTGCAGGGCCAGACCGCAGCTGGAGGGGAAACCAACCCCAGCACAGTGCCCCCAGCCGTGCCGTGCTGCTGGCTGCCATCGCTGCCAGGCAGTGCAACAAGGCATGGCAAGATGAGGGCAAGGACAAGAGACCGAGGCAGTGGCAGCGAGTACAGGCAGATAACATGCTCATCGTGCTCTTGTGTAGCAACAGGGCTAGCAGGGACAGGACACGACAGCAGGAATGGAAGCACAGGCATGTTAACAGAGACGATCAGCGAAGGCAACAGGAGATGGAGAAGGACCTTATAGAGCAGGGCCCCTGTGCATCTTCCTCAAATGACTGTGGGAGACAGGGTGGCCAGCACAGGGATCCTGTGCATGGACTGCAGCAGAAGCAGCCTGGAAAAGCACAGTGGCAGGGTCACAGCTGGAGGAGGAATTGGAAGCAACAACCACGACAATGCACTGAGCCCCTCCACCAAGCCCAGGCAGGTGTGCATGGTGGCAGTGATCAAAAGAGAAAACTGCTCTGGAATGCAAAGAAACTCTGCTGGATCACAACCTCGCATTTGCCAGCAGCACTATGGCAAGAGGCAAGAACGCGCCTCCGGCCCATGAACGTGGCAGGGTACCGCCTGCCAGGGATGTGCACACCCCGCAATACCAGCCAGTTCCTCATGGGCCAGCCTGACTACAGGCAGATAGACGAAAAAGAAGCGGCAGTGGAGGTGTCTGGAGAAGTTAGTAACTGCAGCACTGAATGTGAGGATTTCCCTCTCATGGCCCCTTTCCCTCCCACAGCCCAGTAGGTTGAAGGCACATCAGCAGAAGAGGAAGAGGAGAGCACACAGCCTGCCCGCCAAGACTGCAAGCGCCAAGACGATAACTTGTGTGAAACCTAAACTGGAGTGACAACACAAGGAAAGTGTCTGACTTGTGAAATCATCACCTATTAAGAGCAGGGAACTGTTTGACATTTGGGTCCCTAAATAAATATATATATGTACTTCTAACCCTGCTGCCTACTGTGTAATGATTTACATACACTAAGATAGACCTGGCTGAATAAGAACCAGAAAAAGGTTATCATTGCATATGCCAAAGTGGTCAAAACTGCTATCCCAGAGATTTATTTTTAGAGACCCTCTGCTCCCCTCAGGTACATATATCCCATTCAGGAAGGTTTTTAAGTATATTATTATGTTATACTGAAAAGAGAAAGCCTAACTAGATGATTAAATTTTTTAAAATCCCAACATACATTTCAGCACACATTAAAATGAAGATTTATTTTGAGCATTAGGAAAAAACCCAGAGTAATTGTTAGATAAATATACTTTTTGGTATAAACAGACACTGCAACCTGTTTATTTATGACTGAAGTGTGTATTTGCATATATACAAGTAGGCAAATTAAATGCATCTCAAAAATAGGAGAAAAAGAACAAAAAATTCCCATTTAGATCACAGACCATGCACCTTGACCTGTCATGAATGCTCATAGAGTTTTCCTTTCAGAAGATGTCAAGAAGAGGCAGAGGCTTGGTTATATGCCCTAGCTTTGCTTTTTAATGTGGCTTAAATAGCCATGGAAACCATCACAAATACACTAGTATTCCCAACAGTCAAAAACTCCTGGCTTGAAAGGCTGCATGTGAGAGAGAATGATGCTGATGTGGGCTAGGGATTTAAAATGGGGAGAAGGAATAGTGTTAGTGGGAAAGGCTGTGGATCTGACCCTTATATTTGTAGCCAAAGATAAAATGATGTGCCATAAGCCTTTCTAACTTTGGTCTGAGAGGAGATCTAAAACTCAGTTTGTTATACAAGTACTCAATTTTTCATGTTTCTAGTGAAACAAACCACTAAAAATAAATACAATCAATATTAAATACAGTGTTGCTATAGATGTTGATAGGCTTTCTGTGCAAAGCAACTGTATATGTCTATATTTGTATATATAAGTATGCGTATTTAAATTTCTTGAATACTTCATAAAATTAAGTGGCTACCTAGATCTGTGGATCTATTTTTCTTCTTTGGGCTTTTTTCTCCAACTCATTTTTAAAAATCCTAAATGCTCTTCCTGAAGTTCACCTTTAAATCTCATAATGCTTTAATACTTTTTGGTTTTCCTCCTTCACACTCTTCTTCACTTCTAGTTAATAGAAACCCTCTTAAACCATTAGAACTTGAGCATTTAGCAGGATGCAAATCTCTTTTCTGGCAGAAAGCCTAGTTTTTAGTACCCATATCTTGACATAGCCCACAAGATGATATCATGGACTGTAATAGGATAGGGTGGTGTTGAGGAAGAGAGGGAGTAAGAGAGAGGCAGTAAAGCAAGAAAAGGTTTGATATGCCATAGACTAACAAGCAGAAACTATTAATTCATATCAGACTTACCAAACCCTTGCTTAATTGAAAACCATGTTACAAAATTTATTCCTAAATCAGTGTAATTTTCTATCTTTTCACTGTCTGTAAAAATTACTTCAGATTTGCTAATCATGAAGAAAACAATTTGAATAAGTATAAGGTTTATAGCCTGATTATAGTATCTCCTTTTGGTATATTATCGTCTTTGAAAGACAATAAAACCTTCATAAAACTTTGGCTTACCAAAAGGGATCTTGATAGACTGCAGCACTGGGCAGACATTAACGGAATGAAAATTAACAAGAACAAATGCCAGATTCTGCAGCTAGGAAGAGTAATGCTGGACACAAGCATAAATTGGGAGAGGAGTGGCTGGAGAGCAGCTCTGCAGGAAAGGGCATGGGCGTGCTGGTGAGCAGCAGGCTTGATATGGGTCAGCAGTGAGTGAGCCCTGGTAGTCCAGAGGGCAAAATGCATGGGGTGCATCAAACACTGCATGACCAGCTGGGAGAAACACGGGATTGTCCCACTGTACTCAATGTGGGCTTACCTGGAGCACTGTGTGCAATCCTGGGCCCCACACTTTGAGAAGGATATGAAGATCCTTGAATGCATGCAGAGGAGGGTAACAAAGCTGAGGAAAGGGCTGGAAGGCCAAGGACTTTGGGCTTGTTTAATTCAGAGACGAGGAGGCTGAGAGGCCGTCTTGTTGCTTTCTACAGCTTCCCAAGGAGGGGAAGTGAAGGGGGAGGTGCTGGTCTCTTTTCACAGGTATCCAGTGACAGGGTACGTGGAAATGGTTTGAATCTGTGCCAGGAAGGTTTAGCCTGGACATTGAAAAACATTTCTTTACTGAGAAGGCAGTCAAACACTGAAAGAGGCTTCCTGGAGAGGTGGTTGAGGTTCCAGGCCTGTCAGTGTTTAAGAGGCATTTGGACAATGGCCTTAACCGCATGCCTTAGCTTTTGGTCAGCCCTGGAATGGTCAGGCAGTTGGACTAGATGACCATGGCAGGTCCCTTCCAACTGAAAATATTCTATTCTATTCTATTCTAAATGTTGGAAGGTTAACAAGAACTACGGTATCCCAAGGACAAAAAACAGAGCTTCCCCAAAGGCATTTCAAATGTTGCTCTCAAGTATTTCACATTCTCATTCAGACTGTTTCTATTCAAATTTTCTTATTAGTTTTTAAATTGAAAGATTAAGGTAAACATCTTTATTTTCTTTTATGGGTAAGAAAAGATTGATCTAATTTATTTAAGTTTTTTTGTAATGGCTGAATTTATATTTCAAACAACATCAATTAGCATTCAAAATTCAGAGAAAAAAAAATTTAGCTTCTTAACTCAAGAGTTCTTTGATCACTGCAATACCAAGGCCCTGTAAAGCTGGAATTGCTTATTCCCTTTCTCTGTTTTGTTATCCCTCTAGAAAAGATGACAATTTAATGCACCACAGTTAGTACAAAATATTTATCATTTTGATATGCAGTCGAATGAGTTCAAATTATTACAGAGTATTTTCTCCATTCACAGTTGTATGTCATCTTTTTGAGTTCAGTGGTGGACCACTGACACTGTACTGCTCACGTGTTGCCATAGGACATTGTTTTAAAAGACTCTGAATATAAGTTCAGTTATAAGGCTGAAATGCCTTTCTTCAAAATTAATTCTGCCATTATTTATATATATATATGTAAATTGGTCTTTTAGAAGTACTTGTAATCTGGCAATAAAACTGTTTAAATCCCAAGTTTTGAATATCTCAGTTTTTCATCTATTTCATCTGCTTTTGTGATAGAATTGGGAAAAGCAGCTCAGGGTACTGCTCAATAATATGACAGAGATGATTTAAATATTGAATTTCCGTTTAAAATGCTTCTAAAGCAAAAATAGTTTATTGCACTTTTACAAGTTTCATCTTCTGACAAAAGAAACCACAGTTGTTAGAGGAGAGCTGTTCAGGAATATTATTTTATCACAAGAGTATAAAGAAAAATTTGTGGGTTTTTAAATTACTGCTGTGAATTGGAGAAATAAAAAAGATAGAAAGTAGAAAATGTTCTTTTAATAGTAAAGAGCCTGGGCAAATCTGTTAAAGGGACTGATTATCTATAATGTAGCCCAAGAGGGTATGAATTACTCATAGGAATCTCTGGCAAAAAACAACAGCTGAGAGAAAATAACAGCTTCTTCCTCACCCCCCTCCCCTTTTTTTTTAATGCAGGCTAATATAGAAAAATAGTTTGGTCTAAAGTGCTCTCACAGCTAAGAGGATGAAACAACCCTAACTTTATGGCAACGTTTTGAATTTATCTTATCTATCAAACTACAATTTAGATTTAAATTCTCCAGACAACCAGAATCCAATAATTTCAAGTTGTCTAAATACTTTCAGATATGTGACACATCACCAGAAGGAGATTTCTTAAGCCTCCCAGAAAAAACTGCTTAATGTCTCCCAAAATGCACACTTCCTAAAACATGAGTTTATTGTGAACTGTGTCTTAATAAGTATTTCTGATGACATCTGATGGTACATAAAGATCAGGTTGGAGTTCACACTAAAAAACTCATTACATAAAAATCTATATCACTAATATTTTTACTGTACTTAATTAAATATATACTCAATAAATGATCCCGACAGAGTATTGCTATGGAATGCCGTTAATGGTAGTCCACAGGCCTGGCAATATCTCTTTATTGCACACTAATGAAGAAGCAAGACTATTTTAATACTCCTTGTATACTGACAGTGGTGCTGGACAAGAGAAGATCCATTCTTCATTTACTGAATGGGACATTGACAGAACTAGTTACACCTTTCTGCCCCTTCTCCCTGGGAGTAGATCATACAAGCAGCACAGCAAGGTGGTCTCTCTTCCTTTCCATGCCACATACGAGAGATCAGGCTGATCAGTGTTTCATTTTAGGTATTACATGCAAAGAGTGACAAGCTGAGAAGAACCTTGCAGCCACTAGTTTAGCATTTTGCTAAAGAGGTGAAAAGGCTGAGGCAGATCTTTTGAATGTGTGTGAACATCCAAGGAGGACAGTATAGAAGACAGAGTTGAAGATTCTTCTTAGTGGTGCCCAAGTGATGACCAGAAGCAAGGGGGGGCAAACTGAAATACAAGCAATTTCATGTAAATATGAGAAATATTGACCACCTCAGTGAGGGTGGTCAAACACTGACTCACCTTGCTCAGAGAGGCTGTGGAGTCTCTATATCTGGATCTTCAAGACCTGTCCTGGGCAACCTGCTCTAGCAGACCTTGCTCTGAGCATTGGGGTTTGTCTCCACAATCTCCAAAGGGATCTCAGCCTCAGCCATTGTGTGATTCTGTGAGCATTTTACCTTGGCTGTATTTTTGTCCTTTGGCAACACAGATTAGTTGCTGAGCACTACTTTAGCAAATCTGTGATTCTACTAAAAAACAGTTCCACGCTATTAATGAGAGCATGGTAATTCTCCCTTGTATTTACCTTCTTACTGATTATGAATGAACATTTCAAAAAGCAATAAAATTCCTGCAGGAATTATAGTTTAAATGGGAGGTGTGGCTTAGTATATACATCTGAAATGTAGAGATTAAACAAATTAAGCCACATAGATTTAAGAAATTGCAACATTAAGGATATCCTTAAAAGAAATCCAAACAATGTAACTTTAGTTTTGGTTAATTTTTTTGCAAATGAGATATCCACATGATTTATGTTTTATTATGTATTCATATCATTGCAAAAACACAAGAATACAACATCCTTCAAAATCCATGAAATCTAATCTGGGACTGCAAAGCCCCAGACTGATTATCATTCTGTCTGACTGCTGTTATTGCTATATCAGAATAGAGATTCAGGCACCTTGCTTTGATAAATGTTTAGGAGATGAGTATCCAGTATTTGAAAATTATATAGTTGTTTACAAAGATGACAATTAAATTACTTTCAGATCCCAGCCTTCCCCATCCAGGAGTTCTTCATCCATGCTAAGCACTTTCTCTAAAGCCAGCTTTCTCCCAGGCTTATGTTTTTTATTTAGACTCCTTACTCAGTCATCTTCTCTAAGATTCCCGGATTGAGCTGTTCTATGTTTTCTCTGCTCCCACCCCAAAACCACCAGATGCCTTCATCTACATGAGGAAAGTAAAATGCACAAGGCACTGTTGGGAAGGTGTGTATACCTTCAATATCAAGCTTGGCATCTTTTTGACCTAAATGAACTAATGCTTTTCTACTCAATACCTGCAGTCAGCAAGGGCTGAAAGACCACCCAAAGCCAGCAGTGTGGAGAGGCCATCCTATTTTTTGATGGGAAGAGATGGAAGCTATATAGAAATAAGCTGTGCTGTGTCAGTAGGCCTCAAGTCCAAATGTAGCTTCAGAGACTTTGTTGCTATCTGTATGTCTTTCCGTGTTTGAGCCAACTTTTCTCTGCTCCTGGTTCAAATTTTCTTGTGGTAGCAGCACAGTAGCAAGCTTCCTATTCTGAATTTAGTTCACAAACACCCTCAACTCAGTCCACAAAAGATCAGAGCTGCCCAAATTCTTTTGTAGCCCTTTCAGCCCTGCCCTGGGAATATGAGCTGGTACATGTGTCCATGTGGATAGCATCCATGTATGCACAGCAAGTGGAATCTTCAGCCAAACTATAAAACCTTTGCAAAACCTCCTATAGTCATAACTAAACTGCATTTTTTTTTAAAGGTTCGTAAATGGAAGAAAAAATAGTGATGTATTTTTCATTTGCAACAGAAGAAGTGTGCCCTAAAATAAACGTAATACTTCAACATCAAGTTCCTGCCCTTGAGAGGAAGTGCAGGAGGTTGAAAAAGAAGGAGCACAAGGATTTTTAACGGGGACACGACACCTTTTCATAGTCTTATTCTCAGAAACAGCTACAATAAATTTGATTATAAGTCTCCAAAAGTTAAAGCTGAAGAATATATCTAACATGTAAAATTTCAGTCCATGCTCAATTACAGACACCTGAAGACAGGGTACTATAGTGACCATTACAACTGATAATAGGCAGTGCTTAAAACTGCAAACTAGTGAACTACCAATAAAAACTACACATATATGAAATAATTGTTCCCCCATGAAATTACAACTGAATAAAAACATATTCTGAGAACACAACAGAATACTGGATGGAATAAACAACTTTAGTCTCTGCCAAACTTTCCATACCCAAACCTGTGACAGGAATCATCCCACCTTTAGACATCTAAAACATCAGTTGTCCCCTCCAGGGCTTTATGAACATGGTCCAGACACAAATGAAAACAAAAATGATCTTCAGCCCTGAAAGTGTAAGATAGGTTCTTTAGACCAGACTGAGCAGAAGTCCATGCCTCATCCACAGCATGGCTGGCTTTAGCCTCAGGAGTAAAAGGTGGTTTCTGAGGCTTTATGGAGTTCAAATTACTGTAACATTTTGGCAGAGTAACACATGCATTATGGAAATATTAGCAGGATACAGTATTTGCCTATCCACGTCTTCAGATGCCCACAGAGAGTTTTTGTAATCTAGGTAGGAACAAACTATACAGAGCCATCAGTTATGATGTTTTCAGTCAGAGGACTAGACAGGTTGTGATACTCAGCTGTGACAAATTTGAAATCCCAGTACTGTATCATTTCTTCAAAACTGTGGCTTAAATTATCTACTATTATCTTTTAAAATCCTTTTGAATGGGAAACATTTGGATGGAAATCCTCGAGTAATTACAGAGCCAGCATGACGACACAAGACGAGAGGGTGCATTAACCAAATTAAATGTGGCAGGCTTGGGGCGGAGGTTACTGTGGTGCTGTGTTGTTGAGTTTTGGTGGTTTTCTTTTGTTCCTTCTGTATATGAGTAATTTTCAGCCCCTACATTTTACTCTTGCTTTTCAGAACGCGTTGCGTCCGATTGCCGTGCCGAGGCTGTCGAGGCGGGGCTGCTCCCGGCCGGCGGCGCTGCGCGCCCGGGAACGAGGGGAGGCGGAGGCGGTGCGGGGAAGGGGAAAGGGAAGGCGATGGCTCCCGCTCCTCCTGCCAGCTCCGGAGCAGCGCCTCGCTGCCTCTGCCGCACCGCCAGCCGCGGGGCTGCCCAGCGGCGGCACCGCTCCTGTGCGCTCAGGGAGCTGCCAAACAGGGGGCAGCGGCATTTCGTCACTGTCAGGTTAACACGTATTTGTCACCACCTAACTGGCAGACCCTTTGCAGCGAAGAGGTTTTATTTGTAATTTAAGCTTTTTGTCAGATCCGAGCTTTCATTCCTGGCACTAAAACCCATCTCTGTTCAGCAGAGCTTTTAGCACCAAGCCACGGCAGCCTGAAAAGAACAAATTAAATTCAAAATATCCTTTCACTTTCCTTAACAAATGGCACCTGGGCACTAAGGCTTTACATTATTTGGGCAGGGAAGGGACAGTCATTTTAGGACAAGTCCTAAATGGTTTAACAGACTTAATGGTTAAGAAACAAAATAGTTCAAGAAAGCATGAATAACGTGCCCTCAGCCATGTAAACCCTGAATTTCAATCTCCACTCCAGTCCTGGCATTCTGAATGGTGATAAGTGAGTTGCCAAACAATTTTAAACTTTGATTTTTCTACAGGCAAAACAGCAGTCTTTTACTTGAGGCTGCTAGATATGCCAGCATGTTTAATCCATTGGTAAACTCTTTAGAAAGCTCTGGATGCACACTGCAAAAGAAATAAGTGTCTGTGTATCCAGGGGTCATCCCAGCTCTTGTTTCAGGTGGGGAGTATTTTTAACTGTATTTTTTTCAGGAACTGAAAAAAAGGAGAAAAGGCTGGTTTCAGCCCCAAAGAGGATTGAGGGTTGAGAGTGGGAGGAGAAAAATTTGAAGCCAGTAAAAATTCCTGGGAAATGAAAAGCGTCAACCCCCTGAATCTCACTGCTGGTGGGAGTAGTACAAGTAGCTTTCCATCTGCTCAGCTCTAGTATGCAAAGCTAGTCAGAGAGCCCAACAGAGCATTTTCCTGCCTGAAAACAGTTTGTCAAAATTAAAGCATAGTTCAGGTTCACAATGAAAAATTGTCACTGTTTAGAAAATAATAATGGTGACAGAGGGGAGATTCTGCTAAAAGCAAAATGTAACATGTTGTGATTTTGTTTCCAAATAATTTTTTGTTTCTATTAGCATACTGAATTATCTATGAATGATAAGACCAGGATCAAGTTGCATCATACATCCCAAAATATTGCTAAAAATGACCATTATATTCCACTGCCATGTTATCTGGATATGCTACAAAGAGTGCATAAAAACTAGTTTAGAAATGTTTTGGAGACTTAAAAGAAAAAATCCGCACATTGATTTTTTTTTCTAATGTCATTTTCTCTATGCAATAGAGCTTGAGAGCACGAAACCATCCTGAATTCATTAAGTACAGTGATTATTTTATGCCCACAGCCCGAAAAAAAGAGAGAGATTTGTTTAGAAAATTGCCTATAGCTGGTGCAATATGCCACTGAATTTGGCAGCTTGACACAAAAAAAGTTTTACCATTCTAGAGCTGAATTTTCTTCTTTTTAAGCTCAGTAAAATAAAGGTTCGAGATACTTTGCTCTTAAATGTCGAAGAAAACCTACTTATAGTAGATTATTTGAGGAGACAGAGGCAAATCAAAATATGACATTAAATTTCACAAAAAGGTGGTGCTTGGCCAGAAAATGTCTGAGATCAGGGCAGATTCATGAGGACTTCATGCACGGTCAGTGTAAAAACAATAAGCTGTTCTCAGAAGGCTTTGCCTTCATAATATTGCTTCTTCCACAGGTACTCAAGCTTATGAAGACTTTTCTAAAGGCTAGAAAATTGTCCAGTTTGCTGTACATTTGCAGCATAATGGAAGGTGCAACAAAATTATTGTGCAATTCCTGTGACTTCATGGGAAGGAAGACCCTCTAACTGCCTGGGGAACTAAACTGCGTGGTTATATTTCATCTTCTCTCCCTGCCCTCAGCACCTAGCCCATGATAGCAGGTAGCTGAGTAGTTTGCTAGATAAATTACAAAAACCCAAAACACATCAAGCTTAATTTTCAGGCTATATTAATGAGAGTGCCATTTATATCAGTAGAACTCTGTCACTTTATACAGATATACGTGTCATCCATATTATTTAAAATGCAGGCAGATTTGTCTTGATCTTTCCACCAGTTTTTTCTGCCATCTTGCCTAATTATCAAAGTGATGTCTTGCCCCTAGAGAGAAAGTAATTTGATATGTTTTTCTAGTTGCTGCAGTAGCTGACTCATAATACATGGTTTGTGAAATTACATCCTTTCTTTGGTGATGGCAATAAGATAGAGGGAGCTGCATGAATTAGTATATACGTAGGAGAGTTTCAGAGAAAAGAAAGATTTTTGGCAAGGTAAAGTCTACTTTTAATCCACAGAAGTGTCTCTACTGTAGAAAAGAGGACTAAAAAACCCACCGGCAAACTAATGGTTTTGGCAGAACATTTCTCCTGGAAACATGCTTTGGTGTGAATTGTCTCTAAAAAAACCCCCTTAGATAATATATTAAAGTAGCTTGAAAGTACTTCTTGTACATTTTTACATCCCTAAGCACGTAATTTCAGAGAATCATGTTTTAAAAATCCAGGACTTCTTTAAGAAGAAGGTGGCTAATTAGAATAGACATGTCCAGAAATTACATAACTGCTGTAGTGTACTGAAAAAAAGTCTTCAAGGGGAATTTTTTTCCTTCTTTTTCAGCAATTAATCTTTTAAATAAATGCCTGTACTGATTAAGATAACTATCATGGCCAAATAATTAATTAAGAAAGCAATCAAACAGAAGGCATAAGTGAACAGAGCCCTGTGACTGGAGGGCTTTTTAATGCTGCACATGTTCCTACCAGTCAGCATTTCCTTTGAAAGGCTGGAACACCCTTGTTTGCTCTTCAGTGACAGATTAAGCACAGATGGCAATTCAACAGTCTTGTCTGCACATGTTGGCCCAGAGAACGTGACCTGCATCGGTTTTAAGTAAGAGACTAATGTATTTGCTCAAGACACCAGCAGGCATTGCTGAGTAATCCTTGGATTCACATGAGAGCCTCTTTTCTTGCCTCCGAGACTTCTCCAATGTGGAAGAGCAGGTGTTCATACGTGCTGGCTCTAGGTTGAAAGATGGCTTGCTGGAACTCGGTTGAAATTTCTATTTTGAGAGATTTTTGTGGAGAATGTGAAAATGAGCATATTATATTTTAGAGAAAGGTTAGTGGAAGCTATGCCACAAAAATTTTGTTCTTAGTATGTAATGGCAGCAGGCCATGATTCAAATGTGGATTTTAAATAAAAATCAAAATATTTGTTGCAAGTCTAAGAATATTTACTCTGTACATGTGCAGCATTATTTGCAGACCAGTATTTTTTGTGAAGTAAACACAAAATCTACATATAGCAAGTTTGTCATCAAATAAGCAAATAAAACCACTTTAAAGTTTCCTTATTGTGTAAATTTCTGTGCAACACTGGATAAAACTTAGCATATATTTTGTCCTTTGTTCAGAAAACTGGTAAGATATAATTAACATGGAAAATAAGGACTTTGTGGATTTTCTGGAAAGAATTCTAAGCTACTACCCCAGAGATGTCAGATAATGCTGAAATCCTAATGGCCAATGTTGGCTTCATTTGTTGGTTTGGGGTTTTTTTTTGAAACCTTAATGAAATCTTTATCTTGTGTGTAACATTTAAACAATTACTATTAAAGAAAAAAGTGCAGTCACATTTTGAAGGGTTGCTCAAACTTCACATTAGTGGAATTTCTATCTGGTTATGTCACAGGGTACTTTTTTCCAAAAGTTTTATTTGTCCTTTTTCCACTGTGATAATATTGCATTGGAACAGAATATGATCACAAAATGTAAATTTTGGGTGTTATGGCAGAAAGGCTGAGGACTGCATCACAGCAATAAGGAGAAACTATTCATAAGTAGACACAATTGTAAATTTGATATATTTTTGTTTTCAGATTATATACATTGCTTTTGAGGAAAAGAAATTTCATCTTTTTTACACAATTCAGTTAGCACGACCTACAATTCAGCAGTTAATTTTAATACTGATATATTTACTTTTTAAAATCCATTCATAAAACTCTTTAGACTCACAAATAGAATTAACTTGAAGTTCAGTCTTAAGACACTGATAATTTAACAGGTTTTTGCAATCCTTCCAGCTCTTTTTGCATTATTTTTTCACTAGTTCTTTACAAGGAAGACATATAAATTCTACACTTTCAAGGAACTAAGAACAGGAGATTTTGGAGTCAGAATAGTAAATAATTTCCTGATACAAAACTCCTGAAGCACATCCTTGCATTCTAATGAATGTCTCAGTATTCAATACTCCTAAAAACAAGTTAAGTATTATTTTTTTGGTCAATTTTCAGCACTAAAACCTTGCAATTTCATGAAAATCGATATTTTTTCCCCAGAGATGGTAGTTGAACCATGTAATATTTTTTCTTCTGAAATCAAACTCTGGAGCCAAATGGCAAGACCCAATCAATATGACTAAAGAAAATCCCTGATCAGTTTTTCTACTTTCCTTGGAAGGTATTTTTGGGGAAAAAAATTATAAGAGTCTGACATTCATTTTTTGCATGTAACTTGCTCTTCAATAAAAATTGTCAGAAAATTAAAACTTTGAATTTTATGATCACATCACTGATTAACTTATTTTAAAAGAAATACAAGTAGTAATCACAGAAAGTGCCTGCAGTGGCCCTGTCTTCATGAATCAAGCAGTCTTCCCCTAATAAATGCTGTTACTTGGAACAGTTGGAACAGATGGTTAGATTATTTCTTTATTTTAATTTATTTTTTTCATAAAGGCAAAAATAAGGAATTAGAAGGTCATATGTAAATCTTTTTCCCTCTTAAGTGTTAGATTTTGTGAACTGAAGTCACTGTTTGAGTTAACAAAGCTATTAAGAATTCTTTTCCTGCTACTTTAAAGCCTGTATTCCATTCCACTCTAAGGAGTTTAATTTACTTTTTCATTGCCTTAAAAAGAAAACTGTGTTATACATTATGTGACAAATAACACCTGCTCTAGGAAATGGTTTTTGCAAGAGGTGGTGTATACATTACCAACATGTGTATCAGGGATATTCCCAGCTAATACAAACTATCATTGCAATCAACTCAATGTTGCCAGAATTACCTGTTTCACCTAGGTTATTAGTAACCAATGTCATGCTGAATACACTGATTAGAGTTTTAACAAAGACTGTGATTTCTCTGACTACCAGACCAAGCTCCCTGAAACACAAAAAACCAACACACACAGCATTGACCATAACTACCATAACTGTGATTTTTTTTTTTTTTTTTTTTTTTTTTTTTTTTTGTCATGAACAAGAACAAAATAAATTCTGGTCAAAACCAGGTTATAGAAACCTGTCTGTTGACATCACCAGCCTCAGGCCATACCAGGCTCACCAAAGCAAAATGCTTTGAAGCATTCTATTTTCAGCTTCCCTCCTGCTATTCTTTTCAAGGGTGTGCTGCTCATCAATCACTGTGTTTATAATACAGACGATATCCAGGACAAGCTATAGGTTGTGGGTAATCCCTCCCAACCCTATGCCCTGTTTGGCCTCAGGCAAGAATCATCCCTAAACTAGGATAGAGAAGACAGACATGTCCAGGACCTGCTGCCCATAAAGCCTGTTGGTCTGGTCCACCACTGAGCCTGCCACTGTCCATGATGGTGCTGAGTCTCACAGTAGAGCATTACCAAGAGGGTCAGACCAGGACCTGTGTATGCTGAGGTGAGACCATTTGTCACTGCCAGGTCTTGCGCAGGTCTGTTGGTTTGTCCTGGCCCTCAGACAGAGGGCACGTAACCATTTCTGACATCACAACCTGTCCTTGTGCAGGCTATGACCCTGATGCAGCAGGATCTGGAACTTGCAGTTGCAAAGCAAAGAAACAGGACTTCAGGGCTGTGCTATAGCCAGCACTTTGGTATGCCAAACTACATTCCTGCATGTTAAGCCTTTCCTAAGATGAAAGGCCCCTATAGACAGAGTCTTCACCATTTGGAATTATGAAACCTGAAAAACACAGGAGAACAAAGGAAGACTAGGAAATGTGGACTAATTGTTCAGTGAGTTGGGGACCTAGTTACATAGGATTCAGGACATGGAAAAGATGGAAATACCAAATACCTTCTTTGTCTCACTCTTTACTAGCAAGGCTGGCCTTCAGGAATTCCAGGAGGCAAATTTAGAACTGGACCCTTAGTGGAAGAGGATCAGGCCAGGGAATACTTAAGAAACTTGACACTGAACATGGAGGCTGAGAGAAGTGCCTGAAGACTGGAGGAAAGCAAATGTCCCCAATGTCTTCCAGAAGGGCAAGAGATTGGACCTGAGAAGCTACAGGCTGGTCAGCCTTGACCCCTGGGAAGGTAATTCCAGAAACTATTTCCAGGCACATTAAGAATGAGAAGGTCATCAGAAGTAGTCAGCATGGCTTCACCAGAGTAAAGTCATGGATAGATGACCAGACAGTGAGGTGGATTGAAAACCGGCTGAATGGCTGGCCCCAGAGATGACGAACAGTGCAATAAAGTCTAATTGGAGGCCAGTGACTAGTGGTGTACCTCAAGGATCAATACTGAAGCCATTCCTGTTTAATATTCTTCATTAATGATCTGGATGATGGGGCAGAGTGCAACTTTTCAAACACCGAATTGGGAGGAATGGCTGATATGCCAGAGGGTTGTGCTGCCATCTGGAGGGATCATGACAGACTGGTGAAATGGGCTGCCAAGAGCCTCATGAAGTTCAGCAAAGGCATCTTTGAAGGCCTGCACCTAGAGAAGAACTGGCTCAGGTACCCAAATGTGCCATGAGCCACACAGCACGAGAGGAGCTTGACAGAAGATGACATGGGGGTCCTGGTGGACACCACATGGAATGTGAGCCAGCCATCCTTCCCCTTTATTCAGTGCTGTGAGGCCATCTCAGAACTACTGGGTCCTGTTCTGGGCTTCTCAGTACAAGATAGACGTGGGCATCCTGGAGAGAGCTCAACAAAGGCACACAAGAATGATTAAGGGACCAGAGCATCCAACTGATGCCTTTTTGGGACTACCTAAAAACAGAAGCTAGAAAAAATCAAAAGAATAAAAAGCGGCTATATTTATTGAAGGACCTTCAGGTACATTTAGGGCAGATGAAGTCTCCCCAGGGGCTATACCCAGAAATGGACAGTGGGTCACAGGTTTTCATACTTTTATAAGTTTGGTCCATTTGCATGTCGGGGGTTAATCCTTCAATTACATCTTCAGGTAATTAAGTCATTTACCCCAAGTTTGCTCCCCCCCCAACTCACTTTTGTTTACATTTCTTGGGGCCTGAGACGGTAAGGTGTCCTTGATTCCCAGACCTAGAGAGGAATTGTTTTTTCTCACCAACATGGCAGAAGAGTAGTTAACACTGTATATGGAGTTTAGAATTATACACTAAAGAATTGCAGGATCACAAATATATGAAAAATATAAAAGCTAAAATCCTAAGGCATCACAACATATGAGGAAAGGCTGAGAGAGCTGGGACTGTTCAGCCTGGAGAAGGGAAGGCTTTGGAGAGATCTTATCAATATATATAAAAAACTGAAGGGCAGGTGCAAAGAGGATGTGAGCTCACTCATTCCTGTGGTGCCCAATGATAGCATCAGAGGCAATGGTCACAAACTAAAACTCAGGAGGTTTCCCGAACATCAGGAAACACTTTTTTACTCTGAGGGTGACAGAGCACTGGCACAAGTTGCCCAGGGAGATAGTGGGGACTTTTACATTGGAGATATTTAAAAGCCATATGGACATGGCCCTGGGCAAATGGCTTTAGGTGACCTTCTTAGAAAGGGGTTGTGAACAAGATCCCTCCAGAGATCCCTTCCAACTTCAACCATTCTGTTACCCTGATTTTGTGGCAGACATTGTCTCTGCTTAACATTCAGACCTTGTTCAAATTCCTGCAGAAGTGCAAATATACACTTAAAATATGCAGGAGAGAAAAAGAAAATCCAGGTAGGGAATGCTGACAGATATCTACTAAACACACAAACTGAAAGTGCAGCAAGTTTTAATTACTTTACTTCAGGAGAACAGAAATAGACATTGCAAAGTATGTTATCCTTCCAACTAAGTACAACTTGAAAAATAAAGTATTAAAAAACTTTTAAAAAGATAGTCCAAACCAATCAAATGAGGAGGCATATGAGGATGAAAAGGCAATCAATGTGAAAGTTTTTATAGAGTAAATTCCTGAAAATATTGGATATTTTAAAAGGAAGATTCAGTTCAAAGTTATGCGCCTTTAGACATCTTCTGTTTCTCATCAGTTTAGGGCTATGGAGAGAAGTGGATTGTAGCAGTGCTATCCTGACTTTGCTTAAGTAACTGAAAATTGTGTATCTTCCAAGATCTTGCCTTCAAAACTCTGTTCTCTCTATAGTTTTGATCCTCATCTGCAGCATTCTTCTACAGTATTTAATCTTGTACATCTAGATAGGGTCTCAATCTTGCTCATTTTCTTTAAAGAGATATCTGAAATATCTGTTGATGTTCTTGTCTTATTGCATCCAAATACATCTTCAACCACAGCAAAAGAACACTCAGGGTTTTAATATGTTTTTGTAAAAACATTGTTAGAGAAACATATGAGCTGTATCTCTAGCAATAAACTGAAGAGTACAAAGGTAGGTATCCAGGCCCTGAAGCAATCAGAATAGAACTCTAAATTGTTAGAATATGTGCTGTGGTGATTTGGCCCAAGTCAGCTATCCCTGCCCCAAACACCTCCTGAGCACTGTTCAGAGGTTAACATGGGTTGAGTACTGCTCTCATTAGGCAGGTACAAGGCTGTTCTGGTTAGAAAATGAGAATTTAATAACATAGATGGTGGTCCCCAATAAATTCAGCTTGTTAGTCTTGATGGTTACTAATGTCTATAGTCTTTTGACAGCTGTAGGTTGAAATAGCCTGAAGTCCAGTCAGTACTCAAGCCCTTTGTCAATTATTTTTCTCTTGGTCACAGCAAAAACTGAAGCAGGAAAACATCATGACAGCCAAAAATTACCAAATTCAGGCTCAGAGAGATCAGCACAAGAATCTCATGTAACCTTTTACTTACCCCTCCTTAAAAGAAACAGAGACTTTTTGCATGACTGTCTCAAACAATCACCATCCAGCTTCAAGATGAACAACTTATGTAAAACAACATAGCTAAAATATAGCTTAAATATTAAGATACCTAAATTTTATTCTCCCACTCTTATCTAAGCTCTCAATATAATGTAATTTCCCCAGTGTAATGACAGTCTACACAGCTTGCTCAATGTCTGAAATTCTACTTAGAGATCCCTGCGTTAGGTGCCAGAATGTACAAACTGAATCTGATTTCCTCCTCTATCACTACAAATACAAACTAAATTCTAAAACTAATTTAGGGTTGTTTTGTTGTTTGTTTTTTTTTCCTTTTGATACAATGGAGTTATAACCATTTTTATTTATTGACTAAAATAGCTAAATGGCAGCTGAGCAACCACTAAAAAGTGTATCTATGAAAGAAAGCTCAAACTAAAGGAAGTTAAAATAAAGGTCTTTACTTTAATATGGTAATCAGTAATGACTTTGTCATTTTCCCATTTCAAGTTCTAGTTACCTTAGTGTTTTATTTTAGTTTTGTTTTCTGATCAAAGATACTCTGTCAACATTTTGGAGCATCTCAATTGGTCTTGCTGATATACATCAAGTCTGACATAAAACAATTGATTTTTGGTCTCATCACTGAAATACTTTCCTCCTTTTTCTTGTTACTCTAAAGTATTGATCTGTGACATAGATAGGGCTTTAAACATGTGCCTAAGAAACAGGGAATATTCGTAACTCATTAGTTCCACTATGTCTTCAGAGACATCTGAAGTGTCTTAACAGATAATTCATGTGATATTGTGCCATAGATTTTTCTTCTGCATCTCCCTACATTAAAGAATTCAAAGATTTATTAACTACCACTGGAAGATAACCCAATGCAGCTTGACAAACAATAAAAAGGACGGTGAACTGGACTATACAAATGTAATTATAGAAAAATAACTATTTTTATTTTGACAAGATGCTTTCAAATTCTTGCAAAATACCAAATAAAGCATGTGTATTCTAAGAAAGGAAAATGAGCAATGAAATGGCTCTAAAAGCACCCATCTCAATAGCTCTTCTTCTGTAAAAAGAGTCATAGGGTTTTTTTAAAGACAAATCCTACAAAGCTGCCATTAAAAAAAATGGTATAGAAAGGTTATATCACATATACAAATTTGATGGTTTGATAGTCCTGAGACTGCAGAACTAATGTTAACACAGGAAAAGGCAGAAAGCTGCTTTTATTACCAAAACAAAATAATTGTCAAGGTTTAATTTGATAAATATTATGTATGCTATAAAACCCAGAAGTACAACTGACTATTTTAATGTCATTCTTTTTTCTTTAGAATCAAATGGATTGAGCTTTGATATGAAGGGTTTTCTAAAAACAAGTTTATTTTCCAGGAATGCCAATGAAATAGTTTTAAAGCTGTCAGGAGACAGATGAAGAGAAGACAGGCAACAACAGTGCTTCACTGTAATTAAATGTAATGCAATTAAATCTATGACTGTAAATAGTAAAAGCATTTATATGAATCTCTGATGTTTCTTCTCAGAGTTCACAGCAACTGATTGAGTTTTTAAGCCTGTCAAGAAAGAGAGGTATTTATCTAAGGTGGCCCAGCAGTCATAGCATGCGTTCTTGGCCAAAGCATTGAAAATTTCCATGTACCATTTTCAAAAGTGCATCACCCGTGTAATCTCTTCCAGCCCTCAGTCACAGAGCTGCCTCCTGCACTGTATCTTTGCACACAAGTTGGAATTCACTGCTCTAACACATCTGCCACATACTCCTATTGTAGTTAGAAGGTTAGACTTTTCAGAAAACTGCTAAAAATAAAATTATTTTAAATATTGCACTGTTGGGGTGAAGTAAGATTGTAACAACTGAAGCCCCAAACCTACGGATACAGAATCTAAACTTATTTATTTCATTACAGGTTTCTCCAGAAGATCTGTGAGAAGTGGAAACAGCATTGTTCTTAGTCCACGCAAAAGAGACACACCCTTAGGTGACTGCGTTCTGTGCTGTTAATGATTAAAAAGAAAGAAAAATTGGAAGAGTTCATCATTTTTCACCAGCTCAAAATGTGATTGTCAGCAATTTAAGACACATTGTGTGAGCTATAGAGCATCCTTGCCCCATCCTTCACAGACTATGTTTCTGTTATATCCTCTGTTGCTTGACTGAGAGCAATCATGTCTCACCACATTTCCTGACTACATTTAAGAACAGGGTTTAAATGTCACAAATGTCAAGCAGTTTTCCTTAGAGGATAACGGATTTGGTCCTTGCTATTTTGAGGAATGCTTGTTGGCA
The DNA here is from genome assembly GCA_013399875.1 of Gymnorhina tibicen. Classification (NCBI taxonomy): domain Eukaryota; kingdom Metazoa; phylum Chordata; class Aves; order Passeriformes; family Artamidae; genus Gymnorhina; species Gymnorhina tibicen. The sequence goes on along the minus strand of VXAZ01001368.1, from coordinate 271,328 downwards.
TCTTGATATGTATCATGACTAGAGAGAGGAAATTAAGTTAAAGCAGAACTGATAGTTTGCTTAATAAATAGACTTACACTTCCCATAAATCAAACAAGAGGAGATACTTTCAGCTTAGATATAGAGGGAGAAACTAAATAGCCTAAGAACTTTGAAAAACATCTCCTTATGATCCCCTGTATTTTTAAACAGGCATATACTTCCAGCGAACAGGGAGCAATTCTCCAGTTCTCCAGAAGCACTGAGGGACCTCTTTGACAGACTCAAATTCCAACTCAGACTCCCAATTTAGGGGCATTACCCTGACTTTCTAACCCATACTTTTTTTCTGCTGCACAAAAGGCTTTGAGAATAGTTGATACTTCTAGCTGGTGAAAATGGTTTTTAAAATGTTGTGTAGCCAAACTAAAATGATTTCTCCTAGTATTCAAAATGTTTGACACTTCTAAAACTTTTTTCACCCTTTTGCTCACATTTTCAATTGTAAATGAAAAAGCTTCAGAACTCATTCCAAAGATAACACCAACAAAAAGGCTATGACATTTCCAAATTTTTCCATAGTCCAATTCTTTTTTTAGCTGATCCTGAAATAGAGTGATGTTCACTGTCTGAGAGGGCAACATTCTGCCTGACATAAACCTTATAATTTTCACTCTGTCTGATGGAGAGGATATACCTATCTCCTTTTCCAAACCATTCTCCAAACTGAATGGAAATACGTAAAGAATTAAACTTTACTGTCTGACAAATTTACTTTTGAATTAAAATATGTGTTTTGTAGAAATATCACATACATATGAGTTCTTAGCCTTTTAATTTTTTCTAGTAATAGAAAAAATAACACAGGGACCATTCAGTACACTTAGATGGCACATGGTTGTTCAAAAGTACTCTAACTTGCCTGACTTTCTACTTTTAGCTGTAGGGGGGTTTTTGTTCTACGCTTTTTTGCTGATAACTATGAAGTACAGTAGCACATCTGCTGTCCAAATTCTGGTCTACTCTCTAGGATATCCTGGTCCTCAGACACTGTAAAATTCAGCTATAAAAGAGATTTTGTAGATCTGGGAGTTAATCTCATATTTCCAGTAATTTGTGTATGTTTAAAACTTCTCTAAATCTTTTAATTTCCACATAACTTTCTTATAGCATACTAAACGAGGGTACCGCAGTAGCTATGGCTTCTAGCTAATAAGATGATTATTTTTATCATCTGTAGTAATTAATTGGAATGGGTCAGGTACCTGAAGGCAATCAAAAAATAAATCAAAAGAACTGAGTTAATCAGGTTAGAATTTAAAATGTCTGCAGGAAGATTTTTTCCAATATAGAAGCTAGCTTTGAAGAAAGTGCCATAAAGTGGCATAGGTGAACTAAATACAACTTTTCAAAGAATTAAAAAATAGTTTTCAATCTAAAACCTGAAATACAAAAGGAAAATCTTGTAGCAAGAATATGTAAGACTTTTACTCATAAAGTTACATTTCCAGTTCAAATCCTTCCTTATTGAAAAGTGTTCTTCCTGATGAGTATATGCATCTGAAATAAATGAGATCAATAAGAGACTTGCCAAGGCTTGGATTTCACTCTAGATGCTTTGCATGTAAGAAGATGACCTTTTCAAAATAGCAGTCTTGACTACTAGGTTTGATCCTTAGACTTACATTTGAATTTCTGTTTGCATACTAACAGAAAGAAAGGTAGATTCATAGGAAGAAAATCTATGTAATTAGACCTTCGGTTTCTGTATTCCCACTGCATTTGAGAAACTACAAGAGGCTGACTCAGTATTGTTATGAAGTGGGAAATTACTTACCTTTTCAAAGACTAGTTTTCAGTACAGGAGCAGTTCTATATGCTATTTTGCAGTAATTTATTTATTAGAGGTCACTCTTCATAGTTGCTCAAAGCAGAACTGGACAATAGCTTTATAAACACATTTTTGGGTCTGTTTTCTCTCCTCCTGATTTTAAGGACTCAAGGTGCTCTATTTCTGTTCCAGCTTGCAGAGTCATAAGTGCTCTCATTACCACTCCTCCATTAGAGGAGTTCCTTGTGCATCTTTCTTTCCCAGTCCTAATTTCCTTTCAACCAACATACAAATGTTTCAAGTTATCAGTATTTTAAACTATTCTGGAAATCATGGAGGTGGAGGGGAAAAGGAGTGCTGCTGTGCTGAAAGACAGTAACTCCATAGCAGGAGAGCTTGTTATGACACAAGAGGCTTGACCACAAGACACAGCTAATATCCACACAACTTGTGACAGAGCAGGCATCCTGCCTGGCATGATCTCTGCTAATTCGTTGTAACTCAGGAGTACCGATATACATGACAAGCAGTTATAAAGCTCTGAGATTCCCCTCTACAAGGAGACCACTTCTTTTCTAAAAGTGTGTAATGTCCTCTACTGCACTTCCTGGTACTGATTTTATTGTGAAGACCCTGTGTTAAATCTGAAGAAGCTATGCTTTCTACTTTTCATGACTGACAGTCTCTGTTTCCAAAGCTTTCCTTAATGTGTACCACAGAAATCTCTTCTGAGGAACCAGTGGTTGCTTTTTTTTACCTGGAATTGAATTTTTGAACAGCTATTTCTAATAATCTGCTTGCTCACAGCAGAGGATAATTAAACCCTTCATTTATACTTTCTGGGTGGCTGCATAACTCAGGGATGTTTATACTCTATCACAAGTTCCATGTGTGCCTCATGAGTCTCTGTGGTTTCCTAATTTCCAGTTAATAGACATTCCCACAGATGTCTTGTTCATTCCTTAAGACATTGTGTTGTTCAAAAATCGCCATGCTTCAGTCAGAGAAGCTAACATTTGGTGTACAGGACCTTACTGTCTTTTTGGATGTAGGTGGTTGGATACGCTGAGGTTGAAAGGATAAAGAAAAGCCATGCTAAGGGACAAGACACATGGAATTTTGCACTCGTACACCAATGTTGGTATGTCACATAGTCTCACCTAGTCAGTGATGTTCCATTGCTTGTGTACTGAGGTCAGATGTGGTTTAGAGTTATTACTGCAAACCAACTAGGGGACATTATTTGGAGTGGTGATCTAAGGGATGGACCATTTGTGGCCATGCTGTCATCCTGCACTGTCTGCATGTAGACTTACGGAGAGAGTGAAAATAGGACTCCACTAATTCATAACTTTGGTTAATTCAGAAAGAAGGACTGACATAAACTAGTGTTTTGGGGATTTTTTCCCCCATTGGAGAAAGAGCTCAGATTGTCTTTCTATAGTCACACGAGTGAAATAGTTTCTAATTGATCCTCTGAGGCACTGACAGCACTTTCATCCAGCCAGGGAAACGGAAAAAAGAGTTCTACAGATTTTCTATAGAAAGACAAGATTCAGCTTTCAAATGCATCACAGAACAATATCAAAAGATGTTTGCAGACAGGCATGGAAAGCACAAAGTTTGTACCAGCTGCAATTAAAAGTTCACAGAAGGTTTGCTGGAGCTAATACCTGAATACTGAGCAGACGTGAATCAGAGCTGCAAGGTGCTTGACATTTTGATAGAGTGTTTCACAGACCTTTAATGAATATATAAAGCTACAGAGCAAATGGTGGACTAAGGAATACACAAAGCAACAGTCCAAATAACAGAATTTCATTGAAGAATAAAGTTACCTAACTAACAGGAGACAGGCATTGTATATGCCCTTCAAAAACAATGAAAGAAATAAGCAAGTATACAAAGGGATGTTGCCTGGATTTAAAAATAGTGATTTTTTTATAAGTGCTCTATCCTGGTTCCAGAAAAGACAGTGTTAATATTTTGCATTAGCCATGAGGGGACATGGCTACTAGAACATAGAGGTCACTCCATACCACCTCATGTCATTGCTGTTTCAGGGAGAAGGGGTTCCTTTGCGTTGAGCAAGTGCGGTGGACGGAGTGGTGGGGTAACACTTGTCCTGAGCCGGAGGAAGTAGTTGGGGTTAGTGGCTGCAGTTGGGCTGAGCTCCTTACTCTCTGTTTTCTAGACTTTTGTTATTAATATTGTTGCTGTCACTGTCCATTTTCTTATTTCATTGTTATTTCCAGTAAATTGTTCCTATCTCAATCTGTGATCTTTGCATTTTGTGCCTCCAGTTCTCTCCAATCTGCTGCAGTGAGGATGGGAAGGGCAAAAGGGGAGCAGAGAGAGAACAGCATGTGGTTTGGGGTTTCAGTGGGAACAGTACATTAGGGAGTACCATTCCTAAACCATGACAAAATCACACCAATAATGACATATTTAAATATGGTACTTTCCTATAGAGAGGCATCAAATACCTAATTTTGAAAAGCCCAGGAGAAAAAAGGGTTTCTATTTTTTACATACAACTGGTAAACTGTTGCTTTGGGAACACATTCACATTTCCCTACCAGATTATCCTTTGGGAATATATGCAAAAGTGTACCACTCCACATTCATAGCTGGTGAAGGAAGTCAGAGAAGAAGTGGAAAGGAAGAGTAAAGGAGAAGATTGCAGTCAGTTGTCATTATCAACTGTTAACACAGTTGATAGGTAGAATAATGGTCTAAACAGATCAATAAAGGCAGATTTCCCACAACTGTTGGAAGCAGCAGATTGGATAACACTGTCTGTCCATGGCTCAGAGCTAAAGTGGAGGCCACGTAGGCACTAACAGCTTATGAAGCATGCCATCACCAGCAGTTTCCAGAGCTTCAACTGAGGTTGAAGGCAAGATGGGCTAGCACAGGGAAGGTTCCTCCAAGTGCTGAGTTCTAAGATTTTAAGATCTTTCTCTCTGCCAAATATTTGTTCATGTCTTTAAAAACAAGTTAGGAAAAAAAAAAAGGAATGAACATAGTAGTAAGGCTTTCTTTCAAATGCACCCTTCTCCACCACCCACTTCCCGCCACCACCTCCCTACAAAGATCACAAATTTTACAGAATCACTGTGGAAGTGGAACTTTGATATCCCAAAATATACAAAGCTACTGAATGCTAAAGCCAAGTAACTGTCCATTGCTGGCTCTTTAGATACTGAGAAGGGTGAGAGAATTGTATTTGACCTTGCACTGATGTAATTTTATTAGTGACACGCCCCTGTGGCAGTGTTTATTCCAGGAAGAGACTGGAGAGGTGGGAGCATCATTCATCTAGAAGTAACATCAACATTCAGGATGAAATTCACCTCTTTGCCAAGAAGTGCTAGTGTTATTTACAGACAAATCTCATATACTGGGCCCCAATCAACTCCTTGAAAAGGGCCAATGTGAGTTCTAGGCTTGCATGAAAAATGTCTGCCATCCTGATCTGCACATTGGAATAAATAAAACTTGCTGTAATGTGCTCCGGTACATGTCATACTGTGTAGCTGGTAAGGCCCTGAAGGTAGATTATTTTTTCATTTGTTGTGCTCTGAAAGGCTTCCATGTTAACAGAACAATCAGCTTTCTTTTTAATCATAAATTGGCATTTCTAAACTCTTCAGTGTGGGTGAGCACTATCACTACTGTAGTCTTTTGCCGCAAGAGACGGTGGAATGAATAAATAAATGCTTATTTCTGACATTCCCCTGTTCATTGAATGTAACATCTGTCACAGAATGAATCAGGAGAGTCAAGAATCCTTGTCTTCCTTTGACACATCTATAGCTCACATAGTCTCTGTCATCAGCTGAATTCATTAGATATTCTTGTAGAGACTTTTTGATCACAGAATTTCATTCCTGTAGCAGAAGCTTGCTTTAATAATAGTAACAATAATGGCAAAAGTATGACCAACATCAACTCCACAAGCAAAAAGAACTGAGAAATAAAAATACTGACTCATGATCCATCACGAATGTTTGAAGTGCGAAGAGTTAAAGAGACATCTAACTAGTATTAACAGGCATATTCCATCAGTGGTTTAAAATGGAACAAAGACTTCAGCAGCATAATCAAAATATGATTCAGTGAGTGTGTTTTCAGTGTTCTGGCTTGCTATAAAATCAAGCCAATAATTCTGAGAGATCAGCGTTAAGAGTTAGTGCAAATCTTTTTTGGGCCACATGAGAAGAAAAATAGATTTCATATCCTGTTAAAGTTTACAGATATGGAAGTATCAGGTAAAAGCACTGACTGGTAGTAAATTAGAAGAGATGCACAGAGGATAAGGACACAAGGAGTAATAAGGAGTAGGGTTGGTGTGCTTTGAATGAGCAGAGATGGTGTTACAATGGGGCAGGGACTGTAGGTCTTGAGATGTTGAAAGTCCATCAGAAAAGAGAAAAGGCATAATCACTCACTGAATAAAGCATTTTTACCGAAAGCCTAAGCATGGAGGGGTGGGTGGAAAGAGCGCAGAACAGCAGCTCTTGGCTCAGTGCAGGAAGGGGAAGGAGATTTTCACTGTGGTGCTACCCTTTATGCAGGCCCCGATCAGGTGTCTTTGGTCCCTGTCTTTCCTGCCCTTACCATTTCCCTGCCCTGAGCCAAGGCAACTACTTACAAAGACCCTTTCTGTCTGCCCTGCCTCCTTCCCTTCCCCTTGACTCCTGCCATCTCCTAGCAAAGCAGAAAACAAGCAATCTGGTGTAACAAATCTACAAGGATATTGTGTCAGGGAAGACGTAATTTGAGCAGCAGTGGGCCATGACTATATGTCACTAGGGAGTGAGTGGGTGAAGCAGGAAAGCATTAGAGGATTCAGGAAGATACAAAGACACCACAGATCCTTTGGGAGAAGGGAGTTAAACAGATGATACCAAGATATATTAGTAACATTACCACTGGATTTTCTACTGTTCAAAAATACTTTCCTTGTTATCACACCCGCATTCCACTTCGTGCATCCCTGGATGCTCAGCTTGTTCACAGCCTTCACCAGGGAGGGAGGAGGCAATGTCTGACACACAAGTGCTTCTCTGGATGCCTCATCCACTAGCAAAGGGTGCAGAGGGCTGTGCATATATACACCAAAGACGCAGGTTCTCATAGTCTAGATGGAAAGGTGGACCTGGGCGGAAAGGCTATCTGAGGACAAGGTTGCACAATACACAGCAAAGAGCTATGTTTTGGATAACTGGGGAATGCTGGTATCATGTCTGTCACACCATGCTTCCTGCCTTGCTGTCTGAGGTCAGAGCTTCAGACTTGACATAACCTGTGTTTGTACAAATGGGATTAGTTTTCATCTACCTGTGGGGTCCAGGTTAAACCATTTGGGGACAATATGTCCAAAGGGGACATTTAGTGAAGGAATTTCTCACCAGAAGTATAAGTATGAGGGGAGGGATACTGTTAATGAAACATCCTGACTTCATTCCTGCAAGTTTAGGATTTGGTCAGCATTCATAGGACAGGAGGCATTTCCTTTCTTCTTAAACTGCTGCATGGCTGGCTCTCTTTGTTCTCCATACTAAGAAAAATGTTTTACAACAGTTTCTGTCACTCTTCCCTCCTAGGTTAATGAAGAAAACTCCCAGCTCCATCCCTTCCTTTTGCTAGCAATGATTAGCTTTCCCTATGGAAATCAATAAAATTCAGTGTTTCTTCTAGTAGGAAATATTTTGTCTTAGAAGGGACAAGATACTCAATGGACTTTGGCCCAGTGTCTCAAATGTTGTAGTCCCAAAAGATGGGTTTCATAGTTTGACTGAAACATATTTCCAGTGAGTTCCACAGGACATTCTAAGCAGTCTGTGGCATTTTTGGTTAGTTGACTGTTTTGGAGTTGTTTCACAGAATGCACTGTGGCACATGTCCTTGTCATGGCAGAATATATAGTCATAACCACTCATCGAGTAGTTATTTCCGGGCTTTCTGAAATAAAATCAACCTTCTTTATCAAAGTTATTTTAACTTTTTTCTTCTCAAAAACAAGTGTCCTGGTTATAGCTAGGGTAGAGTTAATTTCCTCTCAGTAGATGTTACAGGGCTGTGTTTTGGATTCAGAATAAGAATGGTGTTGATAACACACTGATGTTTTGTTTTCTCGCTAAGTTGTGTTTATCCTAAGTCAAGGACTTTTTCCTTTTCTCATGCTCTGCTAATGAGGAGGTACACAAAAGAAACTGTGAGGGAACATAGCAGGGCAAAGGGATATTCCACACCACAGAACATCACAAACTAGGAGGAATTAGCTGGAAGCATGGCACATATAGGTCCGGGAATGGGGGCCTGGCATTGGTCAGCCATTGCATTGTGCATCACTTGTTTGTTTCCTTTTTATTATAATTACTGTCTTTTACCATTATTATTGTATTTTGCTTTATTTTAAATTATTAAACTGTTTTATCTCAACATACAAGTTTTACTTAGATCCTTCTCCCAACTCCACTGTGGTGGGGGTGATGAGAGGGGAGGGATGAGTGAGTGTCTGCATGGTGGTTAGTATCCATCTGTGCTTAAACCACAACAAAAAGACAATAAGAAACGCCTACAAGTTATTTTTTTAAATTTGGCTTTGTCTTCTAAAATAATTGTTCCTCATGAAATATGTGCTTATCTGACAGCGTCAGTCAAAATTTATAATAGCAAAAAAAAATCCTCTTATCTCCTCTGCCTTTTTTATCACATTTAGGCTGTCTGCATCTATTTTTACTTTTCCTTCTTCAGTTATCTCAGAATCTACTCTTTCTTTTTATACTTGTCATTACAATTCCATTCCACTCTCCTATGCTCTTTTTCATCTCTTTTTCCCTTCATTCTATATGCAGTTTAAATACCTCATTCTCAGCTCGTAAGTGAATTCATGGTGCTATCCTTATCTAAATCTCTGCTTGCAGTTAACACAGTCTATTTTTGTAGTTATTTTTTGCAACTTTGTGCCTTCATCCATTGTTAAGAACTTTCCTCCATTCTCCTCTTGGTATCTGAAACATCTTTTTGCTTCTTAAGTGATGATCTCTTCTGTCTGCATCTAGTGCAAACTGTGAGATTCCCCGGCATGCATAAACTTATATTTTATTTTGCATTTTCAGTAACGTAGATGAAGCATTTTTTTAACTCGTGCATCCACACATTCCAGTATCACCTTGACACAATCACATGTAGCCTGATGTTCTCAGATATTGAACAAATTGCACTTGCAGTTTTTCCTCCACACTTGTTAGCTGCAGAAAATGTAGCCATTTCACTCAATTGCAAATTAGAAGTTAATTGTAATTTCCTTTCATAGTGGAAAAAAAAAATCAGGATACAATTTTCTAGTACCTCTAGGTCATTTGAAAATCAAATTTTTTGATTTTAACAGAAATTTAAAACTTTTAACATCTCTCTTAGCTATGTCCATAATAAAGAAACTCATATCAATGAAAATGTAGTGCTTCAATGGGAAAAGCCCTTTAAACAAATTATTTTCAGGAGGCTTTCATTTTCTCCAAAAGAAGATAATACCTTGGGACTGTTTTTCTGATGCCTTCATTTATGTAGTCATTTAAACCTTAACAAACTGAGTGGAAGCAGGGGGTCCCTTCATCCCTCATTTCTTCTCCTTGCTGACAGAAGACAGAGGAGGCATTGCACTCTGCAAGAACTGAGGGGTACAGGTGGGGTGAGCACAATGCTGTACTAAAAGGCAAATATACCTCACAGCAGAGTGAGGCAGGGGTAGAGTAAGAAGTCTGACTGACAAAAAATTGGTTTGCTTTCTGGAAACATGAGCACTAGATGACGTTTTATTCAAGAAACATGTTTTAGTATAAATACATTCCTTTTCTGGTTAGATAAATTGGGGTTTTTTTTGCTCTCCCTTTTCTCAAGCTAAAAACTGTGACCACTGTCAATTTCCTCAGCTTCACTGCAATGTTCTAAAGACATCTGCAGGAGAAAAATACAGCTTTAAATCAAATTGCTTTAGATACTACTTGCTAGTGAGTGGCACTTCAGGGGTTAAGCCAAGTAGTAAAGAAAATAACTTCATGTGAATTGCCTGTTTCCTTAAGAATGTGGCTACTGAGCACAGACCTAGAACAACTCCATATGTGCTGTTTTCAGTAATGTCTGCTACTGGATTAACTCTTATTATTTCTGAAAGAATTATTTCATAGCTGATATATAGCTCCACTGACTGACAAAACATACAGGTATAGAGGTCTTTGGCAAGATCTCATTTGGGTAACTCCTGACCCTAATTTTAACCCTTAGTGCTTCTGGTTGCATTTCTGAAATGGAGTGGGTTTTTTCAGACCAATCCCCTCCCACATTTCAAACCTTCACACTGACTAGCTACTGTCTTACAGTTAGCTAGGCACCTTCGTTTCATGCTAGGTTGACCTGAATCCCTACAACAATTCTGTCTTCCACTTATTCTTCTATAGGGAATGACCTTTAATTCTTTTTCATGAGCTAATCAGTTATGTTAAGGAAAAAGAAGGAAAACACAGTGCCTAAGAATTTTGAGCCATTTTGTGATGTGTTTATGGTAACATCTCAGATATGCACAAGTTGGTGAAGACACATCCAAGGATAACACCAACAAGTCCCTAATGCACTGTTCTGTGACTTACTATTATATGGGTTTTTTTCCTGATCAAGGAAAATATTTATTTTATATATATATATATAAATATATAATATTTTACAATACATTAATTGCAAAAGTTTGCACCAGCTGAGAGTGTGTTTTAGGATGTTTCACAGTATTCTATTGGGCTCTCATTTAGTAAAGATTCTTCCTGTATACCCTCACCTTTAGGGAATTGTAACATATTTCATACCTATTCTGAAATACTTCAGAAACCTGAAAATAACATAACTCTGAGACTTTTACCCTTAAGCTACAATGTCTAAGGCTGCTTTAAAAAAGATTCATTGTCTGACTAGAGGATTAGGATAAGCTTATGGAATTGACATCTGCTTGACAGAGAAAATACCAATGCATCAACTGTAAAACTCATCCTTTTCTGAAGCTGATGCATTGAAAATATGTTAACCTAGCTTAAAACATGTAAAAATAAGAGATTAAGTACGAATGAGTGAGTGCTTAAGTTGTATTTTGAAGCTGAGGTACTAAACCGTAGGTCCAGCATTCCCAGAGGTTTTTAATACGTGCTTTAGAGAATATGTATCTTTACCCTGATAATGAACCATGTTTTACGTCAGTTATTTAGGAAATTAACATTCTAGTTTGATTTATACTCACACGAGTGTACCAATGGGATTTAAACAAGAATTTGTTGCTGTGTTTAAGAGTAATTGCATTTGCTGGATGCTGGATCATAGTATTATAGAATCACAGTATAGTTTGGGTTGGAAGGGATCTTTTAAGGTCATTAGCCCCATCCCCCTGCAATGACCTGGAACATCTTCAACTAGGCCAGGTGGCTCAGAATGTTCCCAGGGATGGGACATCTACCACCTCTCTGGTTAACTTGTTCCAGTGTTTCATGACCCTCATTGTAAAACTTTCTTCCTTATATCTAATTTTAATCCACCCTCTTTTAGTTCAAAACCCTTACCCCTTGTCCTATCATGAAAAAAGTCTGCCCTCATCTTTCTTACAAGCCTTTTTAAGCACTGAAAAACTGCAAAAAGTCTCCCCCAGAGCCTTCTCTTCTCCAGGCTGTGAACCCCAACTCTCTCAGCCTTTCTTCACAGGAGAGGTGTTCCATCCCTCTGATGACTTTTGTGGCTCTCCTCTGGCCCTGCTCCAACAGGTCCATGTCTTTCCTGTGCTCAGAACCCCAGAGCTGGATGCAGCACTCCAGGTGTGGTCCCACAAGAGCAGAGCAGAGAAGACTGATGAAGTAGAGTGGAAGATTGATTGCTTTTTATTTTGATATTCTTTCATCTGTGCTTTTAGAATGGAGCTCGTTAACTATCATATATCAACTATCATGGGTATTTTTAGTTATTTTCAAAACTTCTCTGACTGGAAAGTCTGTATGTTTTTGTTTCAGTTTTCAAACTTGCATATAGCTGTTCTTAACTTGTCAGCTACTTCTGAGTTCTCATCTTGACTAAATTATATGAGAGTTAAGTTAAATGCCATTGTTTTCAAGATTGAGTATGGATGGATCTGGATAGTATTTTTATGTCTTAACAGTTTTATTTTGCTTTTTTGTGGAGAAAAATTAACCTAAGGATAAAATAATGTATTTTTAAAATCTGTGCTATACTTCACGTATGCAGCATACAAATGCTTGATATACAGTTCTCATGTATTGCCATATATTTACTCATATCAACCTAACTAATAGAATGAGTGCTAACCCACAGTTGAACTAGGCAACAGGTTTGAAATTGATGCCTGCATTCACAAGCTAATAGATGGAAACTAATTAGAGAAGTAAGATGCACACAAAAAAAAGGTATTACATACATAACAAACACACAGAATCTTAAAAATCTCAATATGGCAAATAGACCATTTTGAAGAACATTCTCCCTGCTTATAAGCAATAAAAAAATGTGGTATTTTCTCCCACAATTTTAAAAATTTCATTTTATAGTGAATTTATAAAGCTTAATAAGAAGAGAAATAGTAAATCTTGCCACATGGAGACTCACTAATATGTGAAGTAGGTGGTGCTGCATTTTGCAAAATCCTTTGTGCATTTCTGACCTCCTGCTTTATCAGATCTTTCCTGACAACAGATTTATATGGTGGTTTTATGATCTTAAGATACATCTGCTAAGAGTAATGTGATTCATTTTTTGTTTTCACACTGTGTTGATATGAAAATGTAAAGCCAAGTTTGGAGAAAAGAGTTCTTAAGACACTAAACCATGACAGTCTCCTATTTTTCCTTTTACAGAAGAAAAATATTGCTATCTGTTTTGATACACAGAGAAGATTCAAATATGTTTACTTAACCACATGGAATAAATTTAATGAAACTTGCAGTATTGCTTTTTCTTAGTGTGGCAATTCTATTTTCAGTCTTAAGGTTTAACTTATCTATCATTAAAGCACACTTCAGGTATTTTGAAATAAGTAGTTGAGCAGGGGGTATCAAAGATGAAGGAAGAGAAAATATCTAATAGTGCTTGCATCAAATTGTTTACATACTTTCTTTTTCATCTCATCTAACTTTGCACTTCTAATTGCTCTGCTTAAGATACTGACATGTCCATTATAAAGTGAATGGAGGGGGAGTATCAGCTCATATAAAATTGAATGTGTATCTTCTTTGAGTAGAAAAGGACTTATGGACTATTAAGTTTTAAGTTTAGGTGCCTCATTTGGGTACCTGAAGTTACTGCTAATGTCAAGATGATGCTTCGGAGGTCCGACCTCTTCTTTCTCTCCTTTTCTTTTTTTTTTCTTTTGAAGGCCTAATCAGAAGTGGAAAGATGTTGTTAGTCAGTCCACACAGGGACACAGTAACCAGTAGTGTGTTTGTGTGTTTAACGTATTTACCTGTGTTTGTAAACTTAGTGTCTGACACAGATTATTCACAATTCATGTCTCCAGTCTTAGAATGCAGACTAATTCATGTGATTCCATGATACATCTTTCCATAAACACTGTCAAAACCTTGGTAAAGGTAAAAGAGCCTAGGAGATAAAGAGATCCCACATCTTGGTACACAGTGAAAATACTTTATGAAAGGAGAAGTGCTGACCACTGCTACCATCCCGAAATAAAATCTCCAAGGTTTTGCAAGACGAGACACATGGTAATGCGTGCAAGCAGGTCTTTTTCCAAGTCAGTCACCTGCTTCATGAAGGGCAACAATTGTATAATTAGTGTTAAGCTTGAGTGATTTTAGTTTGTGCTTCATTTTAACAAGATGTATTTCATGCATTTTCAAAACTGTAGCGAAATTAGCTACAAGGTACTAGGGGAGGGGACTTCAGAAGAAAATTCTGCTCCAGCAGAAATGGAAATGGCATGGCAAAGTGTGTTTTATCAAATGTGGAGTAAATCATTCTGTCGGATACTAATGCAGAAGAAAAAAGCTAAATTCCAGCGCTTTTCAAATAAAATCCTTCCTACGTCTACATGACATTTGAGATAGATTTGGAAGACTTAAGTGGTGCCAGTCCCTCTGAGGAGCAAACAGCACTTGTAAATATTGAACAAAGGCACACTTCAAGGCTCTGAAGCAATGAATAGCTGCTTGTATGCTTACTCAACTCACACAGACAGTCAAAGTACTCCCACACGTCAGTAGGTAAGCAGGCACACAGACCTCTGCAGGTCTGGGTTTAGCTACATTCGGCTAAATGTAGCTGCCTTTTCTTCCACATGCCCCCCTCCCGTTTTCCTTCCAATAGAATGCTATTCTTATTTGAACTTCACATATCATTGTTAGTAAATTAACACCTTTTCACCAGTATTTCTTATGTAATTGTGAGGGTAACTGCTGTAAGAGGAAACAGAAAGATCTTGAAAATAACGCATTGGTTTAAGTGGAAAAAGCAAAAAAATAAAGGCATTATGATAGCTTTTTTCCATTAAATCAGTGGAAAGTGATAGTGCTGCTTTCATGCCTTCAATATATTCAGATGTTCACAGATAAATAACACCTCATTTCACAGAGATGCATTGTTAGTTTCTTTGTTAGTGAAGACTAAGTTATACCTCATCACCCTTATTGCTTATTTACTAAGACATTCTTGTTAGTTTAGATCAGTTTTTTCTATTCAGTAGACTATCTAAGCACAAATCTACCTCCATATACATGAAATACCTACAGAATGTTTCCAGTGTACTTAAGAAAATGCCACACATAAAAATGTGATTTGTGTAGACTTTACCATGTGCCCAAAAGTCCTTCCGATGTCAAAGGATTTCTCTGCACAAGTACGATGATGCAATCGTAAAGGCTAAACAATGACCAAAGTAATGCCAAATTTGATATCTGCATGCTTTCCCTAGGCTTAAAATTTAGTAATCTGGTTTTAGGCAGTCAACTACTTTTCTTCACCAGTAATTGCAGGGGAAGAGATAGAAGATGTCATCCCATCTGAGACACTTATGTATGGGTGGACTGAAGTTTTCCATTCCTCTCCATTCATAGAGGGATGATTTGGGTTCAGTGGATCACCAGCAATACATATCAAAGACAAACTTTTTTCTTCTGCACTTTTACCAAAACAGAGTAAAATAAAAGTATCTTTTACCGACTTGAAGAGTAACAAGACTGTTGTAGTGAACAAGTGTGCAAGCTAAAAGTCTTTCTATTTCCACACAAATATAGACAAAATTATAGTAGTGATATACAGGCATGGTTCTCTTTCTGTCACTGTTAGAAGATAGACTGAGCATTTTGCCTCCCTGGAATTTGCAGATTTCCAAGGAAAATTCTGTGCTATTTCTTCTTGTAACTGGTGAAAACTTAAAAACCCATTAATACGGCAGTTACTGGTCAGCTGATGTACCTTGCTTACTTAGAATAAAACCCCTCTTTGTTATCTTGCTTTATAATGAATGCATGAAGTCAATGGAATTACTATGACCTCTTGTTTCCACACTACGGACTCCACACTGTTGGGGAATACTACTCATGAATATGCTAATTAAAAGACTCAGTCAATCTCTTGCAAATTTATTTGTAAAATGAACATAGAGACCTGCATTAAACATGGAAAAGTGCTGTGAATTCCCCCTTCCTCAGAAAGAACTGAGTTACTGTTGCTATGGCACCCTTCACTTAATTCATTCTCAGTACTGCAGAAGATTCAGCAAAAGATCCTCATGCATATAAGCAGATGCTTTGACTTTGGAATCATATGCTTTAAATTGGACATCTGCTGAAAGGTCTTGTTGAACAAGACCTGTTGTCTCATTTTACTTATCTTTTCAGCTTGTGAGAAGAACTATATAATAAATGGTTTTTTGTACAAATGGTTTGCAAGCTATAGTTTCTGGTTTATGGGCTGGATATAGGCTGGATTTTGTTGTTACTAACCATGCTGTTTTTAGAGTGAATAGCTCTATGTGAACCTTATGCTAGGACAATGTGATGGCTCAGAATGTATTGTAGAAATTCAGAAGGTCCATACTCTCATGAAATTATTATAGGAAACCACAGAAAAATAAGGCTGGGATTTTGAAAAACAAAGTACTCAATAACAGTAGCAGTCTAAAGTGCTTCTGCTTTAAATTTTTTTTTTTTTAAGATATACTTTTGTTTCAAGGGTTTTTATGTTTGTTCAGAGTATGATCACACAAACACTTGTGCAGACTGAACCAGGGCTAAGGAATGGGAAGGAGAAAGGAAGGGCAGAGGCAAAGAAGCAGAACAGAAAGGCATTGTGGTAATATTGTTGTTAGTAATTTCGTGAAAACACAAACTAAGGCTACAGAAAACCTAGAATGTTACTGAGTCTATTCCTTTCTTCAGCATAGGATCATGTTGACAGATGCTTGTCTAGCTTCTTTTTAAAGAATTGAAATGGTAGAGATTCAAGAGTGGACTAAGAAATCTGTTCCTGTGATTGTCTTCCTCTTCATGTAAATATAAAGAGAAACTAATATCCATCAAATGCTAGTACTGCTATTATTACTACTGTTACTAACAGTCATCATTCCCTTTACTTTGACTGCAAGAGTCCTTATTTTTAAAGCAAGCACTAGCATTGGAACAGGGAACATTGCTAAATTTTGACACACAACTAATTATCTATGAAATACAGTGAACCATTACAACTGTATGAATAAATGCAATGTTTACCCCACAAAATACATATGTAGTAGTTAGTGAGTATTCATTAATAACCTGTATATTTTCTATATATTTTTCTTTTACTTGTTATAAAATTCAGAAATTATATAATTAATATAAAGCCCTATAAAAAGTATGGTGGAACGTGAAATAACGTCATGTAACTCAAGACTAGCCATTTGCATCTTGCCTATCAAGCATATATATATTCTTATTGCATTGGAGACTGATTCCTTCCAACTCCAGCCTGTGTTCCCTATTACATATCTGGAGGAAATGTCTAACCAATAAATTGTGGCATCATATGATAAGTTACAAAACCAGGTGAGAAACTATGCCATGACTCATTGCTAAGGATGGTACTTAGGCTTATGCCAAGAAAATGTCTACCTCACAGTGTTACTGTTGCATTTTGTCTACAAATTTATCTTTTAAAGAATCACTAAAATCCCTGACGTTCCCAGAAAGGTGGCAGAATTCAATATATCAGTGGGTTTTACTAGTTGCCAATTGCTTTTGACAACTGACTACTTGTTAACTTGTTGTTCAAACGATCGTAAACAGGACTGTCCTGTGGCTTAGACACTTAGGATCTTCAGGGATAGGTGACATCCTACAGAATGAATGTAAAAGCAAGGATGGTCTTCTCAAAGGAACACTTTAAATGTACTACTGCTTTGTGCTGGCCAGTTTGAAGAACTGGCCACAACAGAAGTCACTTTTGTGTAAATAAGAATATGTGAAACACGGAAACATTTAGTTTTCGGAACTCAGACCCAGATAGCTTACAAGAGAACATCTGAAATATGTAATTAAAAAAGTAAGGTTTAGCTCATTTTAAAGATATTTTTGTCATTATCATCATGATCAGATTGGTATATATAGGATAAAAAAAAGACTGTTTTGAGGAATGTAATTTATATGATTTTACCAGCTATTA
The DNA here is from genome assembly GCA_013399875.1 of Gymnorhina tibicen. Taxonomy (NCBI): domain Eukaryota; kingdom Metazoa; phylum Chordata; class Aves; order Passeriformes; family Artamidae; genus Gymnorhina; species Gymnorhina tibicen. Next base: position 253,813 of record VXAZ01001368.1, on the reverse strand, counting down.
CTTTTGTGACATAACTAGAAAATGAAACGATAAATAGAAATGTATAAAAATAATTGCTGTTGTTGAACATAGATTTAATTTACAGTTCCCTGTGAACTGTCATCCATTTTCTATATCCCTGCTGTAATTCTGAAAGTTCATTTCTTTCTAATGTAATTCAATTTGCACTGTGCTTGATGTAGGCTAAAAGCCAAAGTCTCTTTTGCCATAGGTGGCAGCACTCGCTTATTAAAATAATGTTGATGGGCTTTCCTCTCTTGAAGAAAACAGTTGTAAGGATACCCGGGCAGCATATAGATTCTATGCAAAATAATTATTTAATATTTAGAGATTCAAAATACAACCATGTTTTGGGTTTTTTTAGGGAAGAAGATAATTTTCTTATTACCTTCATGAACATTTTCTAATGCCTCATTAGGGATTAATAGATGGAAATTATATTTTCATATTAAAAAAAACCCATAAAAAATCCACTGAAAATTAGAACACATTTGTAAACCTGTGGAACTATTTGCTCTTCTAATGAGAAACTCTCCTGAACTCAACTTCCAGAGTATCAGTTTCTAGAATATTGAGTATCTGCCACACTGATACCAATGTTCTTTAAGGATTTGCTGTGTTTTCTTCTGAGATTCAGTTGTATGCTTATCTGCAGTTCTTCAGGACAATATCCTAAACAAATTCTACTGAAGAAATATGATTTCTCTTCCCTTTTACCTTTTCACTTCAAGTTTTTTTACAACACAGACTTTCCTCTCAGTGTCCTCACGCAGTCACTTGTGAATGGCTCTTCTATATTTTACCCACATGCTTATATTCCACCGTAGGCATTTTAGGTAAGAAGTGTTATGGCATCTTCAACTTTTAATAAATACAGACCAACCTGGAATACATACTGTACAACAACAATGGTTACTGTTTAACGAACATTCAATGGAAAATAATTCCTGCTATACTTTTGGTCATGTTTTACAAGACTGGAGAGCTAAAAATATGAGCATCAAAGACAACCAGAAAACTTGTTAGGAGCAATCCTTTCCTGAGACCCTGCTTGATAAGGAAGGTAAAAAAAAAATTTACTGAGTTGCCAGACGTTGGCTTCTGTCATAGAATATGATTTATAGGCCTGTTAATTCTATTACTTTTCAGCATCAAACTATGGTTTCCTGAAAACAAATACATCAATAAATTAGTGCTCTCTGCTATTCTCTTATATTTAGCTGTGCCTGAAATGGAAGCCATGCAATACACCGTCAAATGTATGCCAAAGTCATAGCAAGACGTCACAAAATTTCCTATTAAAAAGCATAAGAGATGACTGTACCGCTAAAAGCAAAAGTTTTCAAAGTTAAAACCCAGTTGTTAGATTTCTCTGTTCTTCTCTAGTATTTCAAAATGCTGAGTGCCGACAACTCTGATTAACCTCAACTAAAGTCACAGTTAAGCTCTATTTTTCCCTAAAGGAACAAGACCTTTTCCAGGTGAGTCCTTGTCATTTCAGTTATTTCTTACATTGTTTTTATGACTGGCATAGGTCAGGTAGTCCTATGTGATGGCTAAATATGATAATAAAAAGTGAACCAAAGCAGCATGTGAAAGTTAGCTGTTCCCTTTCTTTTCTCTGAGATCTTTCAAAGTATTGTTTCAGACACTAATGATTAAGAAGTAAAAAAGAAAGCATAAACTTTTGAAGTTCGTTTGGAAATTCACCCAAAGATCCATAACTTTTTATGGAAAGTAGTGGCCAATCTTGATTTTAATTAATTTTTTTTTTCTGTGTATATATGTGGTGCACAAAAATTTTGCTATTAAAATCTGAGATGAACATACCAAATATCTCCCATTTTTCACTAAACTACTATTCGGATTTAGAGAACTGTAAAGATCAGAATCCTATGGAGAGCCCCTCAAAGTGATTTTTTAAAGAAGCATATCTTTATTTTGACAAGCTATACCAAAACTGCTTGTAAGCAACTGCCTTCTCTTGCCCACCTTTCCTCTTTCCCTTGTAGCAGCTCATCACAGACTGGAGTTTTTCCATATTGTGATCACAGCACAGGTCCATAGCCCCTCCTGCACATTCCTAGGTGGCTCAGAGGAAGGAATCCTTGCCTCCCTTAGGGAGCCGTGTATCCCAGTTCTCCTTCATAGCAACTGCTAAACCTGGAACATTACTCTGTGTAACTACTCTTGCTTACATGTCAAAGAAGGAGGAATACTTTTTAACCCTCTTGCAAACTGAGAGCCACCTGAGACCCAGTGGGTGCCCTGAATAATGTTACTTTCTACATTTTCTAAAATATTAGTTCTTATCCCACTAAATTCCTGAAATTTTGATGAGCAACCCTATGTGCAGTAGAGATACTAGAAAAATTCTTATTTTCTTCTGTGGAGCCAGGATATTAATAAAACTGAACCAAACCAAACCAAAATCCAAAACCCCAAAACATAACTAGAAAACCAATGGTTTTTTCAGTAGGGAGAAATGAACTTTTCTCAACTGAGAAATGAACTTTTCTCAACTGAGTGGGCAATTTATTCATTAAAAGACTTGGGCTTCAATGTAACTGCACTGGAGGATTTCAGTCAAGATCAGTAGTAAATTCAAGTGTGATAGCAGCCTGAATTAGAATGCTTCTCTCTTGATCCCTTCCAAATTCTTTCTCCTCATGTTTGTTAACTTTCCTTATGGTATATTAAGTATTTGTCATTGCAATAAGCTTCAGCACGTGTTTCATTAATCATCACCAACAAGCAGCAATCTTGACCACTGCAGAAGTTTTTTTGCTCACTTCTGCAATGCATAGAGAGAAAGGGAGGTTTTGTATTTTTCTAATGCAAAGTGTGATACTTTATATTTGAATTAACCTTTCAGCATAACATTGACATTTATTTTTCTGACCTTGATCTGTGTTCTATCTGTCCTCAAAGGTTTAACTACTTTCCCAGGATGTTCCACCTGGGAGTGTGGTACAGGATAGCATGTTTATTTCATGTGGATAAATCAGAATCAGATGGGTGAACTGCTGAGATTCATTCATGCATTTTTCAATAGGTCTGCAAAGGCTATACAGTCAATGTGGAAAAGAAGGAGTCAGTGAAGGTTAAGCAATTATGCATTTTGATCAGCTTTTGAGATTGATCAAACTCATCTGAAAAACTGACATGAAAGGAAAGAGGTTTCACGAGCCATTTCAGGGAGACTAGGAGGTCACTGATAACAAGAGAGGCAAATAAGGGGAGAGCAAGACAAAGCTAAGGAGAGTGATCCCATCCATCTCAGAAGACCTCTTGACAAAGCCCCATACAATTCTGATAGTGAAGAATATAAAGAAGGGGAAGGCGTGCAGTTTTTCTCCTCTGTTTTTGTTCTGGCTATAATTGTGAAAACAGTAGTAGAATTTTTGAGACCCTTGGCTTCCATGGGCTTCAATTACTCTGTATCCTTGGAAACTTTACTGTAAATCATAGTAATCACATGCCTGGACTTCTGGAAAATGTCCTCAGGGTATATGTCTGGAAGAGAGGCAGTAGTCCTAGGACCTTGGCAGTCAGATTAGACATTCCTAGTCCTCAATACTGATGTTAAACCGAGGTCCTTCAAGGCATCATATTTAAAAGTCCAAAGACAGACTCAGTAACTGGACTTTATTGAGACTTAAAAATTCACATGTCCAGTGGGAGAGGGGGCCAAACAACAGCCTCCTGAATGATCAATAAGGGCTGCTCAATGAGGGCTGGACAAAACAATGCAGCCACATATCTTAAAAGAGAATCAAAACAAAAGAAACATTATTTTAGAATGAGAAGCAGAAGCATAGCCCAAGAGAAAATAGCAAAGCCCTTAAGCTTTGGGCAGACACTGAAGACCCTTGTTTCATTTTTGGGTTGTCTTCATTTCCTTTACAGTAAAACCAGCCTGTCTTCTTGTTACTCCATTTCAGCCACAGCTATTTTAGAAATAATTGCTTCACATAAATCTCCTCCTGGTATCCGTTTTTGCTGCCCTTTTTCCTTGTCACAGAACCGTAGAAAATACTTTGATCAATTAAAATGTTAAATGAGGAAACAAACCAACATATTTATTTTTCTGGTCATCAGTTAGTAAACACTTATATTTTCATTACCAGTAATATTTTTTATGACATTACACTTTTTCCTTCTATCTAGCTGTCATTTATGAGAGTCAGTTTTGGGGATAATATAAAGTGATGGAGAGCTGTCAAGCTGAAAGATCATTAATAAGTGTAAATGATAAAAAAGAGTGTTTACAGTAAGGCACTGGTTTCATGGCCTTTATAACTGGTTGCATTTCTCCTTTGTGTCAGTGCGACTGTCTCTTGGTTGATGGTAATGTGCAGGGACTGCAAGGCCTGGGTAGGATCAATCAGGTCTGGTCATGGCCTCAGGGCCCGGAAGGTAAGCCAGATCAGAATATAGATAAAGCTAAAATTAAAATTGACCACAGAAAGAAAAAAAAAATAGTCAAAAAAGCAGTACTTTTAAAGTACTGATTATGTTCCCATAATCTTGGTCTTATTGTTTACAGAGCTTCAAAATTTTTCTTCTGGATTACTGCTGCTGCTACACAATATACTTATACATTCAGCAAACAAATACATAGTTGAAACAAATTTCTGAGCACTTAGAGCCTGAAAGGAGCATGTACTTTTGTGTCTTGAATAGAATAGAGTAAGTGAAGTTATCATATATAGATGCTAAATTTCACAAGCTCAGGAGAGTCTATGAAGTAACTAATTGTCTCATTTTTTATGCTTAAAAAAAAAAGTAAACATAAAAAATAACTTTGTCAAGCAGATTTTCCTGTATGTTTTACAAGAAAACTTTTTCCTGTTTTTCTATTTTTCCTGAATTAATAAGCTCAGCAAATTCAGTGGCAGAACCATTTCCTTTGTATGTCTTCTTGTGGCTCTTTCCTAAAAGCATAAAACACTGCAAGGTACATAAATGGCAAATAAAAAACCCTCAAAACATGAACAAGTTTCCCTGACTTCTGGAGAGGTTTGGGATTACTTTTATGTTAACTTTGTTGCTTTTGCTTGCCCAGGTGATAATTCCTTCAAAAGCTTTTAATGTGAAGTAAAGAATCAGCAGGCCAATTTCATTTAGCATGAGGAATTTTCAAGGCAAATAACAGAGTTATTTGTACAAGCCAAGCAAATATTAGAATGCATAAGAAGAAACAAACCCAAGGGATGCAAAGTTAATGTCACGAACCATTACAAATCTGGAGAGACTAATGAGGGAGAATCTACAAAAGCTATTTTAAGCTAAAAATCCTTTGAATGTACTTTTATTGGACCTCAGTCTTTCAGAAACACTCAGGAAAGTGTCGTCAAACTATTGCAAAGAAGAACAAAAATTTTAAAAGTCATTAAATTTATTTTAAAAAAAAGGAAAGTGCTAGTTCAAACTCTAAGTTATTAATAGAGGGCCTGTGACCCGGACTTCACCAATATCTCCATTTTTACTAAGCCACTAGGAGCTGCACTTCAGAGTTGTGCTCATCTTGAAAGAGTAGGTGACCGCGGCAGATATAAATAAGAAAGCCACTGTGAGTATTTAGAGCTTTTATGCCATCACTGTTATTGTCCTTCTGGAATAATTATATGCTACATTCCCCTTGACATTTGCGGTCTGGGTTTTGGATAAACTGTGGAAGGGCTCTTAACCACAGAACCCTTTTGTGACTTGACCATGCCTATTTTAAGACTTTGGAGGCAGTCCTCAGCGTCCCCTTCAAAAGGATGATTTGAGGCACCAAAGACTGCACTTTAGAGAGTGCTGGAGGTGCATATTCAGGATTTTGCAAATGCTGCATAGTGCCTGTATTTACATTCACATGTGACAGAAACAGAGAGAAGAGCACAGCAAGCACGCTCACTGCAGGCTCTGCACTTGGATTAGAGCTCATGGACACAGTAGACATCCTATTGCTTGCTCTCAGCACTGAAAGGTTTTTTTATTTGAACTGAAAAACTGGATTTGATCCCTTACTCTAGTAGCTCAAGGTGAGAGAACTTATGATTTAGGCTGCAGTCAAAGGTATTGGTCTGAGACCTAAAAAAATAGTGTTGCAGTCCTCACAGAAGTTGTTCTCAGACAGGGGTCTCAGAGCAAGCCTAGATGGACCAGAGGAAAGACATCAACACAACCCATCCTGGAGAAGTCTTGCTTTGTATCATTCTCACAGAGTTTGGACTGAATTGTATTAGGACAGAGTAGAATGAGCACGTACTTCTCTCCTTTCCTGCATTTAACTTCCTTTGTAGGGAAACACATTCTGGTCCTATAGGCATCCTTTCCCTCTGTGTTTTGGTGAGTGAATTTACACTTTCTTTATCTTGACCCAGCGTCAATAAAGGAAAAGAAAGCTTAAGCTGATTTTAGGGGTGGACTTAGTTTTAATGTGGCCAGCTCTGAGCAAAGGTGGAGGTTATGGCTGTACTAAATATTCATGGCAAATAGTAGATACTTGGGGTCCTGGAAAACCAAGCTGTTACCACAACTGGGGAGCAACTGGCATATGTACCCTGGCAGCAGCTCTGGGAGAGGTGAGAGAAGCCCTCTCCAAGAGCAAAGTCATTACCTTCACTCCTCTATCCCCAAATCTGCAGACTCTGATTGCTAAGATGTTTCCTGGGTACAGAGAGCTTGCCATTCCTCAAATGGCACCACCAAGCCTTTTGAGAAGCCTCAGACTACCTCTGAATTTTTTTTTTTTTTTTTTCCATATAAATGTGTAGCGGGTTTTGTTTGAAACCGGGTGGAAACACTAATTAAGTGTAGTGGTTTTGTTCGCATTTTTTACCTTCTGTGAGATACGAATTAGGAGGAATGCAAAGCAGGCTTTAAACTTTAAAGAATATAAAGAAGTTCATTATTAACAGAATTAAAAGTAAAAAGAAATAATAAGAAATTAAAGCAAAACCCCCTTTTCCTTTAACACTTCTTCTCTTTTTTACTTAACTCTCACAAAGGATAACAAACTATGATTTTGGTCAGTATTATAGTTCTTAAAAGTTTTTCCTCAATTAAGGGAAAAAGGTTTCTTTTGTTTCACGTGGTTTTCAAACTGCTCAAAGGGCAACAGATTCACCCAGAAATTCTGCTGCCGCAAAATGCATCTCTCCCGTGAATCTTGCAGTCTTCCCATAACTGCCAGCATGGGCCACACATGGGGTGTATTTTTTTAAGGACAGGCAAATTCTAGCTTAAAGGCAACTGCTCTCTTATTCACAAAATCTCTAAAAGTCTCTTATAGCTCCGAGGTGACCTGGCATGCACAGGCTGCACCCAAAATTCTTATCCCCCCATGTTCTTAAGTGGATTAAAGAGGAAAGAACAGTTTGTGATATTAGTTTTTATCACGGCCTGCAAAAAGTACTTTTAAGCTTCGTGCTGGGTGCAGCTCCACCCTCTTTTTCCGTCGCCATCTTCAGCTCCATCTCCTATGACTTACTTTCTCTTTCCCTCTGACCTTGAAGTCGCCATGATTTTTTCGGCCTTTATGTTGGAGAAAAAGCCCCTTTCTCTTTATGCAGCTGGCTCCTCAGCTCAATTCTAGCTATGTTGGTTACAAACAGCTCTATCGGCTCCCACTGGGTCTGTGCGGGGCTGTGTGAGGGGGGAGGGAGATTTTTCAGTCTTTAAGAGCCGTGCTGGGTGGTATCGGCTACCCAGCAGCTTAATGGTTGTTTTCTTAGCTGCCCGCGGGGCTCTGAAGGGGTTCTCCTGCAGCTACCCAGGGCCCGTGCCCTGGTGCTGGGAAAGGGGAGGACCAGGGCCACTCCAAGAGACAGAGCCCCGGGGGCCCATTTTCCCCCTCTTCCCGCAGGAGGCTCAAACACCGGGACCAAGTTCCTGTGTCTCCACGCGGTTTAAATATGTAAATTTCGAGAAGCGTTATTGGTCTAAACTACTGTCCATCAACTCAGGTTCAAACCACCACAAAATTATTAACCTGGGACATTAAATTGATTCGCTTTGAGTAGAACTGAAATAAACTATTCTAGAGCATTAACACAGATCCCCATATCGAGGGATATCCTATGGGCTGTTCTTGGCAGGTTCATAGAATCAAATAGTAATTTAGGCTGGAAAGGACCTGTAGAAGTCATCTAGTTGGATCTCCAGCTCAAAACAACACTGGCATTCAAGTTAGGTGTAGTTGCTGTAGGCCTTGTCCAACAAAATGTCTGTTATCTCCAAGACTGTGTCTAAGCCAGGTGGAAGGAAAGTCTTATTCTTCTGTCTTGGGTTTAGAGCTTCAGACTGTATGCTAACTTCCAAACAGCTGAAAGGAAACCAGAAAACCATTTCGATCAGTTGCTTTCTACCCCTGTTTCTGGTCGAGATAAGAGTAAAGATTGAAAATGGGAGGTGGGAAAGCAAAGCTTAGGATCCCCATCAGGAATTAGCATTTTGCTTTAGTTCTGCCTCTATTGTGAAAGGCAAGGTTTCAGCCACAGTTGGCATTTCCCAGTGTTTTACTTTCAGAGGCTTCCTTTTCAGTGTATGGGATTTGTGGACCACCATTTTTCAGAATCAACCTCTCCTGATTCTCTTCATGTAAAGTGTCCTGGACACTTAATTCAGGGATCGGGATTCTGCTCAGAGGCATTGCCACACCAATATGCAGTGATGCTGATATGTTATTATATCTAACCCTTGACTATGAAAGATTATAATCTTCAATTCTCAGCTATATGTTTGAAATTATACCTAAGTTTCATCAGGACCTCAAACAGTTTTACATTGCTACCACTGTTTTATTATTTCAGAGATTTCAAAAAGAACTTTTAATGCTATGATGATGTATTTTACTCCCTATTGATGGATAGTTTGCATGTCTACCAAAGCTCAAGCAAGCTAGCAGGCATTAGAATGATTATTTTACAGTAATCTCTTCCTTTAATTTTAAAGTAATTAGCTGAGTTGGGCAGCAAAATAACTCTTTCCTACAAGAGCCAGTAAATGGATTCTCTGTAAGAGCAAAAGCTGATTACTTTGATATAAAGAGGGATATTTTTTGCACCTCTAGAAATCTGCCTAACTTGAAAGCCTCATAACCTGATTTTCATAAATCCTATTTAACACATTATTATTTTCTTTTTAACAGGCAGCACCTAAAGCGATATCACTCTTCTCTGATGTTACCCCTTCTTTTTCATAACAGAATCCCACATCCCTACTTATTCATAATTTGTGTCATAGTAATCAAAATGCTATATTAAATCTAATCTTTTTACATTAATCTTTTTTTAAGAACAATTAGAATAAAATGGCATACAGTTTACATTTCTGCAATTATACTGACTCATAACTGTGTCAGATTTTATGGTCCTTGCTGCATAGAAAAACCAATTCTTCTTGTCTAACAACTCATGCATCAACAAGATTTCAGTAAGTTTAATCTCTGACCTGAAGCGATGCGTGCCAAAAAACAGAGAGAGAAACCGACTGACAGTTCATTTTGGCAAGATATAGAGAACTGTGTTGTAATCAAGACACAAAGGACAGACAAGGCGGAAAAAACCACACATTTAAAATAGAAATTGATAGGAAATTCAAAGGACGAACTTTTTCCAACTGAAGAAATTTTATTTGATCAAAAATCCATCTTGAAAAATGGATTACTCCAGTGTATCGAATATATTTGTATACTCTGATATATCCTGTGGATAACTCCCAGAACTGCTTTATCCAGCTGTATTTTTAATGTAATAAGCAAATGGACTTCTCCACTTTAATTTGGTGCTATTACACCATCTAATGAAAATTAATTCTAGCAAGTCCCCTGTTATATTCAATATAAAAGTCCTTTGCTAAAAGCGTTCCGTATAGGACTCACAGTGTCTACTAGACAGCATCTTGTCTGGTTTGCCATTGTCAGAGGCTTCATGTAATCCCATACATAAATATGGCAAGCATCACCTTGAAAAGAGTAGGTACTCTGGAGCAGGGATACTTCTCTGAAGGTTATTGGAAAACTTGTCTCATCTTTAGCTTCTTTCCAAATCTGCTTATTGGTATTTGTTGTGCCAATGTTGTTCTTGAGGCACATTAGTTTTCTCTCCTGTGTTTTTAACTTGCTGCAATATTTTTGTCAAAGTCAGCAAGCATTGCCTTTCCAGGCAGGTAGCTGTGAATCTCTTCCTTTTGCCTGGCTAAGGAAGCTGCCGCTCACGTGGCACTTTGTCTACACAGTTATGATCTACCAGGGACTTACTGACAGCAGGCTGTCTTAGATTGGGCACTCTGTTAGACACCATCCACTACAGAAGGAGAGACAGACAGACAGACAGACAGAGACACAGAGGGATAGACTCCACCTGTCAGGTTTGGACAGTGAGCAGAAGACCTCTGGTCTTTACTTCTCCTCACATGTCCAAAGGTACCCCTTCTAAACCTTCCTGCACATCCCCCTCCCAATTTTTATCCTTATTTCAGAACAAATTTTCAAATTGATCCCTGGTTTATTTTTACACCCACTTGTGAACAAATTTGTGCACATGTCCACAAAAGAGAATGTAATTTCTCCTAGAAGAAAAGAATCAGAGATACACAGTGATGTTCCAAAACAAGTTCTGGGCTTGCACACAAAAATTGAGTCTTAAAAGTAAGAATTTAGAGTTGATAATGTTTGTTACTATTCCCAGCTTCCGTGTGATTTTAAAATCATTTCATGACCCTGTAGAACTTTTTGTTGCACAGACTGAAAATTCAGTAAGAATATTACGTGTATTGGAGAGAACTTCTCAGGAGCTCAAAATCAGGGTTATCTGGGAACATATTCATTAAAAAATTGAGTTCTAGAGAGGTTCTTGAGAAAATAAAATAAAATACTAACATAGAGGTCCTCCTCTAGTTGTTATGACTTCTGAGATATGCTGACTAATAGTGTGGCTGGCACAGAGGACTTAAGCTTTCATTCAGCCACAATGCCTTTTTATTCCTCTTCTTCCACTCCACAGCCAAGCAGTTTCTGTTCTATGAGTACTTACTGAGAATCTGTCATTGCCCTTTATTGTGGCCTAAATATTGACTAAAAAGTGAGTACAACCACTATTAAATTATAGTGCTGTTTTTAACTCCACATTTTAAACTTCATTTGATTGCTTGTTTAGTTTTTAAAATTATTTTTAATCTTCTTCCCTGCTCATGTTAGGGACAGAGGTAGACTTTTTGTTAACACTAGCACAAAGTGGGCTGGGAAATGACTGATTTCATCACAGCAAATATTTCACAATTTGTCTTCCTTATGTCAAATGAAGAATAGAAGATTAAACTCCTGTGCTGTGAAAGAAAATGTCCAAAGAGTTTGAAAAAACATACACTTACTGATTTGAACAAGTAGAATTCCCATAGAATCATGTCCTTTAATCAGCATAGTAAAAGGATGGCTACTCCCTTTCACAGCCCATGGCAGATCTTTACTTAGGAGCTTCAGCATTTCTTGTCCACATCAATCACCTGTTAGAAAGAACTCAATTGTGTAGATATGAAAATAATGTACAAAGATAATTTCGTAAGTTAATTGAGAAAAATAAGTGGAAAACTAAACAAAGTAATATTTAAAATGAAAAACCCTACAACTCCAACTCTGAGACTTTTATCTTTCAGAGAGGTGGATAATCTTTCTCGATCTTGAAGAGGTATGTAGGTTGGATAGCAGCCAGGCCTGTAGCCAGGTTTTCAGTGAGCTGATTTCAGAACAAAAAGCAAGCACTTCTCTTCCTCCCACTACTTTTTTTACTGCCTACAGATATTTAGTGCCGCCTCCATTTGCTGCCTATTGAGTGACATTAATCTAGGCACTCTAGTTCTTTAATATTAATATCTTTTCAACCGAATCAGCCCATATGCCAATTATTTATCAATTCTTTATATTTTCTTCTGAACTTCTTTTAACTTTTAAATTTTTTTCAGTTACAGGGATTTTTGTAGGAGGCTTAAAATAATTACACTTCTATTCCCCAGCTATATTCCTAATTAACAATGATTCCTTTTCTAAGTTCTGTGGATGACATGTTGCTGAGTACAACAGCTTTCACATTTAATAAGAAAAAGGAGGTATTAAAGTTTAACTTTTTTTAGCTGGGGTTTTTTTTTATATTATGTTATGGCAGCAGAATTTATTTTCATTTTCCATCCAGCTCTAGCAACTGTAACATCTGAACTTGCATGTCACAAGGTAATAATTTTATTTCTGTGATTTAAGCTACTATGTGTATCTATTTGTAGCATGGAAAACCTTATATATATATAGATATATATGTATATACCCATTCAAATTTTATGATCAAGGTTTGAAAAAACATGGAATGCAATTTTATAGACAGTGTTCTGGAGTATGTGTGTTTTTTTAGTTCTTAGGGTATTGTTTTAGTTTGATGCTTAAGTTTGGATTATAAAGACAAAGTGAGTTATTTAGAATAAAACTGATTAAAGAGGCAGGCTTGTGAAACTCACCTGAAATATTTACCTTTTCTCCAATCTCAGCTTGTCTAGCTTCAGCTTTCTGCTGCTGAAGTCTTTATTTTCTAGATTTTCTTTTTCCTCTGTACACCTCTTTAAACTTTGAGATCAGTTATCTCTAAGCTGTTCCAGATGTTTGTACCTTCAGGTAATGCATTTCAATGCAATTGTCATTCTTGTCATTAAGAGTAGAACACCCAAATGTTTTTCACCACTTTTCTTGAATTTTGAATGCAGTGTAGAGCTGAACACAGAATTCTAGACTACTCCAAAAGCAAAACAGCTTCTCCATGTTTCCATAATAACTACCTATAAATTCAAGATTTAACTGAGCCTTTTTGCTCCTGCCTTGCATTGGGAGCTCATATTCGGGTGACTATGAACGGTCCCAAGATGTTTTCCTGGACAGAGTCTGGGAGGGTCCTTGTGTAGCTTATGCTTGGAAAAATTATATTGACATAGGCAATATCAGTGTTAACAAGGGAATATCAGTGTGTGTGAATGAAGTACGCAAAACTGTCTGATGGGACATTTTCCCCAAACAGGTTACCCTGTAGAGCAAGATAATCACAAAACAGAATTAAAAGTAACTAGGGAATTACCAAGAGGCTTTGGAAACAAAAAAGTCAGCTAGAAAAGGTGCTATAAAGGAAGGCTGGAATTTTTTTAGCAGTGGAGGGACACCTCGCAGTGGCCACAGCAGCAGTCAAAGCTTGGTGCTGCCAGAAGTGGCCCCACCACCATTTCAACCTGTCCAGGCCAGGCAGGGCTTCTTCCCTGCCAGACACCGTGAGCATCATTCCAGCCAGTCAACCAATGGTGCAGGTAAGAAAATGGGGGGCCCACACCCAGGGGGTGCCCATGTGAACTACTGGGGTGCTTTCTGGCATTAGTGTATAGTAGGGATTGTCTCCACACAAAAAAAAGAACCTCCACATGTCCAAGAAGAAGTGTTGGTTTTAATTTTTAAAAAGGTCTGCTTGCTTGCCCCTTCTATTATTCATTTTCCCTGCAGTATGTCAGCTGTCAAACATTTGAAGATTGTTTACATTCCAGGAAAACGAAACCAAACAAAATCTACTGTAGGAAATATGACAATTTAGAATTTTTTTCTTCTGAGATTCTGAAATAGACTTCCACTGGTCAAGAAACCTGTGATGTATGAGCTCATCTAAAGTTACTAAATGTCACTGTAATTGCATGCCTAATCACACTACATGAGCCTCTCCTCTCCACTATGTGAACTCTGTTTCCTCTGCTTTTAATGATTTCTTTTGTTCTTCCTTGGATGCCTGGACAGCATTCTCCCAGTGACTTCTCATCCTTTTCTCACAAAACAGCTGTAGATGCAGATGTTCTGCAAAGCCTCCCATCTGAACCGGTCTTGGGGAAGATTCTTAACTCCTGTAAATTGCCTGAATACCACTTAAGTGTGTAAGACTTGGCTGATTCACACCATCTGGCCCTTTGAGCCACTCTGTGTTTATTTGCATAATTGAACATATTGTTTCAGGCTCATGCTGTTTAACTGTAAGATTTCCTGGCCAGAGACTGTCATAACAGCATACTGTACAGTCCCAAGGAAATTTAAAGAGCTATGTAAATAGTGATAAAAAAGCTCCATTTTCTTTTACCACTTCCTAAGCCTATCCCCAAAGAGCAGAGCTTTCTCTACATGAGTTAGGTAAGACTCCTGAAGACTGAGTTGGACAAGTTCCTGTCAAAACTAATAGCTCAGGCTTTTTTAGAGTTAACACCTAACTTAGACTCTATAGACAAGGGTTAATACTGTAGGACCAACATTGAGGTTATTGACTTATTTTGTTATACTACATACTTTGCTGTTATTTTTTCTATTCAGCTTGGTTAGATCATTATTTTACATTGATTTAATTATGTCACCTTTCACCTTATGTCTTTACTTTTTCTAAAGGGCTTCTTTTGTACTGCCGAGTACAAAAGAATGTAGCCCATTACCATTACCAGTGGTTGATGGAGTGAAGAGGCCCCCACCCAAGATCCAGATAAGAATAACATCCTATTCCTTATGCAATTTTATACCAGATGAAAAAAAAGGAAAAGGACCAAGAGTCGAATTCTAGGTTTTTACTTGGTTTATAGTTTCTTTGCCTTCTTAAACAGGGATGGAGCAGCACTGTTAGCGTAGGCAAAGAGAAAAAATTTAAAATGTGGGAGATCTCGTTTCTTTTTGCTGCAGGCAATTTTTGTGTGGTTTATCCCTTATTTGTTCTAGGAGAAATGAAAGTCCTAAATGAATATGCCACTGTCTAATTCTCTTTTACATGGTCACAAAAAGTGCCCCACTTTCTCCCTTCATCATAGCAGTCTGGGTATGAGAGTCTGGTAGGAGGAGGAAATATGGTTGGAGGTAATATCATGCTCCTTATACTCCCTTCATATTGTATGCCCATGAGCATTCCTGGGAGCTTGTCCATGTGCAGCATTAAAACCCACAGTTCCCTCAGTCCCTTAATCATTGGACCAAAGAAGAAATATTTTGTTTGCCTTTTAAGTGTGTGTGTAGAGCTAAAACCCAGATGTTACTGTGCGTACTCCACTCAGAACAGTGCTTTGCTGTTTCAATATCTTCATAGACTTCTCTTATGTTCTTTCCTAACAGAATTATTCCCTTTTTCTGTATATAACTTGTGCTAACACTCTGGGTGTTTTTTTAAATTTAATTTAATTTCAATTTTTAATGTTTGTTGTTTCAGGTTTTTTTTAAATTTTGCTTCTATTGATTAATTTTTTTTTTAATGTGGCTTGCTTTAAGGCATCCTGAATCCTGAATTACTGCATTCTCTTCCCTGTAATGTCTGTGACAACAGAAGCTGTCGTAATAAAAGTCGTTTCACATTTCACAGTGTGACTCAAACTGATCAGATGGAGTCAGGAGAAGCAGCAAATTTTTCCTCAATCTATTTTTCTAGAAGTTTTTAAAGTACCTTTCATATCTAAGGCATAATATAAATATAGAACATCTGGACATGACTGTCATGTGATATGAAGAAAAATAAGAATATCTATATAAATATCTATATAAATGCTACTGCTTGACACCTAAATTTTGCAGAAATCAGTTTTATTCTGTTAATATTTTCTAAGGTATTTCAGTAACACTTGTAATACTACATTATTCTATAACTAGAACGTTATGGTATTTAAAACTGAAGTTGTGATTTTCCAGTAATATGTATTCATATGTACATATCTATTTCAAATATTTATTTTCAGGTAATGGCAAGATAAGAAAAATCAGAACAATAAAAAATTATTTGAAAGTGCATTTAAAGTAAAAAAGAAATAAGTTTCAAAATAAAGCTGTTCTGATTTTTTTAAAAAATATGATAATAATGTCATAATTTTTTTAAACAGCCCTACAAATCACCAGAGATTAAAATGGTGATTTGGGGCAGAGGGTATGTTTCGGTTTTTTGTTTCATTCATTTTGGTGTGTTTTGTTATTATTTGGTTGGGGATTTTTGTATTTTTGAGGGTGTTGGGGTTTTTTTGTTGTTTCTTTTGTTAGGGTAGCATATCCTTCTAATCTCACAAGTTTATCAAATATAGGAGACATTAATTAAATATTTGTCTTGATTCGGTTGCCTTTTTTTTTGTAAAAGTCTTTTCAACCAGCATTTGACAACCGCTTATATAAATCCTTCTAGATACAGTCTGAAGGCCAAGTTGATCCTTCTTTTGCTATAGAAAGGAGAAATTAGAATACAGGTCCTGTAGAGCCTGTAAATACCAGTGCAGAGTCGCACAATTGGGTGCTCGAAATCCAGGAGCTGTCTTTCTTGTAGCTAGTGGGGAGGAGACAGGGAGTTCCCAAAATCTCTTGCCATTCCAAGGTCAGGCTACTACAAAGCACACTAGATATAGTGCCTAACTGGCACAACAAATAAAAAGGATATGTCCTCTTCAGCATTTCTGCTAGAATCTAGAGCACACCAAAGCAAATATCCTGGCTGTTCCCATTTGCTGGGCTTTGGTTCTTATTGCACGGATGACTCAGATCAGATGAACAGAATTTCATTACGGTAAGAGAAGCCAGAAGGTGCATTCCCAAATTACATCTAAAGCATTCCAGCTGCTGAGAACACTCAGTGCATGGGACCAGGCTGGAGACAGTTCAAAGCAAAGCGTCCTGAAACAAATACAGCATGGACATAAGGTCCCCAACAAGATGTGGTGATTTCTGCAGATATGTTCCTAATTCTTCTAAATGAAGACAGAAATGAGCGATCATCTGGACCTCCCTTGTAGTTTGATATAAAGACTTTTGATTTACTTTACCCTCTGATTTATTTTGTTATTTAGCAATATGCAATACAGCTGAGGAAACATTGCCAGGCGTTCATATATATTCTTTCTAGATTTTTTTTATTTGGTTCGGTTCGGTTTAATTTGGGTTATTTTTTGTTTTGTTTTGGTTTGGCTTGGTTTTTGAGGGTTTTTTTTGACACTAGGAAAATACTGGCTGCAAGGCAAGATGTCCAGATTATATTCACAAGTCTGTAAGACTTTTTGGGAGAGTAGTCATCTTTTTTGACAGCAGCAAAACTTTTCATCTATAAAACAGATTATAATACTTGGCTACCTTATAAGGATTCTGGGAATATGAACAAATAAATGTTGAAATTACTTTAATGAGAGATATAGTAAGCCCACACAAAATAAATATTTAAATTTTATGTTTATCATTCCTCATGTGTATTTAGGCAAACTTGAATAAGGAAATTTCTATCTGCAAAATTGTTAGAAGAAATCAGATACTTCAGATGACAAGAATTACAAAAAGAACCACTTCTGTCAGATTATTATGTAGAAAGAATAGTTAGAAGTGCAAAAAATAAGAAATGCTATGGAATTTATGAATATGGAACTAAATTTTAAAAAAGAAAACAGTGAGTATTGCTTGGTATTTCACATAACAGTTGCCTCTGCCTTCAAGAACAGATTTTGGGTTCTAAAATTGTGGGGCTTGGAAATGTCTACCTCTGTCTTACCCAAGTACTAGAATGGTGCAGGATTTCAGGCATAGTTTCTGTTGTATCTTAACTATCATGACTGGGGCTATTCCAGCACAAAGGGCCAAACACTTCCCAGACATGCAAAGTGCGAGAGACCTCATGGACAAGTGCAAATGAGGCAGGAAGCAGGAGTGTTGAAGCAGCAGGTTAGCCGGGTTTGCACAATGCTGTGTCGAAGGTTACACGCTCTGCAGTGCTCAGAGCTTGGCTGAAGGCAGCTATGTCTACAAAAAATAACCATGTGGAATTTTGGTCCTGCTGTGGGCCACCTTCTTGGAAGCGAGGCACAGTGGAGTCTAGAAAATACAGGTCAAAATTTTCATGAGATCTACTCTGAGGATGCTTAAAAGTATCATCATGAAAATGGAAAGTGAAGAATTAGCTGAACACTAATGTTAAAAAGTCACTGATTGCCTTTTGAAACACAATTGTATTTGGTATTTTTTGGGGTTTCTAGTATCTGCTCTTTTTAAAAGAATATGTATCAGTTGTGTGATGATATTTCACAAGTTTCTGAAGTTAAGACCTTCTTAGGAAGTTTCTTCTGGGTGTTTTTTTTCAGTTTCTGAATGAGTTGAACTGATGTTTTTTCTGCGATATGTTTGAGCAACACACTTATAAATAGATTACTGTCAACCTCTTTTTTCTCCTTTGGTGACTTCGGGCTTTTTTTGTAAGCAGTGAGTATTGTAATGTTGTGCTGGAGGCTGTGTTATGATACAACATTTATGTAAATCAGCATACACATAGAAAGATTCAAGACCACCTCAAGATCTGGGGGAAACCTGGATATACAAGATAGGATCTTTTGGAAACTAATTACTGTTTTAAAGTCCTGTTATTAAGAAGTCCTTACTGATGCTGGAGAGAATCAAAAGCCTTCACTATTTTGGGGGCAAGAGGCTTTCATTTTATAACTCTGAAGACTGAGTGTTATCAGTATTTGAGGGGGAAAAAAGGCAGTGATACACTGCAGTGATACACTGCAGTGATACACTGCTCTGACCCTCACAAGCACACTTTTCCAAAAGTGGCAAAAGGAAAGCTATCACTGATATCTAACATTGCCTGGGCATGCAACTAGGCTGGACATACAGCATCCTAAAAATTGTTTCCTGAAAAAGTTTCCTGCTTTGTTTTTAGTAAAGTTCATACAAATCTAACCATCATTTTTATCCCAATAGATCTTGAAAATTCCACCCAGAGGTTATCCAGATCAGCATGTAATGAATGTTAATAAAACTTCATCACAGATTTTAACTGATATAAATAATAAATATCAGTCTGTACTGATAGTTAATTTTTAATTTGTGTCACGAAACTATCTCCTGATTGTAAGTTCTGCTTTACAATAGGTGTAGTGTCCTGACTTGCTGGTATCTGGCACACTGTGGAAATCTACTGCTTTTGCTGAATTTGACATGCAATTACAACATCATCGTAAGCTGAACACATAGACTGCTGGAAGAATGCAGTATTTTATTCTGATAACAGCACTATTTTTGAAGTGACAGTCTTCACAGAACCACAACTAAAACATGCCTTTGATTTAAAAAGTTGGAAAATTTACTTTCCTCATAACATGAATTAATAAAGGTATGCTGTGCTCTGCTGTGACTTGTTAGACAACTTTATTGCCTTGGAAAAAGAGATATATTCTTGCAATGAAATCCATCCATCTTTGAGTGCTAAAAATCAGTAGATATGGAAACTACAGGTCACCATTCTGGCCTGAATATAGATTTTGGCTGCCTTGTTTTTGAACAGCAAATAGGTAACAGAAACTGTATTACATTAAAAGTATTTCAGTGCCAACGCTTTTTGATGATGTTAGGGCAACAGATAGCAAAGGAATGTTGTGTTCATTTAAACTTTAAAGTGCTTCTAGACCCGTGAAACAATGTATAAAGTCTGTTACAAGGGAGGAAGAACTGCAGTCACTTCTCAGTCAGTCTTACCAAAGAATAATTTCTAAACTGCCCAAACTAGGATGGACTGAAATATCCTCTTCATTCTCTTCCATGGTTAGAATGTGTTCATTATAATTTTATGAAAATAAAGATAAATGTTTAGTAAAGACCAAAGGGATTTGTTTTTTAATTGTTGAATAAGTTGAAAATAATGTGAAAAAGAAAAGAATTTGGGTCTAGCACTTTCTTTATATCATGATGTTATTGAAAAGGAATGAAGTGTTTCTATTTTCTTGGAGAAGCCTTGTATTTTATTAGATCCTTTTGCCAGATGCATTATCAAAATTAAAAAATTAGACACACCAGGCATACTTAATATAATTCTTTAATATTTAATCTTGTCATGTAATACTGCTAAACTATTTAGGGCTGAAATTTCATCAGGTCGTTAAGAGGATTATCTAAGTATCGGTTGAGAGATTAACAAGGGTTCCTTACCCACCATTTTCATCCCCAGAAAAAATGTTGGAAGTGTTAATGCTTCACTAGGTGTCACTCTTTATGAAACTGCCAAGAGAAGATGATTCCAGCATGGCAGGAGACAACATTCCTTTCTGGAAATGCTATCTCAGCTGGAATATAAAGCCATAGCCCTGGTGACTTGTAGTCATTAAGAAGTCCACACCCTTTTTCACATGAGCAGGACCATTATTAATCACAGCAAATTGCAAGTTGTCATCATTGTATTCTTGCTTGTTTAAATATTTTTTTGAATTTAAAATCAAATATGATTCTCATTTCTGTCTAAAACCAGTATTGGCATATACACTCAGCTGCATTATTCTTTACCTAAAGGCACCATTTTTAGTGGTTAAAATCTTATATCAAGAGACACTATACCTCACTTAATAAAGAATTAAAATCTGTAATCCTTTGAAAATGAGACATGGTAGGCAATAAATACGGTATAGGAGAATGCAAGCACAAGATATATGCCCCAGAATCTGGCTATGGTTGGAACTCTGAAATTATGGTGTGGTAATTTTTACATCTCAAAATCCCCAGAGTAGGAGGTGATCTTTATTTAACTAGTACGTCCATTCCAAGGGACCTCATTTACCACTGAGGAGACCCAGCTCAGCATTCCACCTTTCAAAACAAAAAGTTTATTTGGTCTCACTGTGTTCTGCCGGAGATCTTCCTCTTTGCATGGATCCACAGAGAATATTTCCCTACCTTAATTTTCACAACCAGTTTAATGCAGGTAAAGAAATGTGTGCTCCAGTCTTTAATATCCCTCTGAACGTTAAGCAATACTGAGAAAGACCCGTCCAGAAATGCATTCATCTGTTGATTAAGAAATACCAGGCCTGGGCTCCAGTGTCCACATGTGGGGTTAACATTTCACATCTGTGAATGTCTTTAAGGACTGATCAACTCTGCTCCTATTCTGTGAATTCAGCCTCTTGTTTATTTGGCCAATATTAGAAGGACTACAAAATGAAATATTTATCACTATAATTTTCAAGAAAATAAAAGTCAGGAGAAAACACTATTTGGGGTCCATTTATGTCACTGTGTATATTTTTTTAAAACAAGACAAAGACAAATTAGGCTCGACATTGAGGTTGCTTAGTCTATTGTTCATGAGGTTTCAGACAAACCATTCAGATTTATATTTGTACCTTTTTGAATTGTGACATGCACTGGAAGATTTTTGGACTGAGAAAAGAGATTTCTATTAGGTTTTTACAGTTTTAACTTATTACTTTTTCAAATCATGTATCGTATTCCATTCATGTGATAGGAAACAGATTTGTGGAAGAAAATAGTCTACATAATAATCAAGGTAAGACAGTATTGCAGAAAAACAGATTATATTTGTAGAAGTCTTCAAATAAAACGTCTGCATTATTGATTCCTTTGAGATAG
The DNA here is from genome assembly GCA_013399875.1 of Gymnorhina tibicen. Lineage (NCBI taxonomy): Eukaryota > Metazoa > Chordata > Aves > Passeriformes > Artamidae > Gymnorhina > Gymnorhina tibicen. The sequence goes on along the minus strand of VXAZ01001368.1, from coordinate 232,413 downwards.
TATCCACAGAACCATACAAAGATTTATGTTTCTGTTTCCTGTTTTCTGCAAATGCTTAAAAGACGTAAATATTCTCCTTAAGTGCTTTAAATCTAAAACAGCTTAAGTGGAGAAGGGGACAGATAGGTAAAGGCTCAGAATGATGAGGTCTACATGTCAATTTAATTCTGGCTTCTCTTATTTGTTCTTTTAGTACAGGCCCACATGTCAACAAATAAAAATGTAAAAGCCTACTTATTTTGCTGCTCAAATAAATATGAACATTATCATGGGGATATTCTGTTCATCCTTTTTCTTTCATATTGTTTAATATCACTCCACTATTCTCTTATCACAAAAAGTACTTCCAGATGTCCAAAATTTTCTCTAGAAACAAGTATCTCAGCGATTAGCCAGAAAAAAATTGCAGCTGTTTTTATGTATCCACTTGTTAGAATGGATGTAGAAAAAATTTTTAACCAGTTTTGTAATAAAAGGTTAAAGAGATAGGAAGGGAGGCTAAATCCCAGTAGATGTGCAAGACAAAGGAGGTAGGACAGCTTTGTTGCTATGGTACTCTGAGAACTCAGAACCTTGGGTTTGGGAATATACAAAGAGGTCAGTGAGGTATGTGCTAAGGAATGAGGTCCTGCTGGAGGACCTTCATTTGAAAATTAGGTGATTTGGGGCAGCCCATGATCCTCTCCCAGTTTGAGCTAAATCCCATCAGTCTGATCCCCTCTAGAGATCCACCTCCATAACAAAGTTGAGAATGTCATTATGAAAGTTTTGTTCAGCTGCAACTATTAATATAGCTGTTTATTTAAAGTGATCACCAGTGAGTTCTAAACTAAATATCTCTGTAAAGTCTTTATTGCAGATTAGCTAGGTACTTGTTTCTGAAACATGGAATATGAAGAAATCCAAATTTGTTTAAATAAGCTTGAGTTTTTGAAAGTCTATTGAAAACTTAGTGTAAAAGAACTTTTTAAAAAGTTCAGTTAGTTTGATATTTTTCTATAAGATTCTAGAATCAGGAAAATGGCAGCAATGACATACACAGTTGCTTCCTTCTTCATAGTGAACATTTACAACTTTACCAGGGGATTCTGTATAATTACTTCGGTCATTATTTTGATTCTATAAAGAAAATTATGTACTAATATGATTCAGAAGATCGAAGTTGTATTTTGCAAGAAATATTTTAAAAATTATAACCTGTATTAAGGAGTTGCAACATATAATTTAGTTTCAGGGCATATTTTTTTCCTCTTTAGAAGAAAGAGTTTCAAAAATGATTGAGGAGATAATTTGAAACCCCTCAAAATAATAATCAGAGAACTGAACACTTAGATTCATAAATGTAGGCCGTTTTTTTGAGTGATCTGTAATCAGTAACTTTGAAATCTTGCCCAGGACCTTTTATTGAGAGAACTTTGTCCTCTGATCAATACTTCTGCACATATTCTTTTCAGGAAGAATATTTGAATAACTTTGAAATAAACACAGTGTATTTTTCTTTCACACACATTGTTCTTTCTCTAGCAAAACTTTTCTATTTCACCAAGCTATTTAAACTTTTGCGTACTTAAATGATGCATAAGTTTTAGGAATTTGTACAGACATCTAGGTGGGTGTCTGCTAATAGTAAACCCATTGAATAGCCATGGCTTGATGCCATGACAGAGTATCATTTACAAAACAGGTATGTTCATTTTGCTATGCGACCCATTAAGATTTCCTAAATCATAGAATGGTTTGGGTTGGAAGGGACCTTATCGATCATCTAGCCCCTCTGTCATGGGCAGGAACACCTTCCACTAGACCAGGTTGCTCAGACCCCCACCCAACCTGGCCTTGAACATTTCCAGGGATGGGGCAGACACAAATTCTCTGCACAACCTGCTCTAGTGCCTCACAGTAAAGAATTTGCCATGAATCCATGCTATATGTTCTGGTAGAAAGTTGGGGAAAATATAATGCTATGAACACAGATAATATAAATGGGAAACTGAAATATAGATCCTTAAGGCTGCTGAAGAATAAAGTCTTAAGGCAAGTGTCTACTACATTTCTTCACTGATGTGATGATGTTTGTATCTTTAGAGAATAAGCACAAGGACATTCCTCATCAGAGCAGGACATAGAGCATTTTATCGAAATCCAATCAGTGGTATTACATTCCATGTTTGGCGGGAATTTGAATTGCTCAGATTTTGTCAGATTTGGCTGATGATACCCTGCCCATAATTTTGTTTTGACACTTAATGCTTTCTTGCTTAAATATATCCTCTGTTTTTCTCATTTAAATGAGACTAATCCAACACCCGTCCAAATCAAGTCCTTCTTGCTGCAGTAGAGTAGCTTCAGTGCCTCATCTACTATTGAATAGCTACAGGTATTTGGGATAGGACGCTGCTGTCCTCTGTGTTCCTCTGCAATCAGTGGAGACAGACAAGTCAAAGTTGGACATTTTCCTCTCAGAAAATCCTTCTTTAACAGCCATAGAGAAAGAGATTTAAATCAGCAGGGAGACAAAAGGCATTTACTGAAGCTGGCAATGTGATCACTCACATGCTAAATATTCTTCATCAATTTGACTACTTGAGAACTCAACCACAACTTTAGCTTTGGAATACCAATAAAAAAGTGATGCCTACCAAAGGAGTGGTTGAAGAATTTAGCTTCTTGGTTTACTTACAAATAATGCTTTCAGTTTAGTAGTATTTAAGCTCTTTATAAATAAACTTGTACATCTCTTACACTGCCCATTTATTGTGCTTATTTACAACTGAGAGTCTGTTGGTTGCTTAGAGTATATCTACAGCACAGTTTTCCTCCAACATTTGAAAAACTGTGCAATGTCTTAGCTCAATATCCATATGTGCTAAACACTTTTGTTCACTTAGGAATAACTGTTGTGATTTGAACTTCACTTTCATTGTCTCTGTGACAGAAAGCTTAGTGACAGAAAAAACACCCCAGTGTAACATAACCAGAGTATTCATTTAAAATGTCACTTCAGTACTGCCAGAAACATTTTCATTATTTCCCTATCTTGATTGAAGATTCAATACTGTTTATTCTTATGAAAAACATGCAGGTTTCTATGTGCTTCTTGACTACTTGAACAACTTTGTTGTGAAGTTTCTGTTCTGACAAAATCCTTGTGCTGTGACTCACGAGTGTCTCAACCAACTCGGGTATTGTGGTCTGATATACTGGTGCTTTTTTTCTATCAGAGTACACTACGTAGCTTTGCATGGCAGTAAACCTTTAATACTTGAACCTGTTTCTTTATTTTTCTTGATTTACAATGGAGAGCACAGTTTGAATTTAATAGAAGAAAAGCTGCTGGGTTTTTGTTCTCAGAATCACTAGCTATGCCAAGAATAGCTTGATGTCATTTTAAGTCATTTTTCATTCTTTCTGCCCTGCATAGAATGCACCTCTGTTTTCTCATTAACAGAGTGAAGGAAAAAGTATGCCACTGAGATACATAATTGCTATAAACTTAAAGTATTGTTCATGTTTATTTTCATGCAAAATTTGATTAAAATATAAATACTGATGCAAGTCCTTAACTTCCATTCCGCAAGTAAAGTAAGAGTTAGTTTAAGAGGCATTTCTTCCAGCATGTTCTGGACCCCACTAATTTAAATAAGTTGGTTAACAATAAACTACATTCCTGCCACCTTTGCTCCTACTGCTGGTGTGGCCAACAATTCATTTTTTTGTCAAATACAATTAGTTAAAAGTTTCTCCTTTACCTTATTGTATGCTAAAAAAATTTACTGTGAAAAATATCGTACATAGACAACGTGTAATTGCAGTTGTAGGTACTGCATTGCAAAAAGACAAGCTCATAATGATCTGAAAAGTATTATGATGTGGGTAAGGACTTAGAGTTATTTTTTCAAGAGACAAGCTAACATTAGTAATGTTTTTTCATTAGAATAATCTTTTGCAAATAAATTTCACTGGGTATTGAAAGCCCTATTATTGCATAAGAGGGTGATTTCAAATTTTCTGTTTTGTTTCTACTTTATTGTTTTCTCAGATTAGTTAGCTCTCTTCCTAAGAGACTGAACTATATGTGACTTTGAAAACTTGGCCTTGGACTATAGAAGTGCAGACCAGATTTATGAGATTGGACTTGGAGCAGAAGGCTGAATTTTCTGTGTGAAAATTTTTCTATATCAGATTTACATAGAAAAAAAGTACAATTTACTTCAGTCTAGACTGTGATTGATGGTATAACTGTTTTATTTCTTAGCTAAGAGCCTATATCCTGAACAGAGTATACAAGTATTTAAACCACAGACGCTGATAGCAGAGCAGAAGTCAGTCCATTTGCCTTGTCTGAATGAGGCAGAAAACATGAAACAAGCCTGTCAGGAAGAGAAAGACAAAAAGACCAGAGATTTAAATCTTGAGAGGAAAGAAGGAAATACTGTAAAGGAACCAAAATGAACTGTGTACAATTTATTCGGATGAAAGTCAATGGCTTGGAAAGCAAGACCGGAGGAAAGCAGGACCGATGAAAATGATATTAGTTTCAGTTCTTTAGAGCACTCACTTTAAAAACAAAATTTGAAGTTTCAGCTCAAAGCTTTGGCTGATTTGAAGTTTCATCATGAACGCTCTTGACGATACCTATACAGCACTTGAATGATTCAGCACACGGTTTATTCTAGTTATTGGCCCAGAAAGCATAGACGAATGTGAGAATAATGGCTTCAAGGCTCCATTACATTGGAGTAATAATTTATAAAGTGTTATAAAATATTAAATTTGGCAGAAAATAGAGCATAATCAAAAGGTTTATTTACTCTATTATACGTTATATCACATTTCAAATAGGGATAACTGAAATCTACTCATTCTTTTTTCATTTTATAATACTGTAAGATTATGCATTTGCATTGCATAGAATGCTTATGTCCTGAAGTGAGAATTTTTTTGCATGAGACAGGTCTTTACTGTTACTGCTTAGAGAATGGATATTTTAAACAAGAGTGGTACAGACAGACAGACATGAAGCAGGTTTAGCAGAGAATCATAACCCGGAGTGGTTTCATCCTCACGCAGGGGGAAGATACCACAGAGAAGCAGAATGGCAGCATCTTCTCATTGTAAGTGGCAGCACCCGCTGATTCCCCTGTGAACACAAGTGCCTATTAACTCTTATTAGAAAGAGGAAATTACAGCATGATATCCCACTTCTAAAGGTTTGCAAGGCCCTAAAATGGGTGATAATGCACAGACAAGCATCCATGGAATGAAGCAGAACAGGAGAAACAAAATAGAAGAAAGAAAATGTTAGTCTTTTTTAGAGTTTGAAAAATGAAAAATGCAAAACAAAACAAAAAACAAACAAACCAACAAAAACCCCCAAACCTTAAACTAGGGCTATTTTATCTTTTCTTCCTACATATTTTATTAGGCATAAATAAGAGTTGACTCATCTGTGTTCATTGCACTACCTTTCATTGCAACTACATTTCTTTATTATCCATTATTTATCACTTTCACATCTTAAATAATAATTTTTACTTTTCCAAATAAATAAATAAATAGATTTTAATAATTGCAGTGGTGAAGTATTCTAAATTCTCAAGGATGCTCTGTGTTTAAACAACTCATAGCTTGTGAATAGGTGACTGAAGAGCAAACAAAGTAGATGAGATTCTTATCGAATACTTTGATTTTATAGTCCAAAGGAGTGTTATCATTTAGCTGTGCTACCTTTTATCTGTTTAGCTGTGTTATCACGTACTGCCATTACAGCAGAGTCTGTTATGATTTTCAGTAGGCTTTAGCAAAATTTATTATTCCTCCTATGAATGAAATCTTACTGTCTGTTTTTATTCAAAGTTTGAAAAAAAGCTGAAGTACTAATTTCTTTAGAAGCCTTTGAAAAATCATGATGGCATTTGTATTGGTATTCTTAACAAGAAATACTTTGATTTCCATATTGTTGTATTTCAGTTTGTTGAGCAGATACAAAAAATATTTGGCTTAGGACAATTTAACACTAAATTTCCCTTTTTGTAGTCTGATTTATTGCCTGAGGGCAACTTTATACATTTGGGATATATTATAGTGCTGAGCTGACCCCAAATGATATATAAATATCTATTTTCTTTTGCAATTCTATGACATTGTCTACTTCAGTGTCTGTTTAAGTAAATTAAATGTTCACCCTGCATTTAATAGGGTCTCGACCAGGTCTGACCTTAAAGAAATAGGAACTTCTGACACAAATATGTTCAAGTAATTTTCAGTTCTGATTGTCCTAAGAAACCTGTGCTTTTGGATTTTTTTAATTGAATTTGAAGAGGGAAAAACAACCCCCGCAACAAAAACCTTTGGAAAAAACCTGATTTTGACTAGTGTACGTAGTATTTTTTAGCAAAGCGAAGTGATTTAAAGCTAAATATAAACACTTTGTGAATATAAACACTTTTTATTTATCAATATAGTGACTATCTATAATGATTTAAGGTCTTACTGCTTCTTAATGCCTTCTCTGAGAGCAGGCCTTACAGAAGAGTCTCTTCTTCATGAAAAGGTGTGGTACAGAGAACTTAGTAAGCAAATTATTTTTGACATTTTTATTTTTGGAAGTCTGACACTACCTGTTGCTGCATTTCTGTAGGACTGCTATGCTTATGCTACGAATCTCTGCAAAAAACACTTTTTCTTTTTTTTCATTACAGCAGTTCTTTTTTGATTTCTCTCTTTCAATATTCCTCCAAGTAGACTCTCATTCTAAGGACATGCACATGCTCACAACCTTGGGCAGGCAATTTCACTGAAGTCAGTAGGAATACTTACATATCTAGGTGAAATGAAAGTGTATATAAAATCATGTATTAGTGATAACTTTCAGTGATGTCTTTCACAGGCAGAAGTTTTAATAGACTAACCAATGATAAATGAAGAGCAAGGAAATGATAGTCCATCTGGGTATCTACAAAAACAGCTGAATTAAAGAGCTACTCCTACTCCTACTGAGAAAATCTTGATGGTTTCAGTAAAGCTTTTGCTGGAACACATGATGTGAGCAGAGCAGACAAAGTTCTTAGCTAGTGATTGAAAACCAGAGGCAACACCTCAATGCTTGCTTTTGCGAGAAGCTTTTCTGGAAATTTCCCTTCAGAATTATGATTTCAATATTTTGTCAGAACCAAGTGAGACCTGTAAGTAAATAGATTTGGTTTCTTTTCCTGTAGCTCCAGATCAATTTTCATTTTCCAAAAATGCTTTAGGAATCTTAGCATTACCTGTTGGCATACAGTCTCTATCAACACAGTCATAGATGGCAAGAGGCAGTTGGTATTATCTTAAATTTAGTTTTTAGAATCTATTGCCATTGCACAGGATGCTTGGCTTATGAAAAGTGCACTCCAGTATAAAGTCAGGCACAAGTATTCAAACTATGCAGCCACGCTGTCTCCCATGCAGCATGAAATGACAAGGGCAAGTATCAAAACTTGTAGCAAGCAGAAAGAGTAATAATCGAATGTAATCTTAGAAGCACAGGAATTTCTGATTCCCCATGAGGGTACGTAGTATGTTTTCCTTCTTTTTGTTGTTGATGTGTTTTATTTTTGTTTCATTTTTTCTTTCTCTTCTGGTTCTGATTTCTCTCACCATGTTTGGTATGCACATCTGTGCTTCTAGACTTGGACACTAGTCAGTGATCAGCGGGTGACAGCCTGTCCCAAACAGTGCTATGCTCTGCAGCCATGATCTGTTATTACTTACTTTTCCCATTTTGGGCCTCATTTGGGCAAATCTGAGTGTGAGGTCCTGCGATGTAGTTAATAGTGGGATTTATGGGGTTGAATTAGGATGACATTGTAATTAAAAAAAAAAAAAGCCGAAACAAAAACAAAAACAAAAAAAACAAAACCCCACCACAGTTGACAATGGGCCCATGAGAAGCAAACCCAAAAAATAATATTTTTGAATCTCTGCCAAACAAAATATTTCAAAGTTCCCATTAATAGAAGGGAGAAACAATTGGTGCTTTTCTTCTCTTTTTTCTCCCTCCTTTTTTTTTGACAAGCAGTTCATAGATGCATGTGAGCATTTATTCCTATTTTGTCCCTTATACCACTGTGATGTGCAATATTCTCCTGAGCCTTGATGCATTGGAATCAGGACTAACAGGGGATGGTTTCATCACATAATTTCATGCATCTTATTTCACTGTTTCTTCTGTCTGTCTGAGCTGTCTGTATAACCGGTGGAGGGAAAAGAGCTCCTTGAGAGGATGTTTCAGTTCAGAAACCCAACAGAATGCCCTGAATTTCTCTTTGGAGAACTCTGCCTATCCTTTGGCTATTTTTGGAGCATAAGAAAACTAGATTACTTCTCATACTGCCTTACCTTAAATATATGACGTGAAAAATGTAGTCTTTATACAGTATAGATAGTAAAATATATATTATTATATATTTTATTTATTTTATAGTAAAATCACTCCCCAGATCATGCGATCCCTCATTTGAAGACTTAGAACACATGCCTCAGAGCTTCATTCATTCTGGGATGAGTAAGCCAAACTTCATAACAGTTGACGACCTAAATCCAGTACTGCTATAAAGACTGCTTTTTTTCTAGCCACAAACTAACCTGTTCATTCAACAAATAGCAGTGAAAATTTTTCACCATGATTGCTCTTTCCAATAAATATTTCAGGGTCCTGAAGGGATTCACAAGCTTTAGACCATTCTATGCTTACATTTGATACTTACTATGTAGTGTTTGTTACATGTATCTTCTACTCAGATGGCTACTAAGAGATCTAGAACTTGATGCCTCTGGACAACAGATTTAAAAAAGCTACATACAGTAGGAGATAACATAAGATCCCAAAATATTTGCATTTTGAAAACCATTCTACAAGAAGACATTAAAAGATTTGACATGAAAATAATATATTTTTTGTAGAAAACGTCCCCATATCTGTTCAACTGAGTTGCAGGTTTGGTAATTAATTTCTTTAAAAAGAACACAAACATATTTCACAAAATCCTTTAGAAAATATCAAGGTCTATGATGTTTGAGGCACAGGTGATCTAGAGGTCAACATCTCCCAGTGCTGACAGTTCAAATGTGGCCTTTATTTCATAAGATTAACTCCCACAAATGCATGACAAACTTAACTACTAACAGGGAGCAGTTCCATCAAATCTGGGGGTTTTTGGGTGGTTTCTTAGGCTATTTTATAAATTCTGCCCTAAGTAAAAGCTGGCAAAGCCAGTGAAAGCTGGACTTCCACATATTACCTAATTTTTCACTTTGCTGGGTTTGTGTTTTTTCACTCATCAGAGAACTGTAGTGGGAGTCTACAACAGCAGCAAAATTCTGAAGAATTTACCAGGGTCACACAAAACTGGTTTGATAGCTGAGGAGCCTAAATACGAAGCCAGGAAAATTACAGTTCATGAGGAAAGTAAAATAGGTTTCTTGGAAAAGGGCCTGTAGTTGTTCAGCATGGAATGTGGACATCTTTGGAATTGTGTTTAATTACCATTTCCTTATGAATGTTCATATTAGTCAGGAGAGCAGAACTGAATTTGAAAAGCATTTGGACATGGAAACCAATGCAACTCAAAGCCAGAGCACAGGCTGCACAGGCTGCAATCCCTACAGGATTGGAGTCTATTATATAAATAGTTTAAGAGAAGGAATTTGTTCCTTCATCCAGCAAAACAGTGATGTACATGCATAATTATGAATGCTTTTTACCACATTCGTACCTCAGTGTCTCACTCAGATCAGGGGAAGTAAAAGCTGAGGATCATACATACGTTTAAATGCTTTTCTGAGTCAGAGTCAAAGATGATGAGTGTTCTAGACCAAATCTGGGACAATTCAGCTCTAATGTCTAATTTAGCAATGTGTAGTGCCACCGAAGGCAGACCCAAACACAAACTGAATTACTCCTTTGGCTAGTGCCAGATGTGGTTTCCTTCCATGGAAGAGGTAAGAGCGCAAGAAAGAAAAAAAAGAAAGAAGAGAAGAAAAAACCAAAAAAAATTAAGGAGTGCATGGTTTTTCTAGTACTTGGCAATATCTGATTTCGGACATTCTAATTATAAGTTCTGAAAGGGAAAGGAGTCCAGCTCCCAAATATAACAATTTGAAAAGCCCTTTATATGCAACACTCACATGACACCATGATAGGTGACAGGTTGAGTGAGATTTCCTGTGGCAAGGCCCAAGATGGACAGCACAAATGTTTTGACAAGTGCCCTTGTGCTTCCTCACCCTTGTACCTCACAGTTATTAATCCCTTCCATTTTTTCCTTCTTTCTGAATACAACAAAAAGAAGAAATTTCAAGCATGCAAGGGGAGGCAAAAATTTTTATCAAGATATTTGGTATATCTAACAGCCTCTGTTGATGTCATGCTAGAGACACCATGGAGTAAATCTGTATCAGAAGAGAAGAGAATGGAGGTGATGTTTCTTAGTTGAAATGATACTTATTTTTCTTGTTTTCTTTTAGTCACCTAAGAAATGGGAACATACTTTTGTAAGATAAGCTGTTCTACAAACATCCAGCTGGCATGGGATACATATTTTTTCACTTTACTTGTCCCTGATAGAAAACTATCTTCAAAAAGAAGTCAGTTAAGTTGTCAAAGTACAAGAATTCTATTAGAGTTGTGGGCATGGGGTTTGTTTTCTTTAAATCTCTCTCTGATCCTCTGTTCAAAGAGACTTTATCAGGTACATGCTACATCATTTCAGTTTCTCATCTGTGAAAGCCTTCAGATACAGCGTTTAAAATTAAAGCAGTAAATCTTTTTCTTTGCCCAGTGAATATAGCTTCACTGGAATAGAGAGGACTTTTTACATCAATAATAGTTTTGGAAGAAAAGGGGAGGAGAGAATGAAAAAAGGGAAGGAATGGTGGTAGAAGGCATAGCCGTATGTAGGCTCACATCAATATCAACACCCTGAGAGTAAGGAAAGGGTGCATTGGTGCTATGTCACAGGCAACATTCTTCAAAACAACTACGAAGAAGGTTTCTCACTTATGATAGAATAAAATTAAAGCAAAAACTGGTATTAGAAGCAGGTCTAGTCCTGCAAACAACTTTGCCAGCAAACATAGGGCTTCATCAGAAATAGGTGGTCCTGAGGACTCTGGAGTTCCTTCAGCAAAAGCCTTAGTCATGTGCTTTATTTTTATGCACCTCTTGACAAAAAAATCAATTACCCAAACGGTAAATATGTGCTTCAGTGCTTAACTGAGCAAGAGCCAGACTACTTTGTATCTTTCAGAATTGGGCCCTGGGTGCCCACAACTTTGAGTTTTTTCCTGTGCTGTGAGTTACCGTGTTACCGAGAATGAGCCACAGGCAGTAATGAGCAAAATACATGCTGTATGCATGGTAAGCTCTGACAAAGAGACAAGACAAAGTGTTTATAACTCTACACCAAAAATTAATATTAAAATGATCTGAAAAAAAAAATCATAAGTGGAAACATCAAATTTACCCTTATTATAAAACATGTCATACTGGGATTGACCAGTTGGTTGTGGGTAGATGATGCTTTGTAATATGATATATAAGGTTACAGCTGAGAACATTATAGACATTAATGGAAGAACTAGAGATTAAACTAGGAGAGCAATAGACAGAAGGTTTTGCTTGAAATCTTGGGGACAGAGTCAATACCACATTTTTCTCTCTGCCATATTCCCATTTCACCTTGATTGTCATAATTTTTAAAAACTACACTGCCACACGTTTGTATGAGTTTGTTTTCCATTTCCCTTAAAATGCAGATTGTTTGGAATTACTAATTTGCTTCTGTTCCCTTTTTTTAAGTAATCCCTTGGCTGCTCTTTGTCAATACTTACTTTGGCAAAGCCTTCTTGATGCTTGTTAAGTTCAGACCTCAAACAGCAATATTTCACCATTTTTTGAACTCTACAGATATAAAATTATTCAGCAATACATTTAGCATTTCTTTAAAATATCCAGTGTCTTAAACTGGAATTAATTCACACAGGAATGACATTATTTCCCACTGCACTCATTGGATTGTTGTTTCTAACCGTAGCACGTTCTTTCTTAGTATGATTTTTATGTAAATCACAAGTATGTTTATTCTATTTTTAGTTACTCTTCTGTGTGTGGCTGAACATTGAGAAGTAATTTGCTACTTGAAGTTGCATCTAAAGTTGTATTTAAAAACATGCAGGGCTTAAATGATGGAATTCTCAATATTTCAAATCAGTATACTGCTCATACATATGTGTGACTTTAAGCTCCTGTTGATTCTAATTTAAAGACAGCAGAGTTTTGTTCTTGAGTAACAGATGCTGTCATCCTAGTAGAGTGACCTTATCTATCTGTTTTGTTTATGAATTGCTTTGAAAGTAAAAATAAGGGAAACAGCACAATTAAGGCAGTGTCTCAAACACTTGCTAAGTTTGGGACAGTTAATTCAGAGTCTGTTTTTAAACTGCTACTGACTTAGTTATGGTTCTACCTGATGTCAGACTAGCACCATGTCCCATTCAACTACCAATTAAATGTAGTTTTGTTTTTGCAATTAAAACTGCTAGGAATAGATACTGAAAAGTCTTTAGTGCTCTTGACCTCACCAGTGGGTTACGTTCACTTACCAAACTTAAGTTTAAACACCTGGCTCTCTGACATTGTGCTGGATAACTCAAGACCTCAGACTGCCTTAAATGCATACATAAATTACTGATTTAGTGCTCTAGGCCCAAATCTGAGCTTATCATTTTTGTTTCATGATCCAGCTGCTACTCTCAACACACCAGTCTCATGTTCAGGTCTCAACATGCAGGACCAGTTGGCTTCTCGAGATTGTTCATCAGAGGGATGAAGCTTTCTTTCCTTCTAGAGCTCGAACACCCACAGGCACCACGGATGCTGGGCCAGGTGTCACTGCCTTGGAGGAGCAGGTTGGGGAAGGAGTAGGCTCTTTGCAATCCTTTTCCCTACTACTGAAACTTGCCCTTGTACAAGTGTGCCTAGGATAAATGACCCATTTCAGGTTTATCACCATTCCAAAAACACATACATGAATTCCAGACACCTAAATAATTAAGGAAAAAGATTTACTACCCTGTTGTTTGTCATCACTGTGATATTTATACGTGCTGGGACAGGCACCGTATGTATGAAATTTCCATTATTTGTCTGATATTCTTCCTATGTCACAGATGATAATAACAAAGTTTTATTTTCTTTTAAATCTGTGTGAGTCAGCTCACACAGATGTAAAAGAATAATCTCAGAAGATAACCTATGACCAAATATCTACTTTTCTACTGTGCCAGAAGTTGCAGACTTCTGTTTTTTATGGGGTTTTTTCTTAAATGTTTATAAACTGAACTTTGCACAGTGCATGTTATGGTGGCACCTGTTTATGGAAAATTCCACTATATTTGCAGTCTTGAAAATTTGCCAGGTTGTGGTGAGCTTCTACCAGAAACATGACTCAGACATAGGGGACTTTTTCAATCCCAGAAAGTCAAGCATTTATCCTTTTTATTTATTTATCAGAAAAAGAAGCCTTTTAGACATTTCCCCTAGAACAATATATAAAGATTTTGTTTTAACTTTATCAGGATCAGTTATTTGTATCTGAAGAGACAATTCAGGCAACATATTAGAAGCAATAGAATAGAAATCTGATTATCCAGTCTCTCATTTTTGCAGCTACTAAAAACCCTGACTATTTAGGTACATTCACAAGGTGATTTATGTACTGCATTGCTTAGCATTATGATGCCTAATCTAGAAGCATACCTTCTGAGACTGGAATCTGCAGTCAGTGGGAAATCTCGACTTTCCTCCTAAGCTGGGGAAGCACATGGGGCTTCTCAGAGGGTCACAACAGTCAGTGTGTCAGATTGGGAGCTACCAAACTTGGCCAAGAGGAAATGCTGAACATAAAGGTGACTTTTAAATCCTACCATTACTGGATGCCTAACTATTTTAGATGGCATTGAGACAAATATGTCATTGAATTTCACAGATCAAACACCTTTTAGCTCATCAAGACCAGTAATTATTTCCATCCAGTACAGTTTACTGTGAAATGCGTTTGAAATTCTTGAAAGGTGGATGCCCTTCCTATAGAAAAATGCTTGAGTCACCGGGATACAGAGTTTTGACTCCTTGCTTACTCAATAGCCCTGCAAGCTTCTGAACTGTCTTCCTCAGGATAACCGGTGAATTATATACCCCAGTCCTCCCCCGTACATTTTATGCAGGTAATTAGGATGATAGTACAGGATCTGGGAGCTGGGATTTATATCTTTTCAGGCTAATTAATTCTTCTGACTTTCTGGGAGAGCACTCATACAGCTGCTGAACCTGTCTTCAGGGCACCATACCAAAAAATAGCCATCTCACCTTCCTCCTGATCTCTTATTTCTGCTTCTTACTCTCCTCCTTACTCTGCTAGTTCAGTTGTTCATCTGAAAGTTCTCTTTAATGGTCCATCTTAAGTATAAGAATCCGATTTTGAGGATTGGCTTTATGCTAAAATGAACAATTTCCCTGGTCCATTTTACTGTATGATCACGCAAGGAGTCACATTGGCACAGCTGAGGATCCTGGGCTGCATCAAATGGGAGCATGGCCACCAGGTTCAGGGAGGTGATTCTGCCCCTTGACTCCAAGTCAGTGAGACCCACTGAAATATTGCATCCAGCTCCGGGGACCCAGCACAAGAAAGAAATGAACCTATTGGATTAGATCCAGAGGAGGGCCACAAAAATGATCACAGGAATTTTACAGTGGGGGTGATGAAACATTGGCATATGTTGCCCTGAGAAGTGGTTGATGCCCCATCCCCGGAAACATTCAAGATCAGGTTGGATTGGGTTCTGAGCAACCTGATGTTGTTGAAGATGTCCCTTCTCCTGGCAGGGTTATCACAGAGGACCTTTAAATTTCCCTTACAAACCAAACTATCCTATAATTCTACCATTCTGTGAAGAATGAGTGAGAGGATGTAATTAATAAATGGCTCTGGGAAGGAGGAAGTAGGAGTTTCTTCAAAAATTCTCTTCAGGTAAAGGATTTGCAAAGTGGAAATTCATCTGAGAAGGTAGCGCAGATTCTTCAAAAAAAGTATGTACACAACGATATCTATGACGAGATGTTGCCTTGTGCTACCAGGAATCCTCCTTTATACTGTAGAAGTCATACAACAATTCTTCAGTGTAGCTTTGTTCAGCAGGATATCTATTGGCAGTTGTACATATCGTGCTGCTTACTTACTGTCTGACTTATTCTCTGTCATCAGTTCTCCATGGTCATTTCACAGCAGCTTGAACATTTTCCCCTTTCAGCTTTTGCCAGATTTTCTTATTACTTCATATCAATTACCTCTAGCCAGTCCATTACAGAACTGAGTTCATTAATTTAGATAATCATTTCTCCTTCCTCTTCAGGGTAGGTTCTAAAGCTCTCCTTTGCAGCTTATATCTTGACACTTTAAAATGCCAGTGGTTAATTATAAAGAAAACCATTGCTAATGCCTTTATGCGCTTATTTCTAGCAAATAAAAAAAAAGCCCCAAACCCCTGCTATATCTAGTTTTTATACTAATTTTATACCTTAGCACAGTGCATATGAAGAAAACTTAGTAATTTCAGACTGTGCTGCACATAAATAATGGATAAAGAGTGGTTAACTTTTCTAATTTACTCTGCACTCAGAGACCTGTCAGGCAAGATTTCATATGCAAATGAGAAGTGAAGTGGAATAAGTACCTAGATATAGCACTCTTTTGACAGAATTGCTCTGAATTTTAAAAGCCGCCTTCCTCTTTTTATGTTTAGTACACAGAGACAAATTAGAGGCTGCCTTTTACATCCCTGTCTATTTGATATCAGTACAAGTGATAAAAAACAAAAAAAAGAGAAGCCAGCTTGCTTCCCCTGCATATGAAATCATGTTTTATCTAGATGCCACAAAACCTTGAAGCTTACAGTGCCCTCAAACATCAATTATGCATTAAAACAAAGATGTGATTCTTTAAACCGAAAACTGTAAATTAGAGTATAGACTATGGAGATATGGATACAACTAGGAGTGAATGTTTAAAAATTATCACACCCTTTACAATTACCCTTTACACCCTGGATTTCACAGGCATAGGGAAATTTTGTACCTGCAGAACACTGCAGATAGAATTTAATAGGAGCTGCAAAATAATCAACTGGCCACAAAATCACTGTAAGCTAGGGGCCCAGAAGAAGGATGTTCTGGAAAATATGTGCCATGGGATTTTAGGAGATTCAGATGAATTTGGACTGTATGTGCAACTATATTTTATAATCAATAAGGATTTCATGAAGGGTCTTTCTTCTAATAGCTTAGTGCTTGAGTCCCCTGCTGGATGAAGACCAATGACCTGCAGTATGAGACCGATGTTCAAAGCAAGCCTGTTCTTCCTTTGCTATGCAGTGCTCTTTTTTTTCCAGCAGCGGAGAAATGGCCTGGGAGTCTGATCTCTCTGCTCAACCCAGATTGCTCCATCTCACAGCCGCACACTGCAAATGGCACAGTCTGAAAGCAGTGGAAAAGAAGACCAAGTAAAACCAGTCCTGGCCAGGGTCCCAGTTTGCAAGCTCAGCCTGTTTCAAAATGTTTCTGGGATGAACACTGCAATGAATTCAGTCTCCAAACCTATATGTATATAAGACTTTAGAACAGAGTATTTGTGTTCCACCTACTAAAAAGAAGATGATGTGTAGGTCCTGAATTCAAAGTTCAGATCTAAGGTTTACATTCATGCCTACTTATTGGAGATTTGTAAAATAATATATCTAAAATGGCATTTGGGTGATAGTTCTTTAGCCAACTGATTGCTATTTGTCTAAATAATAGGGGCTTATTCTTCTCTTACAAGTTTACTTGTGAAAATGGTGATTAAGAGAGAACAAAGCTTCATGATTGTAAGAAAGATTAGTGGTATGTAATATAATGTAAGTTTATGCAAAATTAGTTTTTAATGTCAAGAATGTTATAACAAGTCTGGCAAATAGATAGGGTGTCTGTCAATTAATTTAGACATTTAAAAAAAAAGTCTAAAATATTGTTTTAACTTAAAATTCTTTTTACTCTTCATTCAGAACTTTTCTTTTTGCAAACCTTGCAATTAAACCTTGTATCCATATTCAGAACAGAATATGCTGCATGTATAAAACTCTTACTTCCTAGCAACGTGACTAATTCTTAATTTTGCTACCCATGCTACTGCTTCCTCAGGAGGAAAAAGTCAAAGCATTAACGACGTTGTGCATGCAGGAGCTTAATGTACACTACTGAATGCTTTTATTAAGGCACTTAAAAATTATCTAATTACCAAAATTGGCACCAAATTATCACTGCTAGCAGGAAACAGCCCCAGGTTTTAGGAAATGCTACAAAAGCAAAGTCAGCACACGACTTTTATAATCTGTGTGATGTTACATGCATCGCTCTTTGTCTCACTAAGGGGGCAGAAATAGCAAGCATAAGGCACTGGACATGTACATTTTTGCTGTGTCCCCGTTCCTTTGGGAGTTCATAAACAAACAGATGAGGCTTTGCAGGTAGATAATCAGCCATGGAAACTCTTCTGCACACCTCCCAGCATGATGCCTTTTGAAGAGGGTATGTTTTCAGGGTGGCAGAAGATAACAGGATGAATTTCAAATTGCCACCTGCTTTCTACTGGCATCAGCTGTGGTGTGTATGCCTTTTGGGTCAATGAGTACATAAGGATCCAGCATAATGTTTTTTGCATACATGGGATTCCAAAAGGTCAGGTAATTCTTGGAAACATTTTTTTCTCACTTCATAAACTAGGCTGTCCACAGGTGAAAAACTCTTTTGAAATACAAGGCTTTCTTCTTGCTCAGCAAAGTAATTGGAATTTCTTTTCAGTGGCTATTAAATGTATCTATTTTACAACTTTTGTGTACCTGCAGCCTAATATTATGCAATCCATTTCATGAAACTTAAAATTACTTAATAGCCTTTTTGCTTATTTTTTTCATCTATTGCAATATGATACAGAAAAAAGCTAATGAACTATGGAGGGGTTTCCTCTTCAGGAGAAAAATCTCAGACTTCCTCTGAGAGCCAATTTTGGGATACTGGTATAATGATCTAAACACAGTTTAAATACACTTTTTGCAACAGCCCATTTCTGATGGAAGCCTAAGGGTCTGAAATATTGGCAGCACTATTTCCCCTGTGCTTAATGGTATAAAATCCCCATATAAAATAGGTTAAATATAGGTAGTAAAAGACTGGGGGATTTTTTAATTTCCCTTGAGACACAACTGCCTGTTCCTCAGGCCTGTTTGTAGTTTTGTCTGTGATTTGGAAGGAGTTCCACTGTGTAATGGCAGTAACTCCAGTCAAGACATGTTTAGGCCAAATTCAGGGAAACGTCCAAAAGGAACATCTCCTCAAAGGAAGGCAGGTTACAGCCACCCCTCCCCCCATTCGGNGGTGGAAGGTCCCCCGGTGGGGTTCTGATGTTCTGGTGTTCTGAACAAGTCCAGAAGAGAAGAAGGGAAAAAACTGAAGTCCCAGAAAAAAGAACCTCAACTCTCTGAAGAAACAGAGCCAAAAAGCTGACTGAAAAGCAAGAAGAAGTGCTTCCCCTGCTCCTCAGCAGCAGCAGTAGCTAATCTCTGTGTCCCTGAAACACAAACTGTCTTGAAAAGTTTGCTCAGTTTTTTTTCTCTGTCTCTTGCATCCAGTTTTAAAGGCTTAGAAAGGCTCAGGAATCATGTCTGGGCATAGAGCAGTGATAGGGGATACAACAGCATAAAGTCACCCCAAGACAACATGGTTTTGAAAAAGTATATACTCAGCAGTGTACTCCACAGGAGATGAATAACGAGCTGAAAAAATTTGGCTGTAGATAAAAAATGAGTGGTAAATTCATAGCTGAAAATGCTTACCAACCAGATGGAAAGGTTGCCATGAACATGTTTCCAAGGCAGTCTCCCCACTTGCACATTTTCTAAGGTATCATTTACCACTATAAGGCTTCTTTGACCATCAGTATGGGGTTTACAGAGTCCAGGCAGCTTAGTATGTATAATGGCAGTGATCCTAATAGGCCCATTAGGGGCTAGAGATACTGGGAATCACAGAGCATACCAACTCCACTGTGTGGAAGGTGAAGTGATGGACATGCTTGTTTTGCTAACTGAGCTGGATGTACTTGGGTGCCATGTCTAATTTAGTCAGAGATCAGACTAGTTCAATGTCACGAGTGCTAGAGCAGAGATTCAGACGTGACAGATCGCATGTACATGGGACTTACTAGTTCAAAGTAGTTGCATATTTGTTTCATGCATTGCACACAAACATCTTTTTAACCAGTCGGAAATACGGAAGCTCTGTCTTTTTGCATGTCAAATGTTAACATGCAACCTCTGAGGCGCACGGACTAAGCCCAGGCTTATAGCAAGGAAGACTGAAGGAGCTTTGGACTTCACAGGCTGGAATCTTCACCTCACTGGCATAGTTAAACACAAATGATAAGGAGATGACAGGCTGAAAAAGCTGAAACAGAGAGAAGAAAAAGAATGGAAACAAACATAAGGCCATTTTAAAAATGGTTCATCTCATTTACACACAGAACAGGCTGAAGATGTAGCTGTGACACAAGATGGTGCTCCAGGTAACCTGAACTACATTTAGTCAGGAAAGACAGTTTCTGTACATGGAAAATAGCAAAAAACCAACCCAAAAACTATTAATTTTTAATAACTTAATTTTCATTCAACACAGTTGGTTTCAGGATGCTGGAGGAGGAAGGGATGTTATTTCATTCTTCCTTTGAAGAGCCCAGGAGGTTTTTATCTGATTTATTTTTTTATTTCCCGTTGAAGACTAGAAAAATTTCTGCTGGTGTGAGGGCATGCTGTATAGCAGGACCGCCACAATCAGGGGGAGGAATTTTTTTTCTCTTCTCAACCTTAAAGCATTTCCTACAATTTAAATGTTGATATCACTTTTTAAATTTTACTTTCCTTGATATCTACACAGGACCTAAGTCACAATGTTCCCCTGAAGCTCCTGAAGTAAGATCTGCAGTGGTATCATTCCTACTGTATTTTCTTCCATAATTGTAAAACAGAGTTCTGCTTTTCAGTCAGCCAGACAGAACTTGTACCTGTGTGAATGGGAGCGATTCCACTAATTATGTGCTTCTCCCAGCACACACAATTTAACACAAGCACTAATCTACTAAACTTGTGGGAAAACAAAAACACAACAAAACATTGCAATTTTTCTAGAACTGTGTCTGAAAACTTGAACTTCACAAGAAAGCTGTAGATAAATAGGCAGATCATATTAGATTGTCAAATATTCCTGTGGTTGAAGTGAACAGTATTTAAAAATAAACCATTGAATACAGGTGTCTTTATGCCACTATTCCATAAAAACTGCAACTGGAAAATGGACAATTTGATCCTAAGAGTCCTTTGAGTGCTGAGGGTCAGGACAACAGCTCTATCCCCACAACATGTTCAGTTTGGCAAGCTGGGAAAAATCTATATCTATATTATTGTATTTTTTTATATGTTCCATTGCAAAAAGGTGTTACTTCCCATCCCACAAGGACAGCAGTATAAACATCATTCAAAAAAGAAAAAACAAACCACCAAAAAACCAACCAAAAACAGAACCAAAGCCAAAGCCAAAACCAAAACATGAAGAAACAGAAAAAATATCCTTTCCACTTAGGGAAAAAAATATAAAGCGTTTTTAATCTGCCTTACTTAACATTACAGAAAAAGTAAACCGAGTATAAGAAAAGAAAATATTGTTTGTTCTTACAGTGACATCTGGTTTAAAAACACCTTCAAATATCATCTCTGACAGCTGTTCGGTTTCTTTACCTGAAAGGCAATAATTTGCCTTATTGTGCAATCCATTAATGGCACTGTTAGCTAGTAAGCACAAATTTGTAACGTGGAATATTCAGAGAAGTTCTCTGTAAGACATCTATGATGAGAGAGGTCCTATGGTCTAGGCTTTCTATCTTCATTCAGGTTGAACTGTCATTTTTATGCTTTATCTTCACAATGCAGTTTCAAAGTTTTAAGCTTACAGATGACTATATGTCCTAAGTGGCTAAGATAAACTACTGAATGATACAGTCTTCTGGGCACAGGAGAAAGGAAAAACAGTATATTTATTTATAGAATGAATGAAAATGTGAAGTGTTTCCTGAGGGGCTCAAGTTTTCTGAAATTACATACCTGGGAAAAATCAGAGGGAATCATTTTAAATGCTTCTAAATGCTAAGATGCTAAAAATAAGTTTATTTATTTAATACTTTTCCTGTGTGTCTCATTAAATTCTCTGCTAATTTTAAATAAATCCTAATGACCATCTGCAACATTTATTTATTTTTAATAACCTTGAAGGATATGTTTCCTTTTTGGCCTTACTTTCAAACTGCTCCAAACTGTTGAGTTGCATTTTTAAGTTTCTTTTTATTGGTCATCCTAAAATAAGACTTTGAGGCAGACTTCTCTAATTATGTGGACTTGAGTCAGATCATGGAGGCTTTTCTTATGGCTTTGTACAAGAATTTGTTTATCAGCCTTGACATAAACTGGTAATTGCCATAATTTTCAGTGATAGCCTGTAAATATCTGATCAGATTTCCCAGGAAAAAGATTGCTTTGAAATCCTTTTCTCAGGTGATGTACTAAAACCTGCTAGATTAAGCTTCAATACTGTAGTAAAAGCATAAATCAAAACAAAGAAAATTGCACTCTTCTTGTGCCCTGGAAAGTGAATTTTCTATTAGTTAATGATGAGACAGTGAAATAACATAGGCTTGTATCAAAACTGTTTAGGCACATCAGTGTCTTACTGAGAAAGACATATTATTTAAATTGTCATAGAAGAGTTTACTTCTGCACCATTTCCTTAGAGCGAAAAAATGTTAACAAAAACATTGGTAACATTTGTTATGTTGTCTTCTCTTTGGAAGGAGAGATTCTAAATAAGTATAGATTTAGGCAAATACTGAAATTAAATATGTAATTTTACATAATGTTTAATACATAAATATGAAATACAAAAAATATGTATTTCATTTAAAAAGGAAGTTTATCAAGTGTAAGGTTTGAAGTTTCTCTGAAGTCCTGCTGAATCAATAATGGAGCAAGTGATTTGTTCTCAGACACCAGGATGCAAGAACTGCTACAGGACTTCCAGGTCAGGTCAGATTATGGTGAAGGACATAACAAGAAAGCATCTCTTAGCAGGTTACATTACCAGTCTTCACACATAAAATAGTCTCAGTTAACCCCCAGGATAGTGCCTTTTCCTTATTTCCTCATTAGAAGGACCCACATGTTTCTCACCTTAGATTCTAACAGCTCAGTTTCACATCACTCTTTGCTCTACTTAGAGCAGATTCCTTGTTGCTGCTGTGGTCATGCTGTCTGGCCACTAAGGCTTGTCTCATATGTGCCTCCTTCTCTGAGGGAAAGCCTTTAACCTATGTCCCCCCAGGTTTGTGAGCTTGACCTGAAGTGCCACCTCTGCCCTGTTCTACATCTCCTGTCACCAGCCACGCTGGGGGTGCACAGGGAAAGGAACCTGGTTGTCATCTTTGCCAGAGCTAAGATGAGAAATGTTGCCTACACTGCAAAACAATGAAATCTCTTTGATTCACTTTCTCCTGAGATATCCAAAATATGGGATATTAAAATTTTATGCTTCCAGAACTTAGAAATCACATAGGCTATAATTATTTTACAGAAATGCTTTAGAACTTCAACAGTAGGTAAAAATATATACTGTAAGTTGCATTAAATACCATTGAAATGAGAACAAGGATTACCTCTCCCTGAGACTGAAAGGTGGATCATTTAAAACACACCTTAGTAGTAAGATAAAATCATATTTTGTGTCAGATCAGAACTTTGTGCTATAGTGGATGAGGAGTTTCTCAGGGACTGATACACCACGTGTAGCGGGGAGTAACAGCTGCTCACTAAAAAGAAAGTTTCAGTTGGCTCAGTTTTAAAGGAACTTAAACAGGCAATACATAAAGTTTTTCTTTTAGCAAGTATACAGTGTGAACCATCTCTTGGGAAACAAAACTAATTTGCTGTCACAGTCAAGTGATAAATATAAAGCACAATGAAGCGGTTTCCAATTTTTGTCTATATCTTGAGTTTTTAACAACAGAAATATTTAAAGAAAAACTCACTAGAATTTCAGTTAGAAATATTTTTATAACATGCTTTTTTATCATATATAGAAGTCTACTGAAAAATTCCTTTCTGCTTAAGATGCAGCAAATATTAATCACTACCACCCTCCTTCACAGAAAAAATATAATCAGAATTGCAGAATCATTCAGGCTGAATGGGACATCCAGAAGCCATCCTCCTGCTTGAACCAGGATCAATAGCCTCTTCACAATTTCTGCACTATAAAAAGTCCTTTCTGTCTATAAACATGCTTAAGGGTGGGATGCCCCCGTTGTCGTCACTGCCCCAGAACGGTCTTTACGGATTGGGGTTGTCCTGTGCAGACCCAGGAGCTGGACTTAACGATCCTCGTTGGTCACTTCCAACTCAGTATAGTCTATGATTCTATGACTAGGAAATACCAGTGCCTTAGAGTATGATTGCTATGAACTCCAAATATCCTATCTGCCGGTCCATATGAGCTCCTCGTAATTAGCATTTATCCCACAGTAAACATGAAGGGTAATATCATCCCTACATTCTAAAATACTGAATATGTATGCTAACTCTATTTGCACTATTTAGGCAAATTAGAGCTATTATGGAAGTATACCTAAAGCATCACTAGTGCTTAATTTGTTGCTGAAGGCAATTAGAGTTTCTTTTAAATCTGTAGGAAAAAATAGACATTATATTTCTAAATGTGCTTCGGAGTTGTATCCAGAAGTGATACAATCATCAGTAATAGTATCTCAGAGTCAGTTGTTCCATAGACAGGGATAAGGGAGCATTCCCAAGAGTTTACTCCATCATTCTCACTTTGCCTGAACTCTGGCCCAGTTCTCCAGCCTTCAAGTGGTGGTCAGCTTGAGAGACTGAGGACTCCTTCCTCAAATCAGAATTGAGGAACCCATTCATTTTTCAGACTTCAAAGTTTGCTTCAGTGTCTCTCATAGGGGTCTGAAATCTTCTGATGAGTTGAGGGAAGTGTATTCAGTGAATCCCTGTAAGTGTGTTTCCATAATGGGCTGTGGAGCCTAGATGAGAAATTCTAGAAGCTGGTTGGGTGGGAAAACCAGGAGAAGTCATATCTAGTAGTATTTAAGCTGTATGTAGCTACAGTTGAAGTTCAGTAGAAGTTCTTTTTCCCTTAGGGATATCACTTCCTCATTTGGGTTATAAAGAGGCCTGAGGGGATATCCCATCTCAGCAAACAGGATATCAAACAGAAAGCTATAATTCTTAGCTTTTGTTTCCACCATGCTATTTAGTGCCTTCTTAAGATGGAGCAAAAAGAGAACCTTTGCAATTTGTGTGAAGAATAAGGTTTCTTCAAGGTGAACTTTATGCTGAAAACAAAGTTCATTCAACAATTACATTGATTGGTATTCATCCAGAAAGTATTGATAGAATGACTGAGTCAGTCATCCCCTCAGTAATGTGACAAACAATTGGACTAAAAGATGTACAGTCACTTACTTAAATGTTCTTTTCTGGCTCATAGCATTACATCAGAAAACACAGACTCTCTTGCCAGTTCCTGATTTTGGCTGGAACAGACCAGGAAGATCCTGAGTGAAAGAGGAAATGTTTCCATTTGTATTTCTGGTATTATCTGTTAGCTAGAGCAGGAACGTTTCCTTCAAAGGCTTCTTTTGATAACACACTGATGTTTTATTTATTAAGCAGTGCTTGTCCCAAGTCCAAGCATTTCTCAGTTTCCCATGCTCTTCCAGTGAGTAGGTGCATGAGAAGCTGGGAGGGAGCATGGCCAGGGCAGCTGGCCTGAACTAGCCAGAGTGATATTCCATGGCACACATTGTTGTGTTCAGTATTTAAACTGGGAGGAACTGATGATCACTCCTTGGCTAATGGCTGCAGTGAGTGGGTGGTGAGCAAATGTATGGTTCATCACTGTTTGTATTTCAATCCATAAGTTTTACCTTTTTCCAGTTCTTTTCTCCATCCCACCAGGGATGAGCGGGCAGTGAGTGAACTCTTCCGTGGTCCTTAGTTGCCAGTTGGGGGTAAATCACAACAAAAATATATACTCTATAATATTTAAGAAATAGCTATAACTTGAAGCAGTATTACAAGTCAATTTCGTGCTTTTGTTCTGCTTTTTTAATTGCTAATTTTATTAAATGGCTTGGGTTAATATTTCTGTGATGTTTTTCTGTGACAGGAAGCTTTCAAAATCTCTCATGCACTTCAGGGTGTTTGCTTGCTAAGTTTTTTTTACCTTGGCCTAATTTCAGTCTTTTTTTAGTTTGTTTTTTAACAAGAGTAACTGTATGTTGAAAATTCGTTAATGACCTTGGCAGATATTAATTAAAGACAGTTTAATGGCTCTCAGGAAAAGAAGACCTTGACCAATTTCTTTGAGTCCAGATGAAATTGCAAATGAAGAAGACTGGTGTGTATTGGTGAGCAGAACTGGGAGAATCACATGAACAGTATTAGTCACAGATGAGACTGACTGAAATACGAAAGAAAACATACAAAATCATTTCAGAAAATTCATTCTATCATTATTTTATTTCACTCATGGTTCTCAAAGAAAACATTTACATTATTAACTAGAAGCATCTCTCCTAGTTCTACTAAAATATTTATTCCAGGTTTGAGTAGGTAAACATGACAACATGACTCTGAACAAGAGGTGAGGAGGGGAATAAGGCATTGTTGGGTCCAGAGAAAGTACAGCTGTACCATCAGAGACTTAGAGCAAAAAGCATCTGGCTAGAGAGGAGTGAGATGTTTTACAGAAGATGAAATAACACATACCCCAGTCATGAAAATGCAGAAAGCTCTCTGAGACAGACAAAGTTTTAAATGTCAGCAGACGGATGACATCACAGTTGAGAAAGTCAGGAAGGAAAGATTCTTGTGGGAGAGATTAAGAGAGATTTTAGCCAAGTAAAGCTTCAGCTGACAGAAAATTTATACAAAATACTTCCAGAAGGCAGACAAGATGGTTTTGGACACAATTCAGCTACTAGTTGATCTCATAGATAGTTCTCATTTGGAGATATTAACATGAAATGATGTGAGACAAGAACTGGTTCAAGGACAGTGGCCCGTGAAACGGCTGCAGAAAATACAAGGGAAGTAAAAAAGATCTTTAAAATATTCCCTATAATAAAAAGGAGAAAAACTAAAAGAAAAGGCAAGACCAGAGTTCAGAAAACTCTCTGTGTTGGCAGCAAACGAGCTATGACACACAAGGGTATAATGTCAAATGGCAGAGATCTGCAGATAGTACATGCTAAAAAGGAAGGAAACAAAAAAGGACAGTACCGTAAGATGCAAATATGGTAAACCTTAACTAAGACTCCAAAACATTTTTAATTAAATCCCTTCCTATGTAACATAATTGTAAATTCACAAAATGTTATACAACTCGAATTCGATGTACTAAGTGCACACACAATATCAGGTTGTAAAATCTCCCCTACATATTCCACATTTTCATCTCTTATTTGAAGTATCATTCTAAACTACAACCGTACAAAAATTATATCAATAAATAGCAATCTCTCTTTCACTGTAGGCCAGTCATGCTGAAATAACCACTCTAGAGAAATATATACAAGTCCACTTAGTCACGTTTCCTTCCTAGTGTTGGTAATCTCATCCTTCTGAACTAGGGGACTTTTGTCTGTAGTATAAAGCTACCACAGACTTAACGTGTCCATTCTTCGCATTGTCAAAGCAGTTTGGAAATAAAGAAAAATTTTGACAGTGGTGAGAGAGTTAATAAAAATAGGTTTAATGCAAGTTATGTGGTGTCATAATGAAGTCAGAAAAAATAAAACTGATGATGATGGAGGAGAGAAAGAGGAATGCTGTATGTATTCCTAAATGTATTAGGAATGAGATTTTATATTATCACTCAGTTTGGGTTTGCTTCTTTAGCCAAACACTTGGGGTCAAGCTACATGATGATAAATGGGAAATAAATGAATGCTGCTGGACTGCCAAAATGGTACCTTTGTTTCTCTTTTTAGACTGCTGTTTTGTTCTGTCAGTTGTGCTTTCTGTTGCATATATAATGGATTTGCAGAAACAGTTGACAAATAGCTGCAGGATTAGATGGGAACAGCAGGTGCCTATTTTTCTAGTCTATATAAACCTTATTCTCAGAAAAACTTCACACTTCAAGAAATAATTAACACTGCATGTCACAGTAAACCATAAAAACTGAGCAGAAATTATCACAGAATCAACAATGGCCTTTACCTGAACACATCTGAAAGCTTAATCAATTTACAATTCCCTTTGGTTACAGCAAGAACAGGCAACTGGACCACTGTCTTCCCTTGTGGCCAAGTTACTTCTGCAGAAGCAGTTTTCCATTTTCTGTTTCTCCAATTCAGCTTGCTTTTGTATGAAATCTGCTCAAATCTCTAGCAAGAAATTTTTTTCCAAACCTTTACTCCCTTGGCTGTTGCTGAGTGCCAGACTGTCTTACTCCTTTCATTATTCGGAATAGCTGAGTACAATACAGTAATGGCCACGGGAACTCACAAAACATTACCACTATGTCTGAATGAAGAGTTGTTTAGGAGCTCTTGTAGATGGATGCACTTTGAAACACTCCACAGTGGTAAACAAAATAGTTTAGATGAGAACTGAAGTTACATTTTCAAATTCAGTCTTTAAACTTCCAAAATAAATAAAATTAATGTTGTAAAGATACATCTGCTCTCAACTCAGAAATGTATTTATATGTGCACACGTGTCTTTGTACACATGGTGTAGATACATATGTACATGCAGATAAGGAATGAAAATAATGCCTTGTTACATACTTTTTCAATTGACTTAATGCAAAAGAAAATATTTACAATACAGTTAACAGAGACCAAGATCTACCTCATACAAAGATGAAAAATTCAGTTAACTGGATTTCCTGCAGAAAATACAGATTTATGATTAGCAGATAATTCATGTTAATCTTTAGAGGCCAACGTGATACTCTTCTTTGGGACACTCACTTTTATATGGCTTCCTCTAACATACGAATGCATCAATTTAATTGCACATTACCTGTCTGTTTCTCTTTAGGCTACTGTAATTGATGTTAGCAAAAAAATCTAAAACTCCAGTTATACTCAAATACTCACAATTGTCATGAGCTCTGATTTTTTTTTACTAGACACTCTACTTCTCTTATTACTAAATAGAGCAAAGCTTGCTGATTATCCCCTTCTGTGCCAGAATGCAAGGGTTTAGTAAACAAAATTTACTTGCTTATCATGTTGTCTAAGAATCTGTTAGCCAAATGAACATAACAACCAAATGTAAAACTGTGGCACAGATCAGGATAAACTGAAAGTGCTAAAGTATGCCCCTTATGAGACTGTAAAATTTTATAATTTTGTATAATATTTTATGATTGACTTACCTGTGATCCTCTAAGTTCCTGGGGGACTTCCTCAGTCACTTTCCCTGTCTTGTATTGTTCATCCCATTGTCTTGTCATGGGATATTTGTATGTGCGTGAACAGCAAAAGTGATATTTGTCTGTGGTTATCAAACAATCACAGAACAAAATTCACATACCCAAATTCCATCTCCTCCTCTTTAAAAAGATGAAGTTGAGCACAAAGGAGTAAGGTTGGCAGTTTGATTGCGTGATGTGTTCTGCTTCACACTATGAATCATCCATCATCTGTCATCCATCTTGGGGAACTTGATGCTATGCCCTTTACTTTTATATATATCCATAGGTCACAAACTAGAAACTAGACCTAGCCTTATATTAATAAAGTACCCTTCTAAAGAGGTGTTTATTAAAACAAAAACAAAAACACCCCACCAAAACCAGCAAAAAAATTCCGTAGTTTTGGAAGCAGATGATGTGATGCCAATTCAGAATATGTCTTATACCCTAACATTAAATTCGAAGTTTATAATTTAATTATATATTTTAATTATAATTAAAAGGAATGGGGATTACCACATACGGCTTCAAAGAGAAAATCTGTGATAGGAGAAAACATTACAGATGTTTATTGACAGAAAAATATGTTTTCACTAGTGTGAACCTGAAAGGGAGACAGTAGTGAAAGTTACTATCCTGTTCATGCAGCTGAAAAGTTATAGAAGTTAGAAGTGGCCAGAAAAGGACTGTAACAATCCCAATTTTGCTTTCACTGAGAATCAGTACCTTATGCAATATGAGGCCAAGAAGTGACAAGTTCATAACCTTTAAGTACTTACAAAGGGAAAATACCATTGAACACAAAAAAAAAAAAAATTATAGAATTGTTGAAAAATGAAGCTGTACAAACTCAAACTAAAAAAACAGTGCACCATTCTGGCGCTAAGAGTAAAAGGTCACTGTGAATAGGAGAGCGTTCGGTAATAGAAATCTAAAAACCAAAAGCTGTTCTCCTTCAAAGGACCACCTGTCATTGTGTCTGAAGCCGTGAACCTGACCCCAGCAACCTGGTGAAATTCTGCAGGTATTAGACAAGATGTTTGAATAGAAGAAATTCAGCTCCTTGTGCATATTTGAGAGCCTCATCTTTCCTACCAGTAGTCCCGTCAGAATATTTTGCTTTTTCAGCATAACCTTTGCATTGCCTTATCTAAAATAAATGTTTTAGCGATTATGTATTTAAACTGTAGAATTATGGATTATTAAGTGTGTGTTCAAAGAAGTCTGTCATTTTAGTAGTTTTTCTGGCTTAGTACATTTTTATGCATAACCATTAACCTACTTGCTATCTTACACCTTTTTCTTTAAAATTCTGAGCAGTCTCTTACTTTGTACTAGCTGGATACAAGCATCCTGATGATGAAACTGTGCAAGAGTGAGTTCTACTTTTTCATTTAAGGCAAACTTTTATCCTAACCTCTGTCATCTCAGCCAAAGGAAGGTTTCAGTCAGTTTTTAAAAATAGTCTCTAAGAGAAAATTCTTTCACAGATCAAAGGAAAACAAACAACAATCACCAGAAAAGGAGAATGTGTGCAATTATACACATATTTAATATTCAATTTTTATTCACTGGCACCAGTAAAATGGGGTTATTTTTTTATATGAGTAGATGTAGCTAAATGCTTCTTGGGGTTTCATAAGACTTTTTAATTTAGGTGGTGCATGTGTCTGTATATATGATTAAATGTATTTGTGTGAAAGACTTTATACTTCATTGTCACTATTCAAAATGGCTTACAGCTAGATCAAAGGAAAAAACCCCAACATTTGTGTTACAGGATTGAGAGGAGGTCAATGCATTACAGTTTTATTTATTTTCACTTTATTGCTTTGCTTTTAATATTATTCACTAGCAATGCATGGAGTTGTACTACCTTGCTGCACCAACGTATTTTGTGACCATACACTGAAATATAGGAATATTTTCTTCCCTGCCTGCAGCTCATTGGTGATCTTCCAGATTAATTTTGAATTATTTTTAGACCTAATTTTTTAAGATGTTATCCATAATTTAAATCAAATCAGACCTGTCTTCGAAGATGTCATGGGACATCTTCTGATAGCATAAGGGAATATAATACTTTTTTTCTCATACCTTTTAAAGTCTTTCATTATATTTCTCCCATTCCTTTTGGCACTGTATTAAAATCAGTCTCAACCAAAGTTTAGCATTATTTGAATGAGAGAAAAATGGACTGGACAGTTCTACCTTATGTGGGTAATAATAATACTGGTTATGAGACTGTCAGAAATATGAACACAGAGAAAGTTAGAAAAAGACCAAGATAGTGTAGAGGAATGAAGCTCAGCCATGGAACATCGGAGGCACTGTCTTAAGTGCATATATTTTGTGATCTGAGAAAATCCTACACATCTGCTGTTTGAATTTGACCTTTCATCATGTTCCAACAACAAATATCAATAAATCGAAAAGCACAACTGCACTGAAAGTGTGTTACAAGCAATTTTCATTATGAAGCTTTTTGTCAAAACTGTTTAAATAGTGAAAGTTAAAAGTAAGGTTTGATTACTTGCTTTTTTTAAAAAATTACAGAACATTATTAAATGGGTCTTAGAGTTGTAGCTTTTAGACAACATTAGAATTAGTACTGCGAATATCACTGGTCTTTCACACTAGAACCAAAGTGTCATCATCTATGTTTTTTCTTAGATTTCCTCTTTTCCTGAGAGCTAGAAATTTTCAAACACCAGTAAGGACTGCTACTGATCTGTGTCCACATGAACTTATTTGCTGAGAAATCTGATTCAGAAGCCATTTAGTTTTCATCATAAGTGCAGAATTGCAACATAATTATTCACAGTGATCGCAGAATCACAGAATTACCAGGCTGGAAGAGACCTTCAAGATCACTGAGTCCAACCCATGCCCTAA
This sequence comes from Gymnorhina tibicen, assembly GCA_013399875.1. NCBI lineage: Eukaryota > Metazoa > Chordata > Aves > Passeriformes > Artamidae > Gymnorhina > Gymnorhina tibicen. The sequence goes on along the minus strand of VXAZ01001368.1, from coordinate 200,831 downwards.
CACCACCTCAACTAAACCATGGCACTGAGTGCCACATCCAGCCTTTTTTTAAACACATCCAGGGTGACTCCACCACCTCCTCAGGTACATGGTTCCAGAACTTTATCACTCTTTCAGTAAAAAACTTTTTCCTGACATCCAACCGAAATTTCCCTTGGCACAGCTTAAGATTGCTGGTAAAGAATGATAAAGAATCTTTTTGTAGTCATGTCAAATTTATTTTAAACTCATGGCAGTTCATTCTTCCTGGTGTCAGTCTACATCACTTATCACTGCCGACAGTTTGGATCAGTGCCATTGATTGACCATCACTGACCTTTGAAAAGGTAACCATAGAATTTAAAGAAACTTAATTTCAGCACAGTTTTAAGTAAAATATATGCATGTGTCTTATTTTTTTGAGATATACACCAGATAAGATGAAGGATTTCTCTCAGGCATCCAACTCGAACAGCTAGAAGTGCTTTCCATGACGTTCTGTATAACCAACTATTACTGTCAGAAGTGTTCAGTTTATAACTTTTAGCTAATTATGAATTAAATAATGCCCAGTTTTACTGACTATACAAGATGGATGGAAAATACTATTTTTCACCTCCAAGTCTCTTTAATGATTACAATTCACCTTTTCCATTTTCTATTGCTTTAGAATTAGCATTTAGTCAATGCTCAGTTGACTGATATTTTGCTTCATAATTAGAAACGGCTTTGCTTAATGGTAATCATCCTGTTACATTTGATTGGTAACAAGGGGAAACAATGTATATAAACTGCATAACTGAAGAAATATATACAAATTCAAATTAATTTAGACTATTTTTCCCAATGAAGATGATAAAATTCAGTGTCTTTTCAGTATCCATAGGGATTTGATTTCTGGAAAGGTTTAATTCGTGGAGTAAATAATTCCAGATGTAAATAATTCTCTGTGTAATAGATACAAAGGTACTGCATAATGAGTCAAATTTATTAATAATGCCAGCAGTAAAGATACAGTGAATTTCTCAATCTTTATTTTATTTTTTAGAGACATAAAGAAATTTTGCATCTCACATCTCCTTTTTGAATCGCTAGTAAATTTTTTGTATTAGCAAATTAAACTAAGTAATATTCAGGATTTTTTCAGTGATAGAAAGCCCATTAAGATTTACTTTATCTAAATGATCATTTTGCATATTTTAATTCAATCCACTATCCTCAGCTATATCCAGTTCACCTACTTGATCTTTTAAATCAAGTATCAGAATGCATGATTAACTGAAATCAGTCCTTGACCTCCTGTGTGAATCTCCCAAAATGAAAATCTAAGCCTGTATGTTGCCTTTGAACTTTTATGATGCCACCTAGCTTATTTCAGGATTGAAATTACAGGGAATACATTCAAAGCTAATTATAAAGTCATTCTGAGACAGAACAGAGACAACCAAACCAGATGGAATCCATTACCAATCATACTCCTGAGACTGTCTCGCATTATTAAAATGTATAATATTTCCATGTAGTGGTGTGTGTTTTAATCCGTTTCTGTCTAGGTACCAACACTAGAGCCTCTTCTATGAGCTCCTTCTGGAGGTTAACTCTGCTCATTGCAGAAATAGGTCTTGTCATTCTTGACTTTTTCATCTGAGTTAAATGGACAGTCCAAAATGAATTTGAAGATAATAGGATGCTTAAAGAGCAACAAAACTCCAGAAAAAATAATTCTGGATTTATTGAAATGAAAAGAAATATGTTTAACAGATAATAGAAAAAACAATAGTACTTTGGATAAATCGAGAAAGAAATTGTTTTCCATTTGGAAGCCCCAAGGAAAAATTTGGAGTAAAAAACCATTCCTTATTAACATGCTTGCTTCTCCTCCCCTTGCTTCTTTCATCTAAAGGAAGAGAAAGATTAGGGAAAGAGGACAGTAAATGACACAAAGGTTTTGAACTTCTGGTAAGATTTAAAATTCATTTGGGCAGACTGAAAGGCATGTCACCATTTCTTATTCAGACAGAAGTGTTCTTAACCATCCGCACTCCAAACTAAACCACAGACATTATCAGGTTGTGAGTACAACCTAATATATCTCACCTCCCATCAAGGCTGTACAGTTGAATATTACCCGAGCCACTGTTAAATCAGTTCCAGAGCTAGCTTGGGTCCACTGGTCCTAGGGCTCGTGGAGGGGTCTGTTTACCTGCAAAACTCTACATAAACATAATAGCACAGGAATAGGACTAGATATCTGTATAAATGAGAAATTTCATCAGTATGAAATAACTTCTATTAGTTTGAAAAATTATTGACATCAGATTTGAAACTAAGTATAAAATTGCATGTTTAATCAATTAGTACGAAACTTAACCAACGTGTTTACAGAGATATTGATTATTCTCATTTATTGTTTTAAGTTTCATGCTGAAGAACAGGCTCACAGGACTGAAGATGTGGAAAATAAGATTTATAATTTATAAATTAAGATAATGATGTCTTAAATTTCCTGTCTCAACATTATGTTACTCCCCATTGTACATCACTCACACTTGAGCAAGTCCCCTGGTTCCTGCTGTCAACTTATTGGAGAAAGTCAAAGACCTTCACGTTGCTTATTTTGATCTATAGTCCATTTTATCCAAAATTCATACTGTGTATACTTTACAAATTAGATCATTAGTTAAAGAAATGGAGAAGCAATTTATCAAATACTGTAAAATAACACAGTAAATTCTAAGTGAGTACCTGCTAAAAAAATCACTGGTGGAAGGGCATAAATGGCACTAGAAGTTGATCCCATTTAAACAGAGAGTTGGAGGTTAGTCCCTTTTCTTGAAGAATAGGTACAGTGGACTCAGGATTCCTAAGGCTCATATTTGATTCAACTGTGAAGTCTTTATTTCTAGGCAAGTCTCACCATGTAGACATAGCATAGAAAAATCTGCCTCCTGCTCTGGTGTGCAGTGCCTGCCCTCAGGAAAGGGTTTAGAGTTCTGAACAAGTGGGTGGAGATGCTCACTGTGATTTCCCAGCTGAACTTTTCTATTTAGATCCATCTGATATTTCCTGCAAGCCAGCCTGCAGCAACACCCTCTCCAGCTGCTGAGTTGCAGTGCAATATCTTCTAGCCTTTGTGTGGGTAGAAAAAGTGCCTCATTTAGAAGTCATAACCCAAGGTGCACCTTCAAACCTGGCTGACCTCATGTGGGATCACTTCAGCACGAAAAGCCCTCACACCTGAAAGCAAGGGGAAAAAACCCCAACCCTAAAATTTGTCTTCAAGGAGGAAATTTTCTAACATGGTAGTTTTTTTCCAAATTACATCTGGGAAAGTATGTTATAGCTGCCCCTAAAAAAACTACAAGAGCACTCAGGTTGAGTTGGTTTTTGTTATCAACTCTTCAAATTCTTAGCTCTTTATTCATCCAAGTTGGGGACGTGTAATACTAAACAGGAATCCCATAGTCCTGGGTTTCAGTTTACTTTAAATTTCTGCGGATGAGATGACTCACCAGCTCAAGGTGCTTCTCCACCCACTGACCATAGCAGGGATGTAGATGAACTAGCTCAGTCTAGAAGCCTCACTCTTAAATAGCAAACCTAGGAAAGATGAATCCAAACTTGACTGCACTGAGGCATATCTAGAAATTTCTCCTAGATCTAACACTGGATGTGCTAAAACAGAGAGTGAGGAAAAAATATTTTAGCAGTAGGTATGAATCAAGTTATGCTCTGTAAATACTAAAATTATTCTTAAAAGTAAGAAAGCTTTCTGTGTTTTAGCAATACAAAAATAATTATTCAGCTAAAATGGCATGAAAATCAGCTGGTTTCTCTTGTTGCATATTACTGGAGTTCTCATTTACGAACTTTAAAATGAATGTGTGCAATAAAACAGACCAACTGAGCAGAGTTCAGTATGAGGTCTATGACAAACAGATCCCTTACCCTTCTTATGAAGCAGATGGAAGACAGGTAGCACTAAAAAAGTATTAATAGGGCAAACTAACAGATTAATGTGGTAAAATTCCTGCACTTGCAGCACTAATGTGTTTATTGGCAGAGATGCAAGTATGCCTGTAGCCTCTCATTTTCCCAGAGCATAACTGATTTAATGCTGTCATGTTGCTCAGGGTAACAGACTCCCACCTAGGAGTCCTCCCACGTGACAAGATCAATGGGACCCTGGAAGTTACAGCTGAAAGAAATTATAATGTGCACCAAATTGTTGGAGCTGATAAAGAAAACACATTTGCCCTTCATGTATTTTTAAAGAGGTTCTTTTTCATTATGACTTGTAAATGGCTCCTCTGTGAACTGCACAGATAAAATTAAAAGAGGCTTTTTTCCCCCCCAGCTTTTGGAAGTCTGCATGTCTCCTGTCCCAAGGATGTCAATATTTCAGGATTATAGATTAAGCTAGTGCACTTCCCTGCTTGAGTCAAGGTCCAGTATAACTGAGCAGCCCCTGACAGATGTTTGTCTCCTATGTTAATTGTAAAAACATTCAGCAGAGAGATTCAACAGCTTCCCAAACAAGCTTGATCCCATTTGACAATCCTTACAGTTAGAAATGGTTTCTAATATTTTACCTTATTAACTATTGAAGCAAATTTAAACTGGTTTTGGTTTTGGTTTTGGTTTTGGTTTTGGTTTTGGTTTTGGTTTTGGTTTTTTCCTTGTCCTGTGGACTACAACTGTGGAATGTCAGTCATTACTGTTTTCTTTGTTAACATTTCACATATTTGAACTTTTTTATGGTCCTTGCTCTGATTTCCTTCTTAATGCTATTTTCCTACCTCTCCCTCTGCAGCCTTAACAATCTCATTCCTCAATTCAGATAATTTCCAAGTTTCCTTTCTTACTGATTTTCCCTGAGTTTGCATTAATTCATTGAAAAATGTTTGAAACTGTTCTTATATACCAGAAAGAACTTGGAATATAATAATTACTGTCTTAACAGTAACCCAATGACATCTGGCTTTAATGGAAAAAGAAAATAAGTTGGAAAGATGTTTCCAGAGTTTGTAGCTCTCCACTTTAAGATTCTGTAACGTTCTGTTCAGCTACTTAATTCTCAATTTGTGGTTATGGCTTTGATTTTCTTTCCTGAGTGTGATATCTCCATTTGATACTAAGAAAAATCATCTTACTGGTATCACCATTTCTCCAGTTTACCCATGTCATTTGAGTTCAAATCTGATCCTTCAGAGATTTTTAAACTTTTTGCATCTAAATATTATACAGAGATTTTATAAGCATGGGCCCTATTTTATCATCCAGATAAACCAGATCTGTCCTGCTTTGACAACAAGCCATTGATAACTACACTGAGAATGTTGGTTTCCAACTTGCCCACTGCAGCGCTGGATAGAACAATGTCCAGAGGGCTGCTGGGATCAAGATACCGCACTCATCCCTCTGGAATTCACAGACCAGTAGTCTCATCAAAGGATTACACTGATCTGACATTATCTGCTCTTGACAAATTCATATTGGTGGGTTGTTAAGACCTCTTAGGTGAATAACCATGTTTCTGCACAGTTTCAAGAACCAAAGTTAAGTGAACTGTTCCGTAAATACATCACTCTTGTTTTCTCCATCATAGTAAGTTTTATCCAACTTGAGCACGTCTTATCTCTGCATCACAGATATACAGATGTACTATGTACCAGATGTACCTGATGTGCTGGTATTAACAATAAATACAGTATCAGGTCAAAATTGAACATTTCTTTCTGAAGCGTTAAAGCAGAAAAAAACATTGATGAAATTCTTTGTCCCACCCATTATATTTTCAGGCTTAGTCAAATAAAAAGGTTTTTTAAAAAAATGATATATTTATTAAAGCATTTAAAAATAACTTTTATTTTTAAATATTTTTATTTATGTTTTATTTATATTTTATTATATTTTTATTTATGTTACCAGCTGAAATGCTTTCTGCATGTTAGCCTTCAGGATTTTTTTTCACACCTACCCTGTTTTCTGTATTATTTTCTAGAATATGCATCAGAACCTCACGTTAATCTTTGATAGCTTTAACATTGCATTTCTAATGGCTGTGGTAAAATGAACTTACTCTGCCGTATCACCCTGATCATGGTGGCAGCAATAAATAATTAAAATATTAACCTGTTTCTATTATAATGTAACTACTCTGAATTTTTTTTTTACACTCCAAATATTATCAGCAATAAAGTTTCCTTGGTGTAAAGCACGGTGAATATGAGTCAGGAATCCCCCTTTGAAGTGATTTATGCAAAACATGTACTGCACTGCATTAGCAGGAGCACAAACAGCTGACCAGGATAAGTGATGATTCCCCACTCTCTATCTCTCCTGAGGTTGCACACGCAGTGTCATGTGCTGTTGTGGACTCCTGGTACAGCAGTGGTGCATTTAAAAACTCAAATGATTTTGCTGTTTGTGGAAGGCCACAAAAAGGTTTAGGAGATAAAACTGCGTGATGTAAAACCAAGAAAACCCATTCATGCTTAGGTAAGCCTCAGCAGGAACAGACATTGAAAAACAAACGATGGCAAAGTCTCAACCTCACTTGGTGCTGAAATGGAGCAATATGTTAAATTCTAGTTTTAAAAGGGAGTAAGTAATGAAATGGTTATCAATCTAAACCCCGGAACATTTTTGAAATTACTTAAATGACTTTCCTATAATAAATCTTAATATACCTTTAGTAGGCTACAGTTTTAAAGTTTTTATCCCACACAGAACATTGAAAATAATGGTCCCTTGTCATCTGGGAATGGAGACTATCAAGTTTTCATGGTGGGCCATTAAGACAAGAGCAATATTAATGTCTTCTCCTGCTATTCTCCTTTAACAATTACAAGTTGAGTCTCTTCTGATTTATTCCTGAAGAATTCTCTTGCGGTGTAAAGATAAATACTTCTCCAGTACCCTGAATATATAATTCTTGAGGTTCTATTCATGTCTCCTAATATTTTCAGTACATTCAGATCCTTTTCCATCTTCTCAGTCCTCCACAATGCCATACCCCACAGATGAGTTAGCCCAAATCTTTCCAGTGTAGCCTGTGATGGATTTTATTTTTCTTTAGGTGGGCCCTTCACACACTCCAAAAATGGGATAGAGAGAAGAAAATGAAAGTTATGAAGTTGTAACAAAAAAAAAACCAAAATTAAACCAAACCAAACCAAACCAAACCAAACCAAACCAAACCAAACCAAACCAAAAAAGGTGGGGGGACACAGAGTCCTAGATACTCACATTTCTTTCTTTTGTTGTAGTCAAGGAAAGGCTGTCTCTCACCAGGAGCAGCTTTCACTCTTTAAATTGGTCCTGCTTTATCAATAACATTTATTCTTCATTTGTACAATATCAACATAGGGAAACTAAGAAGTTAGAGGAAGGACATTTTGCTATCTTTAACAGCAGTGCCTAGAGACAAATCTGGCCTCCAATTCCAGCCATATACTCCACAGTATTCCTGCTTCAATTAATTATCATCAATCCTGTCAACTGGATAAAAGGTAATGGACACAATTACTAGCTGTGGGTTAGAGCTGAGCTGTTTAAGTAGTCAAAGGATACATTTTGAAAACTAGGCATGTTTTGCCAGGTAGAATAAGTAGATACTGAATAAAATACAAGAAAAAATTATATAATTTCATTAAATTAATTTAAAAAAACTAATAAATCCTACAATATGCAAAAAAACCACTAGAAAAATCTTTTTAAAATTCAGTATACAATTATGATCTCAAGGTGTTAGAAATTTCTAGTGAATTAATAATAAGAAGAAATAAAAATGCTACTAAAAATACCTACATGATTAATGTCTTGTGAATATTATGTTATTAACATGAAAACATCATCTCTTAATGGTAATGGAAGCCTTCAAGTATACAGGACATATGCAATAGCTTACTGTTAATTGTACCAAGGGCATACGTTGCTCACACTTTCATAATTACCTGTTTAGAATGCATGGTTTGGCCACTGCACTTCACTTATTAATACTTGAGATTTTCGCTGTACTAAGTATATTCTTATTCTTATATTCTTACATGTCTCTATTGTATTGCTTATGAGTGCAGTAACAGGAAAATCATGCCCAGGAAAATGAAGAAGGTTGATTTAAATAATTTAGTTTCAGCATTACTGAAGTCTTAAGTTTCTGCTTAATCACAAATACTTAAAATGTGCACCAATCATTTCCATGATTTAAATATACTATGAAATATTTCCTAGCAGAATTCATCTCTACTGCATATGGTAAAATGACAATTGACCCATATTCTTGTTAGTATTTGTGTCTGCATTAATCCATAATAATTACTTTAGTCTGATGATTTTTTTAAAAATATTTTTTAAAGTTAAGAGTAATTTTTTTTTAAGTGTTTTTTAGGGAGTACCTCATTTTCTCTTTGCAAACCAAAATGTGACCATTTTTTTTGGCCAATATAAAAGGATTCTTGTATTAAAACTCTTAGTCGTCTTTGAAAGGTAAACCTGTTTTGTCATTGCTCTTACTCAACTGTCAGACGAAAATATTTTCTATGAAGCTTCGTAGCAATGCACTCAATCTCAGATCAGCTCTTTGACGGTGAGAAACTTTACCTCCCAATTCAACATAACACGGAGAAAGCATAGATTCAAAGAATCTTCAGTGAGCCCTAAAAATATTTCAGGCAATGAAAGAATCTGCTGTGATCCTGACAAGCCCTTTATAAGGCTACCAGATGCTTGAGAGCCTTGTGCACTGCTGGCATCAACATTTTGGATAATGATATTTTCTAGATACACAAATATAGAAATCTATATCTAAACAAACAATCCGTTTTGAGAGGTTGCTCACCCGTTTCCCACCTAAATTCTATTGCAGGTTAATTATACGCAGATTTGCAAAAAAACAATTCTTAAATTAGCAGAACCCCCTGATTTAGTAGATGGCCTAAACTACATCTCACCCAACTCATTTCTGCATAGAAATGGACAGTCTCAGTCTCTTTCATTCAAAGACCTGGCTTCAAGGAGGAGGTCGATAGTAGCATATTTTAGTAGTATAATATTGCCATATCAAAGTGCTAAACCTGAGTCCATACACTTCACTAAATGTAGAAATTTAAGTCTAGAACTCATCCATTTGGGAAGTGTGTTCTACCTACATAGGTACCGGATCAAAAGGGAGGATTAGTTCAAAGGAGACTATGTAGTTTGGGACATCCATCATTGTTTTTACTGAAATATTAATTTCTGCTCATTAACCCACTAAAATTCAATATTTTGGGGAAAAAAACTTGAACTAGATGAGGTCTGACTCTGTAACCCAGTGATAAGAGCACTTGGCTGGGTCTAGGACACTACCATACTTTGGTTACTGTACTTTTCCTTGTCAGGAAACTTCACTAATGAGGTTAAAAATTTTATTTAGTTTGCTAATCCATGAAACATTAATGCACTGTCTTACTTTACTTTATGTAATTATATTAATTAAGGCCACATTTATGCTGGCCTAGCCACCTAAATGTTCAACTGAATTATGAAATGAGTAAGTACAGATATTCTTCAGTGTAACGATGAATGTGGTTAATTTTCCTATGGCAGTCAGACTTAAATAATTTTTCGCTCAGAAATCTGGAGTTTCAATTCTGTAAATCAGTTAAAACATGCCCAATGTTCAAAGTTTACTCAATTTAATTTTCATTCACAGCTTTGGCCTGTTGGTGCTGGAAAGGTGTTGATAACACACCAGTGCTTGGCTACTGCTGAGCAGTGCTGGCACAGCACCAAGGCTGTCTCTCCAACATTCTCCCCTCACCAGCAGGCTTGGGAGGGGACACAGCCAGGACAGCTGACCCAAACTGAAGGAAGGGATATTCCATGCTTTATGGCATCTGCTCAGCAATAAAAGCTAAGAGAAATGGGAGCGGGGCGTGGGATGGGGGTGGCATTCCTTATGAGGATGTCTGTTTTCTGGAGTGACTGCTATGCATACTGAAGCCCTGCTTCTCATGAAGTGGCTTGACATCACCTGTTGATGGGAAGTAGAGAATAAATTTTTTGTTTTCCTTTGCTTCTGTGTCTGGCCTTTGCTTTTGTGTTATTAAACTGCCCTTTTCCTTGAACCCCAAGGGGTTTTTTCCATCTTATTTTCTCCCTCTCCCTATCCTGACAAGGAGGGGAGTGATAGAGCAGCTTTATGGGCACCTAACATGCAGCCAAGGCCAACCCACTACAACCACTAAAGCAAATACCTACTTCCCAGTTCCATACTAATATTAATCTACCTTAAGAAAAATCTTGTGCAATATTAAAAGAAACTACTTTGCTTTTATTTTCACACTTTTGTTTCTTTGGCATGGTAGTTCAGACATCATTCATAAGCACTGAAGTCAATTCAAGACTACAAGCCCACAAAAAAGAAATTTGTGCTTGTGATAAATGTCCTTCATGCTGATAAGGCAAAATTTGCTATATGCATATCTTGATTACTTATATGTTTTAATGATTAAGATTAATCAGAAAATCTGTGAACCAGTCTTAGTATTTTATAGAAATATTTATCTAAACACTTTTTTGTCCAAATTATTAATGCAATTTCTATGAAGTTAATAAATATTTGGTTTGACTGAAGCCACGTGAAAAGCAATAATGCGCTTGTGGAAGTACAAGATCAAGTATATTTAACTTCAATATGTACTTCTCAAGATATCTTCTTGTGTACAACAGAGAATATTCTACTCACCAAGAGCTTTGAAAGAGATCTGCCATTCAGAGAAGCTGCATAACCTGTAATTCACTAAAATACAGGAAACACACCCTCTAGCTGAAGTGAAAATAAGATATAGACCTATTCAGGCATTTCTAATAGAACTTAGGAATGTTTAGTAGTTGAACAATGAACACCACAGAAATCCCTTTAGATAAATAATGCAGTGGAAAATTGAGATAAAATCAGTTTCCAGGATGGCTGAAGATCATACTGCATCTGCTAGATAACACCACATAATACTGAAATAATTGAATGTATGACATTTGGAGGATCCTTGTTTCTCACAGATTATTCATTTTGCAGGAGTGCCAACCTATGCTCAGGACTGCAGGAGACAGGAGACAAAATCAAATTATGTATGCCTTTTGAAGAGCAATGGAAAATACAGATAGTGAGCTAGTTCAGGAGCTGTAAACATTCTTAATATGCTAGAATGGAATGCAATATATCTTGCATTATTCTGCCCAGGAAAAGACTGGTAGCTGGGGAATTCCATTTGACTGACAGGACAATCTACATAGACAAGACAGGAGATGAAACCAAATTACTGAACGACAAAGTGAAGTGGCTAAGTTTATCTATCTAGACAACATTACAATATGATAGAAGACCAATGTCTCCATTTGATTTCCCAAAACTTATCCCGTCTCCTTGTTTTTGTAATGAGATATGAAGGGAAGTGGCAGGCTATAATATTATCTCTTGGGAAGATTTTGTGGGATATTATACTTCCTTTGGAAATTCTTTTCTCTAACCATGTTCTTTACCTTAAAATATTGAGAATGATAGAAGAAAACCTATGTTGTTTATGGAGAAATTTGTATCATATCCAGAAGCACGTAACTAGAGGCTTGAAGTTCTCATCAAGGGTTTTTACTCAGGATCCCTACTGTTGTATTTCAAGTAAACTTTACTAATAGGGAAAAATGAGTTTTCTTCATGAAGGTGTTGAAGGCTGTGATATTCAGATGGGCAGGAGAATGACAGACAAGTACTTTTCTTCTCATAAGCTGAAAGTAAATGTCAAGGCAATTTTATTGTGACCTAGAGTAGAAATTACGCAGTCATAAAGATCACTAATTCTCTGCACTGAAAAGTCTAATACATTTTTATGCATTATCCATAAATCTACTTTAGTGAAGGGAGTCCTGAAAGACTTCATGTAAGCTCTTATTGCACTAAGGCTGGCTGAACAGGTGCTTTGGAAATTCATTGTCCTTCTCCTTGTAATACAAATTTGAACTATCATAGCTAACCTTAGTTATGTGTTCAGAACCAAAATATTCACCACGCTGCAGGATGAAGCAGAGGTTGGGCAAACAACAAGAGGTAACTTTATTACTAAATATTCACCCAGAATAAAAAAGTATGACTTACTATAGTGTTAGTCAAAACAAACAACTTTACATTCCTATCCATTAATTAACAACTCATGACCAATTCCAAACAACATCTGTTTACAAAGATTAGTACTGATAGCGGAAGTTTATTGTGTTCTAATGGAATGGTTGATATATTTGACAACACCAAAATAATGTTATACTAGAAGCCTCACTAGTATGGACTTTATTCATCAGAGACCTATACACTTAGACCATTTTCTTTATATAGCAAGTCAGGTTTATTATATTAGAAACAGACATGGCAAAAAATTTGAGAAAGCAATTTTCTTCAGTAAGGGCTGTCTTTTAAATCAACCACTTTAACCAATGTTAATGGTATTTGGATTATTAAACAAGTAAATATTTGTGGGTCTTTGCTATCTGTCTCACTTTAATGTGCTAACTGGAATTATTTCATGTGCAGTTTCTTCATGGTTAGATATCTGTGTACTATTAGAATTGGTTTTGTGTGTTTCTGCTTCATTTAATGTATCAGCAATAGAAATCAGCAATAGAAACCCTGCCGTTCCTCCTGAATTCTAAAATAATGATTCTCAAAAAGCAAACATCACTGCAGTGACCAGTGTTTTTTCTCATGAGTAAGGTATCATGGGTGTTTGCAAGGGAGACTCAGTTGTTCTGAGTTCTCTTTTTACTAGTAAATTGAATTTGGTACTTGTGCAATTACTGGTTGTATCTTCACAAAGAAACCCAGTGAGCTCAGGCTCAAGCACTATTCTATGATGAACTTCAGCATTTAAATATTTGCAGGTTACCTGGCTTGAGTCAAATATCATATTCCCAGTTTAGGGGCATGATCAGAGAGAAAATGTGTGGGTCACCAAAGGGTATGGATGAAGTCAGTCTATTTGCTGGAGGGAGGAAGGAAGTCTAACCAGCCTGACTTGAGCTATGTTCCACTATTCACTTTCAGGGTTAGGAAACATTGTTTTGCCACAGAGATGTGCCACTTGGTTAGAAAGATCAGGAGTGAGCTGCAGTAAATCTAGGGTAAAATGATGGTATCCAATCTCACAAAAGTTAAAAGGAGAATAAGGGATCAAATTGGCTCTAAGCTGCCTCTGGCCAATGGAAAAGACTTCTGCAGAGCAGGGTCTATGGAAAACAGCCAGAATAATCACTGATCACCAAGAATACTGTATCAAAGTCTGCTGTCTCTTCTGAGCTGTGCTATGTGGAAGGAGAGCTGGCATTGCCTGTATTGTGGACAAGTCTATAAACCACACTTAAAACTTGCAAGTTTTACATTGATGTGTCTGCCCGTGCAGCTGTTTTGAGGCATGACTGAAATGCACCTTAAGGAGCTGAAAGGCCACCCAGGGATACTTCAGTTCTCATTCTGAACTTGAAGCTCTTGTACTACACTCAAAGTCTGCTGCATCTTCCTCTGTTTACTTATCTCATCCATTTTGGAGGGAACTAGAGAAAAGTAGATTAAAAGCAACACAAAGCCAGATTTGACTGTTTTAAACTACTGTATTTACAGTTCCCAGGAGGAACCTGCAGGGCTCTGGTATGCATTAAACAAGACCTGAGGTAACAGCCTTATCCATTACCAATAAGTCTCTACTTCTAGAAAAAAAAGAGGAGTATCTCAGACTGCTTAGACTATATTCAACATGGTGAAATGGGGGAAAAAATCCCCCCCCCCCCCCCAAAAAAAAAATATAAAGAATATAATAGGCAGTTAACACACTCTGGAAAACAAAGTGAATGAAATGGAACTGACAATGTAAAGTCTGACACAAGGACAAGCATTTAATTAACTGCAAAAGTGCAGTGAAATCATTAATAACCAATAGCAGTCAGAAAGTACTGCAGCTCTAAATTGTATTTACATTTTCATTAGTTTTGTGACATCCAGTGTGTCCTGAGGAAAGTCTAGAGACTTAGTGCAGGCAACTTATGTGTTGTTTTTTGGATGTTCAGATGCTAATTTTCAGATAGCAATTGACTTTAGAATGTTTTGTGTTCATTTGTAAATCAAGCTGCATCACTGTTCATAATCATCTCTTTAATGTTACTCGTCATTAGAAGTTACTTTTGCCGTCTGAAGGAAAAAACTACTTTTTCAAAGTAAATTCTCACCTACAAGTCGGTTATATCAGATACTTTCTCTGCAAGTATGCTTTAAAAGTGTTTTATGTATTTCAGACATTTGTAAACCACATGATTACAGATACACGGATGTTGGTAAATGTCATATTCAGAATACCCTAAAGTTTTTAGGTGGCCTTTTTCTGGTATTTAGAGGTTTTTTTCTATGAAAATCTAGAATTGACAGAATTTTTCTGTCTTCACTATAAAGGATATACACTTTCATTTTTCATTTTGCATTAATATAAGCCCTAAAGATTGTATGCAGTCTAATTTCTGTCACTTATTTAATATTCGGTCAGATAAGGTGAATTCAGCTCTACTCAAGAGAAAAGAATAAGTTTTAGATTGAAAAGGAAGAATGAGAATGATTTTTGTCAGACAGTTAGTCTTAGTCAGTCATGTTGTTAATGGTAGCAATTAATCTCCTGTCAATTAATTCTATAAATACAGTAATACTCCCAAGTTTTTGAGACTCCAGTTAGAATGGGAGATGCATTACTTCTGCCATGTGTACAGTAAACTGTTTCAGAGAGATAGATAATTTCTTGGCTCAAAGTTCAGCACTGGAAAATTAGAAATGTCCTGCTACTTTTGCTTTCGCTGGCAGATGTGATATTTTTCATTTCTATCAACAATTCATTTCATGGTTATTAAAATAGGAATTAATCACTGTCAGATGTCATGTGTCTGTATTTCGAGATTTGGTGACAAAAAGAGTATATTGATTTAGTGCAATACTGAAAGTCTTTCATAATCATGACAGCTAAATTTAACATGATTCATCATTACTGGGGAAGAAAAAAATTCCTATGGCATTTTCTCACATAGACATTCATATTATGAACCACAGTCTGTGTGGAGTTAGGGATCTCACCATTTTGACTTATGATGGGCAAATCCTGAGATGCCAGATCACCTGTATTTTCACGTGCCTACACTGGGATGAGCCCAACAAAAAAAGCGCTGGAACCTCTCCAGGCCAGGAATCCGTGTGAAATGCAGTTAACACCTCTCCTGCAATGCCACTTATAGATTCCATATTGCCTGAGCTCCAACCCTGTATGTAAAATCTGATCAATGGCAAATCCACCTTCAGTGACCCTCTTCAATGTCAACAGTGAAAATCATGAATCTTCAAGTCATCTATCACTAATGGCTATCCATCATTTCAGCCTCAGAACTACTCTGGGAAGACAACAGAGGTGTAGCCACAGGGTCTCTCAGTCAAGAATGACAAGACATTTAAAGTGTCATCATTTATATTACAGTGAAGAAACTCTCCAGAAGAGGTAGAAGCGGGGGAAAAAAGAGCTTTGTTCCAGGAAATATGCCAGCTGTTTTCTAGATAGCTCCTTTCTCTATCAGTAAGCTCCTGTTGCTCTGTCCTAAAAGACCTGAGGTTTTAAAGAGAAGGCGCTTAATCTTTGCTTGCTTATCATTTAGATTCACAATGCATGGGCTAGTTTTCACACATGTTGGATACCCCAGTACCTGACCTGGTGTTCCTAGAGGTAAAGAATCTGAAATTTTGCCCACAGAAAAAAAATCTTTCTTCATAAAAAAACCAAAAGATTTTTTTAAGAAGAGGAACAATTTTTTTCAGTTCTAAACATTAAAAAGAATATTTAAGGAAAGTTCAGAGTAGCATATCTTGATCTCTCAAAACAGAGAGTTCATGTTTTTCATGAGAAATAGCATTTTAAAGAAATATAACTTAATTTGTGCTGAGAGTTAAAGGTTTGTAGCAAAACACAATGCTTTGAAATTACTAAAGCAGTTATTTTACTTTGACCTGAAATTCATGGTTTACATTTTTGATTTGAGAAATTTTTTATCCTCTTTCACCATGATATTTTCCCTTCAACTTGCTCTTTAATCGTGAGTTGGATGCTTGAGCAGCAGTTTTGGAAAACCTTCGCTCCTTAGCATTCATGTGATGACAGTTTCTTGAACATGAGTGGTGTTGCTGAGTAAGAGTAAATGAAAGATCCGTATAAATTACATTTCAGCAACCATGAATCATGTTAGTGTTTGTGCAACTATCCACGGTTTTGGCAATGAAATGCAAGCCTGTGTCTAATAAATCCAGTGAAGTCTTTAGTCTTTCCTGATGAAACGCCAGTCAGTCATACCAAATGGAATAGTGGACAGTCATCAAATGAAAACAAATATGCAGTATGCTCCAGAATAAGGTGAGCAACTTCATTTTGATCTGTGGCATCCTAATGAGTTAAACACCCCTATGTTCTGAATGTAGAATGGGTACTTCTGCAAACATAGATATCAAACACCAGCTTTTACAAAATACGAATTAGGCAATAAAGTAATTATCTAGCTGAGTTCTCCTCTACTTAATGAGCTTGATTTCTAATACAATAAATCATTATTTGCTCTGAGTAATCCTCAGAATTTCTATTTGGTTTAATTTTTAATATTAGTGGAAGTTGATATGAAAGCAGATCAGAGCCTTGAGGAAGCTTTTGCCTGATTCTGATGGGATGCTGATCTACTTTTTAACTTCTGTCTTTTTGCATTCACTATATGCTGAAATTTGAAAGCGAAACATTCTGCTGAAGAAAATACTAGTGCACAAATGTTTCTTCTCTCCTACAGGGGGCCAAATTTCTATACAATACGTACATGCATTGAGGTTTCAGAAAACAAGAAAAATAAGTGAGTAGTGAGTAGATAATGAGAAACCTCTGTACCGTTTGAGGACTATAGTACGTGGTGATCGCCTTTAAAAAAGCAAACCTTTGAGAAAAGGGTGCTAATTATTACCTTGGGAAAACTTACCTGTATAAGTCATATCCATTAAGTGAAGTGTAAAACACAGAACGCTATGAAGGTTTGACAATTTCACAAATTCTTCTTTGTCACTTTAAAGGGTTTTGCTATTCAACAATTTGATCAATAGCAGAATGTTTATTCTGCCTTAATTTGTAAGCAGTACCATGAAAGAAATTTGTACAAATGCTAGAGACAAGATGGAGATTTTAATGTGGAGCTCAGATGTGAATGAACCATGACAAAGTTTCGGTTTAAAACAGTTTTGTATTATGTGCAGGAAAACTTCAACAGATCAGTAAAAAAAAAGTACAGATGAAGGTTCTGCAGAGTGGTGGCACATAAAATTATCTTGACTTAAAAGTTTTAAAGAAATACTTTACACAAAAAAATGCTCAAATTAGAATGTTAGGGACAGATGCACCTGCTCTCACAAGCAGCCTGACAGAACATTAGCATTTTTTATTGCATTTGAACTGTCACAGTAAGATGATAACCAATATTTCAACTCAGATTTTTTGATCTGGTGCAAGGAGCTATAAAGTCAGACTTAATGTATTGCCAAATCATTGTCTGAGGGTGAAATTCACGGCCCTGTGAAGTTCATGGCCCTGTGAAAGGTCAGTAAAAGGTCTGCAAAACATTTAAGTCTTACTCACCATCTCTAAATATATCTTAAATGAGACCTCTCTCTGTGGTAAGTCTTGAATTAGTCCTTGGTACTGAGAGAAATTTGCTTCCCTGAGCGTACATATCACATACTAGGAGGAAAGACAGTACTTTGAACTGATCAACACAATAGTTGCCAGACACGTGCTGGATTCTGGCAGGACTATGCTGCAAGGCAGAACACCTATCCATTCATAATAATACACAGCTTTTGTTCACCACCATGAATACTATACCTCCCCAACTGACCGTGCCATTGGCACACAAGGAAAAGGTCAAAGAAGGAAAACAAAATGTTTCCATTACTTTAGTTGTTCATGTTTGTTGTAGGTGCCTGATGCTTTGTTCCCACAGCCTATGGAGGAGCCCTTAGTCCCTTTACAACCAGGAAGAATTAGTCCAACAAGGTATCCATCCCTGAAATTTCACCTCTTGAAAAGATTTGAGTCAAGTCAAGTGGTTCAGCAGACACAGCAGCACTGCAGAACATTCAGTTTATCCCGAATGTGAAAAAGAAAACAGATAATAAATGAGGTAAACATAAGGAAGTACAAAAATTAGGAAAAACAGGTCATATGAAAAAGGACAACAGAAGAAAAAGGTATGTGGGCAGAGTAACACTGCAGACTTAAAGTATAAGATTTTAAGAGGATTCAGTAAAGGATTCCCCAGAGGTGGAGAGACATCACACCTGAGATGCGATAATCATTCCAGACAAGTGGATAGTCAAAAGTGGTCAGAAGTGGTGCAGGAGATCTTGGGTGACTTGAAGAAACCCATGAGCTGCTAGTAGATTATTGTCTCCTAATGTTGTTTGTTTGCCTACACTAAAAATAAGATGGAATAAGGAAGCAATTTTAAAGGGTGCTTAAAATAATAATGTCAGGTCTTACATCCCTGTGAAAAAAGTACTTACTATTACCAATAATACCTACAACTATTGGAAGTCAAGTTTACTAAAAGAGTAGTTGCTGTAATATTTGGTTTGTTTGGCATGTTGTGCATTATTAATTTCACTATTTTCCCCTTTCCAGTTAAAAAGTTTATTTCACTTGTTTGCAGTAGATAAAAAAAGAATGTGCACTTATTAATAGTCTTAATATTTTGTTTTGCTTTTAGATAATATTGTTAGAAGGACTTATAAAAACCTGAACCTATTTAAGAAACTGCATAATACCTTGTTTCAATTGATCATGTCCCTGGAAATTAGTGTGAAATCCCCAAGAAAGGACATCTTATTTAATTTCTGTGGTGAGCTACATGTGTTTCTGTAATAAAGGAAAACAATGATTAATTTTTTCTGACTTTTAATGAACAACTCAGCTTTTCTGATAAGGTTTTGTCTTGGTATTTACATACATAATTTTATCTCATGTGACTTTCTATCTTTGTTCAACAACAATGCACATTAAACAAAAAGGATTTTTTTATTCTAATGTGAAATATATGCCTACATTTCCGTGTGTGCCCTAAAGACTTCTGCTATTTGACAAGAAAAAAGAAAATTTTAAATGTCGTGATCATCAAAATGTTATTGGACTAACATCTTTAGATGAAGTCTCAGCACAAACGTTGAATTACTCAGGAATGAGGAGAACAAATAACCATTTAGTTTCAAATAGCAACAATTTCAGGTGATAAATAAGCCAATCACAAAAGACAACATTTATAAAAACTATTTCAATTTGGGAAATGAATAGTAAAATATTTACTTTAAATTCCAGATAAACTGAAGCCTGGGACAATTCTACCTGAAGTCTGCTAGGACAGGATCTGGAGCTCAATCCCCAAAACTGTTTGTTGTCAGGTCATGACATTAGAATCGTCCAGCAGTTAGAGACAAAATGTCAGTTAAAGCAAACCATGAACATTTTGCTGAGTGACTGGAAGCACCTTTCTCCTCAAAGGGTGGGAGATGAACTGGAGTTTTACTGTCGTTTGCATTGTGGCCACTTTCATTAGTCTGATGAGTTAGACTGCTGCAGCTTCATTGACTTTATCAGGGTTGAACAAGTATAAGATTGGTCACTTAGTGGCTAAGCAAACTTAAATTTTCCCCTCCCACTTTAGGGTGTCTGTGCCATTGTTTTCTCTAATTTCCACAACAACCAAAAGTAGGACAGCAGTTGGAGAAGGCTCTTCTATCCACTGTACTGTGAAATCCGTGAGTGCGTTTGTACATGCCAAACCCCAGATAAGCATGTGCAAGGATGTAATTACATCTTAATCTGTCTGGTTAAGATGTCTGCTTTTCCACATAAAAATTTTCAATGTTAAGTTCTGTAAAATTCAGCCACTCAATAAAATCTGTGATAATTAAAAAGGCTGCATTTGACCATGGTCAAGAAATCTTAAACATATTGTCATATGAGGCTGAGAGATGTATTTGAACTTGGTTTTCTCATCTATGCTCATTACCTTTTATGGCATCACTGTTCAAAATACATTATCTTCCTAGGTAAGGAGCCGAATTCACATTTTCCTTACATATAATTTGTTAAAAAGGGGAAAAAAGAGAAGAAGACAAATGAAAATTTCCCCCCAAACTCATGAAGCTGAATTTTGTACCTATTTGACAGCTTGACAGTTTTCATTCTGCCAAGTTCTGTACAGGAGTTTTGGGCAGCTTTCTTCTCATCTTTTCTGAGATAAATTCAGATTTCAGTCTTGCATTTTAATGGATTATTCTTGATTCCTTTTTCAGCCACCTGATCTACAGGCTCTGAGCAGCCACTGTTTCAGTCACAAAAATCTCTTCCCTAGAAGCAGCACAGACTTAATTGAGGATGGTAACTTTGAAATAGTGTGTCCTTCTCTGTGAACCATGAAGAAACTACACACAAAGGTGGACCATAGACAGGACATTGTACTACACCAAAGTCCTCTTTAGAAACAGCTTTGTGGTAATAGGCCAGCCATGTAAGTCTTCCTCTGACAGCAATCTGCATCTGATCCTCTCTTCATGTGCTCTGAATTCACCATATATGCACTCCCTACCTTTTTTATCAAATGATGTGGTGATCTCCAGTCCCACAGAACAGTGAATGACTTCTTAAAGCTATTTTACCTGGTTAAGGATAGGATTTGTTATTTAGAGTTCTTGGTCACTGATATAAAGTATTTCAGTGGAAGGTCTGATAATACAGTGGAAGAAGAAGCTGTTCCCAGAAAAATTAATATATTCATTTACCTTTGTCTTCATCACCTCTATTGATTGATGAATGAGGTTTCTCAGCATCTCTTTAGTTCAGTTTTCTTACTGCAATCACTGCAACTTACTGCCTTCCCTGTTTTTCTGCTGAAGTGACTGAGATATGCATCACACCTCAGGACAGGTAACCTCTGTCTCTGGCTCCAAGTTGGGGGAGGTGTGCTTTGCTTTTCCCTCATGAGCCAGATGTCTCTTCAGTTCAGATAGCACTACTGCTTTCTTTCCTACGTCTTCTGCCTTTTTATTTCAGAGGAATACAGTCTGTGCCAGTGGATAGTACACTCTGATTTTACCTTCATGGTGTTGGCTGGAGTGTGCGCCAGGTCAGGGCTGTGGGAACCACTGTACAGCACACCTACACAGCAGTGTTACCGCCAGAGGCACCTATTCTGGTTCCCGTCATTACAAACACATTAGTTGCATTCGTCAAGAAGCCAGTTAATGGCTGCAACATCTGATATTCTGAGAGGACCATCTCACTTTTCACATTCTGCTAGTGTAAGTTTGCTATAGAAGCATTAGAGGTAAGTATCACTAATAAACCCACCTCTTTAATTTGTGTCCCAATGCTCTCTAAGTAAAACAGAAGACAGTGATGCAAATATAGGAAGAAGAATTCACTTAAGCTGACTAAAATCACTGGAGATATGAACCCTGACAGGCAAACACAGTGATTGTCAGTTTGCATCAGCTTCTGATCTGGAGAACTCCAGAAATAACACTGATATGCTCTTTTGACAGTCTCAGCTAGCTGAGTTTTTAGCGGCCCATATATGCCTTGCCATGAGTTTGGACACAGATGAGCAAACTTGTTTGTCCTTCCCCTTGCCGTTGTCACACACAGTCAGGTCCTTTGAAAATTCACTTGTCATAAGCAATTCAACTTCAGCTGCACACACCAAGGTCTGTCACTCAGGGTTATGTGCTGTCTTTAGCTTCCTCATTTGTCTAGAGCAAAGTACAGGTACATTCACTAATTTTTGTGTTGCCATTTACACCCCTACACTAGCAAGAAAGGATTAATCCTGGTGTAATGCTAGCACAGTGTGACTGGAGCCGCTGGCTGCTGATGGTCTACGGGGGAAAAGCACTTGCAGCTGCACAGAGCAGCCTAAACCTGCCTGTGCAGACAGCTGCATGCACTGGTGACCAGTGCAAACTCTGGAAAAAAACCCCAGCCTTCAAAAGCTACAGAAGCAAAAGCAGAGGGGGGAAAACACATATTCGAAGTCTCTTAGAATTGTTTACTTTGGGAAAGACCCTTAAGGTTATTGAGTTCAGCCATTAACCAAGTACTGCCAAGTCCACCACTAAACCATATTCCTAAGTGTCAAATTTATATTTCTTCTAAATAATACCAGGGATGGTGACTCCACCACTTCCCTGGGCATCCTGTTCCAGTGCTTGAGAACCCATTTGGTGAAGAATTTTTTCTTAATATATGTATCTAAACCTCCCCTGGAGCCTTTTGAGGTTGTTTCTCTTCATCCCACCATTAGCTGCCTGGGAGAAGAGACCAATCCCCACCTGGCTACAACCTCATTTCAGACAGTTGTGGAGGGTGATAAGGTCTTCCCTGAGCCTCCTTTTCTCCAGGTTAAATAACCCCAGCTCCCTCAGCCACTCCTCATACGACTTGCTCTGTAGACCCTTCACCAGCTTCTTCTGGCTATTCTTTTCAGCAGACTTCCAGTGATGCTCTGGTAGGGGTTAAACCTGGCTTTGGGCTGAAAGCAGCTCACACAGCAAAGTACTGTGCACTTTGTACAAAGTACATGAGTCACTACTCATGCAGTGGAGAAGTGTAATTTAAAGCCGTTTATGTCAGTCTTCTTGCACTTTGCCTGCCTTTTAGCTGGTCTGCTATCTCTCAGACTTGTAATTAAATGTAAATTAAAACCTCTGGAGTAGCATGTTCTCCTCTCTGCTCTTCATCTACACAAAAATAGTTGATGCTGACTTCAGTTTTTGATACATTTCAGTAATCAGGGCTAAGGTATTTTCCTGACCACTTAAGCATTGATGTGCCTGGGCCATCAGCAGCTATGCCAGGGCACTGCCTTACCTGGCACCTGTATCTGCACTATGCATCCCTTCAAATTCCCTGCTTTTCTCCCCAGCACCTTTTTACTGGCACAGAGTACTTTCTCTCAGCTTCTCCTGGTAATTCTCAAAGGATAACAGTCACTAATATAAATCTTACTGGAAATATCTGTTCTTTAAATAGCCTGGGGATTGTCTTCTGTGACATTTTTATTCTATAAACTGAAATATAAGGCTTTATTGACACACATATCTCAAGGGTTACTAGCTAGCTAAGGGTTTGGTGGCTAGTGGATCAGAACTGCTAAATGTCATCGATTATCATTAGTGATGTGATTTGTTATTCAGTCAGAACAGAAACCAAATATGCACAAATATTTTTCCTTGTCATATATTCAAGGAATTGCAAAAGGATTAATTGAGGCTTATGAAAGCAACCTAGAAAATTTTGTGGCCTTTTGTACCTTTTAAAGCTCCAAAGAAATGCAATACAAAAGGAAATGTCTGGCGGTTTGAATTATCAACAGATGCAAGTTCTGAATAAGCAGAATTAGAAGAAAAAAAATAGAATTTCTTCATAGTAGCAAACCTTTTCAGTTGATCCTCTAAAATGGGTTTTTCATTGCCTGATATTCATTCTCCTTACTCCTTTGATCAGGCTGTCCTTTTTATCACCACAGTAATTTTGTGAATAATGTCAGATCCCATATTTAACTCTCAAATTGTTGTTTAAGGGAGTGTGACTGGTCTTTTCCACTATGGAAAAAGAATAAAAATAAATTGTTCATTGTTGGTCTTTCAGTCCTGTTAATGGGCTAGAGTGAAGGTACTCTGTGGCATTAAGAAATGTTCTAACAAATTCTTCCAAAAAGAAAAATAAATGCATCTGTCAGGTAATGAATTCATAGGCGCACTCAGGCTAAGCTGTTATTCAGATTTTTCAGTCCACATCTTGACTGTCTGATTTTGTTCATCAGCCCAGCTTCATCTCCTCTAAACAGTCCCCTGGCCCCGTTGATTTTGCTCCCAAAAGTGAAAAAGCGGTGGGTTACCGGCACCTGAGAAAACCAGGAGTGATTGCCACAAAGTATTTAAACCTGAGAAAATAACATCTTTCAATCTACATCAGTGATCCAAATAGCCCAGTACACTGCCATCAACCCACATTTCTGCTACTGGCTTTGCAACTAAAACCAGTTAGAAGCAGAGCTTGTGTGCACCTCCTCTCGGCAGAGTGAAGAATGAAGAGCAAAAAGAGAAACAGCATTTCTTTCTTTTATTAATGTCCTTTGCAGAATCAATATATGGTATCCCCAAAACCATCCACACGCATGGAAGGGGCTGACAGCTTCCATTCCAGGATCTGATGTGCAGTATTTGAGAGGTTGAAAAACATGCTTTTATGCGAAAAAAAAAAAAAAGAAAATGCATTCCTTCCTAAAGGATCCTTGCAGCTTGGTTATCTACATGCAGATATTAATTTGTAATAAATTAGAAGAGTTCTAAAACTGGAATACTAACAATGATCTGGGTTTTCCTCATCATATCAGTGGGATGAAGGAGGAGAAACATTCTTTCCATTTGAGACAATTGTAGTATTTGAATAGGCTTAAATGGACAGACAGATGGACTTCTGATCTTTCCCACATCTCAGTCCAGTGGTCACAACTGACAATAACCAAATGATATCTCCTTTGAATTACTACATTAGACTTGCAAGAGGGAAAAAAAAGTGTAATTATACTATTTCTTTACACTGCAGGAATGATGTGAATAGATGCTGCTTACTTTTTCCTAAGTAATTTCTTTGTGGTGCCCCAGGAGCCAGAGACTTCACAGACACAATGGTGCAGACCCAAGCAGAAGCCAGTGCTCCAGTGCAGTGCACAGACCTCAATAGCATCCTGAGTCTGGGCAGGCATTTCCAGTGTGGACAGTCCTCATGGAAGGCATGAGCCCCTGACATCCCTCCCACTTCACAGCAGAGATGTGATGTCACTTTCATTGAGTTACTGGATGGGAACAGGTCCATTATTTTTTACTATTTTTAAGGTTTATAAACTAAAGAGCCCTGAAAATTTGCCTCCCTGTTTAGGTTTAATTGACAAAATGGTGCTGCATAGACACACATTTCAATTTCAGGTACACAGAAAATATAGTTTTGTTTTCATCACAAATACTATATGTATAATACATAACTATTCAAGGCACTTCTACTAGGAGAGCATAATTTAGAAAAGGTGTGTTGTTATCAGTTGGAGGTACAGTAGTGCATATTTGATGACACTTCTGATAACTAAAAAGATTTCACCTCCATTTGATATTAATTGGATGTACTTTTCATTGTCTTAGCTCAGTTTTTCATTTACTTGGAAGATAGGTTCTGGATGTAGATTAATGTCTAAGTGTGTCCTTTTTACAGGAAAAATATCTAAATTCTCTGGTATTTTAGGGGAAGAAAAAGAAAAAAAAGAAAAAAAAATCATACCCAGTCTTCCTTCTTGGTTCCTAAATGCAAAACAGTCCGTGAGGACATTAGAAAAAGCATCTGCACCTAATGTGATGGGTTGCAAGCTGTCCTTGTACCCTGAGGCCAGGAGCTGCCTTGCTGAATATGCTTGTAATTGTATAAAATCCAGGTGCCTTTTTCAATTCATAAACAGGAGTACTTGAGGGTAGTCATAATGTTCTCAGGATTCACTTAGAAACACCACATAGCAAACCACTCAAGAGCTAGCATGACTCAGTGTCTGGGAGGTGTCATTCTACCCTTTTGTTCCCTAGACTGAACCCAAGCAGTGCGTTGCAGTAGCTGATGCATTTCATTTAAAAATACAGTCCAGTGAAGGAAATCTGTTCAAATATGCAGTACATAAAGATTGATTAATTCAAGATGTTCGAATTTAGACACTCTGGTAGCTGTAGTAGCCCTGTAATTAGGATAATACAGGGTCTAATTTGTCTTTGATTAAGTAGGTACTCAATTAAAAAATCCCATGAATATGCACATGGAAAAAATTCACACATTTTTTCCTTATCTAGATATTTTCAACCACGTAAAATATATAACTTAATTGTTGTGTAACCCTAATACATTTTGTCTTGCATATTCTTTGTAAAATATTTTTTTTAAAAATCACAGAAGTATGGTATCAGGGAAGTTTCTTGTAAAATGATCATATTTCCTAACCAGCAGGCATGTGTGTTTAAATCACAGCAGATCCTCATCAAACTTGCACTATTGGTAATTAGAGGATATTCCAGTTGATCTAATAATGATTTTTTTTCTTCAAAATTAATGCAAATATGGCTGGTAGGGTGTATCGTACTACTGATGTATTCAGAACTGTAGTTTGCCTCACCCCATGCTCCTTGATGACTCAAGCCAGGCTGTCCATGCAGATTAACTGTCTGGAAATTTGGAGCATCTGAGTTTGGAGGCCAGGCAAAAAAATGCACACAGGAGATGAACAACTAATACATTCAGTGCCGTCTCTTCTTACAAATAACTTTAGGAATTAATGCATGATGCAAGGGAGATGTGAATTGATGTAATGTGTAGGACACATTTTCCAAAAATCCATTAGAAAAAATCTGTCTCCGAACCAGGCAAAAATTATTGCAGTACCAAAGTAGAGTGCGAAGACAGCCTTTGTAGCCTAACTGGTTGATTTTACTGAAACATAATTTTGCCACAAAACTCAGAGTGCAGAATCATAAAGCTCAGATTTTGGGACCCATGTTTCAAAAAGCATTTTTTTGGACACTGTACCTGAGACATATCAGCAGTGAAAGCAAAATATTTCACAGACAGTCTTATCAAATAAGATCCACATACTGCACTCATACCTAGTTAGGGTAGCACAAATTCTTGTTTTCTGTTTAGAACAGTAATAAGTGAGCTCAATGACTTGTTACTCTATCACAGCCATTTGTTAAATCCTTCCTTTTCTGTACCCTGTCTACATTTCTTGCCTTTATGGAAGATACTCATCTTCCATAATTTAGTGCGGGAGTCATGACAAATTAAGGACGTAGACAAGACAAGATACATAAATATAGTCATAGCTTGTACTATACTAACTTGAAAATCAGGCTCTCAGGAACAGAAGTCTTTTCTCATGTTCTCTCTGCAGAAATGTTTGTCTAATTTTCTAAATTCTATTCCTACTTTCAGACACATCTTCATACATGGTGATTTCTCCTTAAAATATCAGGGTGTTGCTCCTTCTCTTTGAACTGAAAGAGTTCAACATATGTAGTACTCTCTACCATCTTACAGATTAAAAAAGCAACCATGTAACTACAAACTGTGGTTTGGGCTTATGTTTCAACATCACTGTTGGAGAAGTAGCCAACATGGATGTCTAGCATTGCATTCTGCTGGTGGAAAATTGCCACCTTCACTACAAGGGATGAGACTAAAACCTTTGTTTACACCGATGTTACACTTTACGTAATGTCACTTGGAACTTCCTAAAACCAGCAGCATATAGGAATAAGTTCTGTGTAGTCTTCTAAAAGAGAATGCCAGAAAAAGGACAAAAAATAAAAACGATCCCCCCTATTTTCACTTAAAAGAAATAAAGGACAGTGATTTAAAAAAAACCCAAGTGTTAAATAAAGAGCTGAAACTCAACTGATTTTTGAAGATGAAAAAGGTTAAAACATGTAAAAACGTCAGTACTTCAAAGGTCCTCAGGTGATTATTAAAAATATAATACCCAAACAAAGCAGCAGTGAAGCACAAGATGGTATTGTAATTATATATGTGTGTGTGTAGAAAAGTACGAAACAAAATAAAAGAAAAAACCTAAATTCACCCAAAACAGAAAAGTTTTAAAACAATAAGAAATCACTGCAGTCTAGTAGGTACAAGCAAACCCTCAGGTTCAAATAAGGAACTGAAAACCCAAGGCAGGAGTCCGCTATAAATGACAACACTTTAGTGAATAATTTGCATGAACTATTCCTAACGGGACCACAAAAGTAACTACAAACATAGCCCTTTTCAATGTGCTTCAAAAAAGCTGCTTATCTGCTGAAAAATTCATGGTGGTCCATACCTCATAAAATCTTAACACCAACTGCTGCAAAGGCAAGATATTTTTTAATTGTTTCCTTAAGTACTTGTTTGAGAAAAACCTCATCAAGACCTTGAGCAGCAGCTGGAAGAACAGAATGATTTCAGGTAGATTTTGAGAATTTTTTCTTTCTGCTCTTTTTTTTTTTTTCACTTTTCCTTTTACTTAAATGCTGCTCTTTCATATATGTGCTTTCCAGTTTATAAACCAGAATGTATTTGTTTGCTTGATGAAACTTTCTGTTTGCGTTTAAAGCTTGGGTATTTAATGTGTATACAGTGAATTTGATAACTGGAATTGTCTTTTCCATCTCTCTAGAGGAAGCAAATCCAAATAAGTGCCAGCTACCTAAAATAATTTTGAGTCCAAAGAGCTGTGATGATTTGAGTCAGTCCAAGGACCAGTTACACCAACATCAAATAAAGGGAAAAGATTTCCTGTTGGAGTATGCTCTGATGTTACTTGAAGTAGGGGCATGCAATGGTAAAGGAAGGGCTCTAAAACTAAGCCAGCTGAAGTTTTGGTATCTGTAAAGAAAAACTGGTCAATTTTTTTATGAAAATATCCAGGGCTTGACATGTCTCCTAATCAGGTTTCTAATACTCTGTGCTGTGAGAATTTTTTCCTTTTTTTCCTCCAGTGATCAAGTTTTACATCTAGTTTATTGGTGAAGATAACTTCTTTGCAACAGAGTTTGCAAGATAAACATTCATTAATACCAATAATCAGAAATGTTTGTATATATTATTTTACATTTAAATTTTCTCTGTCTTCAGTTGTTCCTAAACCTGCATCCTGCCCCCTCGCTCCCATATGGTGTTGTTTGTCCTTCTGATAACCCTGGGGTAATATTGAACATTATCTAAAATGAGTTATCTTCATTTTAATTCCCTGAAATGAAAGAAATAAATGGGGATTTATTTGTGATGAAGTAATTAATTACTAATTCAAAAAATCCAAAGCAAAAGGGTACACCACCCCCTAGTAATTAAAATAATAAGTTTTCCATTAAGATAGACTGTGCCAATTTATCTATTTACTCAGAAAAATTTCCTACAGTTTGCAAATAAAGAATGCATTGCACTCCTGCAGTGTGTTTGAGAACAAATATAGATAAATCCTTGACATTCATTTTAAAGTAAAAGCATTTGGCAGCCTGAGAAACTTGCTGCTGGAGATTATAAATGTCTGTGACTATCATTCTGAATTCAGCATGATATTTACTAGTTTAATTTGTGCAACTTATGGTTTGGCTATAGCTGCATACTGTATCATTTCAAATGCTGGAAACATACATAAGCAGTTAAACAAGCAATAGGCTGCAGCATAAAACAAGACTTTCACTTGGAAATCTAGGTAGTTCATTTCATCAAAATATAAAGTCTGCCTCTCTTTGTCTCTTTCAAAATGTATTTCCATGTGCTGCAGTCTACCATCATGTAATCTGTTTGGAAAAGTAAAGTAGTAAAGCCCATTTCTTCCTTGTCTAAATGGTAGCTATGATTGTCTCAGTAGGGTGCTGCAAAAGCTGGGGGGACAAAAATGTCCTTGTAAAGACATGCAGACAGAGCAAAGTGTTAATCATGGGATACTAATGGATGAAGATTATTCATAATGTACTTTTAGACTGGTTTTTTATGAAAAGAATCGTCGTTGTATGGCTACAGTGATCAAAAGTAAAAGGCTAGTAGATGTCATTTTTAATTACGTAGTATAGAGAATAATTGTAACATCTTGCACGCAGTGGTACATTAACTGCTGGGTTTTAGTGGCTGTAGCATACAGTCACTGCCATCTCCATCATGTGTAAGATGCTCTGCTTTTAATGTGAGCCTCAGAAAACTCTCTGAGGAAGGCAATCCTACAGGGTACAGACTTAGTGTATCACAACCCCCAAATCTTTCAAAAATGTTGTTTTGGTGTTCAAAGCATGATAAAAATATGGATCATCAACAGACGTTCTTCTGGGCTGCAGAGACCTTCGACAAATAGGTCTGAAATAGGTCTATTTTCATGTGGTAATCACTAGTCATGGCAACCAGACAGTAGAGCACACTTCTCTGTTTCACCCATCAGCACATAGCAGAGCAGCTACTACGATGTTGAGCTTGTAATACTTCAGTCAAATACGACCTAACAGGTTTGCAGCGGGAGAGCATACTTTTCAAGAAGTGAAATAGAAAAGTGTTGAGGAAGGAGTATTCAGATGAATTGTTGAAGTTGCAGCATTAAATCCCTAAGAAAGTCTACTGGTATGTGAAGGCATAGTTAATGTCCACGGTGAAGTGCACTTTCCCTTTAGCAGTGTTGGTCGGCGACATGCTTAGACTGCCAAAAGATCATTAACTACCTAAAGGAATACAGATCACAGATTGGGTTTTTTTCCTTGTTTTTGTGTTTGGTTTTTTGCTGTTAAGTATTCATAAATCAATATGCTCTGGAAATAAGATTTATTTTTTCTCCAAAGTATGGGAAGGACAGCAACAGATTAAAACAGGCAAATCTGTTCTTCTGACAGATAATTACAGATTATATTGGTGGAAGAAAGCAGTAACTCTAGTAACTTTTCTTCTTGAGAAATAAGTATATTTAGAATGATTCATTAACTATTGTCAGTACACACATACATATATGTATATACACATATATAATGGAAGTTATTTTTTGTGTACAAAATTTATTTTTCTGTGTAGGGAACTGATGTAAATCATAAATTTTTCAAAATGGAGTTTTTTCTGCTTTTTCCCATCTGAACTTCCAGCATCTTTTTCTTAGCCAAGTACCATTGAGAGTATAGTGAAATAACTGTAGTTTTTTAACACTATTTTAAGAATTAGGAGAGATGTCAACCTTTTGAAGGACCATGAAATAAAAGACTAATATGTCAACACTGCAATACCTGAATAAAAATAGTTTATAATCTTGTTACACCCTTAGTGCAGGCATTGCTGTTTGCCAGACCAGTGCAGATACACTGCTTTCCTCATTGTGCTGTCACTTCCTGCAAGAACCCAGCAGACCATTTTCTTATCACTGCTGCCAAGAGCATGGCTTACCAACCCTCCACAATCAAAAGAGGGATCTGGTCTGGGGTTCATCCTTCTTACCTGCCTGGCCCAGGACATAACCTCATCACAGAAAGAAGAAGAAACTAAACTGAGAAAATGGATGCAGGCTGAGAGCAATTTCTATGCCATGTGGGAGAAATCACCCCACAAATCATAGCTGTCCAGTTTCCATTCCCTTCGCTTACAGATCCATTGCTCTAATGAGTCCTATTAATATAAGGTCTTGTGGTCTAATTAATCTTCCTCCAAGACACTAGCTGAATAACAACCAGAGTAGAAGCCTCGCTGTTCTCTTCACACTTGGTAACTCTTAGGTACACAGTTAGTAGGATTTTAATGAGGAGAAATTATCCATGTGTTTCAGTGTGCAAAATTTACCAACTAGGTTGGGAATTTTTTTTTTAAAGCAACTTTTTTTTTTTTTTTTTGTGACAGATGAGGGTTATTTCCCCTCATTAAGATGTTAATGGAATGCTGACAAGGGTTTGGTATTTTTAACATAATTAACTGTAGGGCTATTTTTGTTCTTTTTGAGCTATTTTTCAATGTGCCTTTTATTTTCTAAGTAGCTCATCATATAATTAGGGATAATGAAACAGTTCAGTCCCAGAAACACAAAACCAACAAAAAAAGAGAAGACCTCAGACCCTCCTGTGTCTTTCAAAAGAGAAAAAAATTGATTCATGAGACAGGTTAAAATAAACATTATACAGATTCCATTCATGCATTTCAATATACACTGACGCCCATGCAGGACTTTAAGGACTCTGTTTTGCAAAATGAACTTTTCTGTATTTACCCACTGAAATGCACGGATGCTCAATGAAAACAAGAAGTGTTGCTGAAAACTGCTAATGACAAAAGATAGAGAAACTGTCCTTTAAACGGAGCTGTACCACTCTTTGACCTTCATCATTCTCAGGCTGAGCAGCTGCTAAATAAATACATTATTCAGGAATAGCTAAACACAGTTTGAGTCAGCTTATGTTTGGTTTCAGATTTGGCTGAGTAGCAGGAGGAGTGATGGGGGAACTACTGTGTTTTGGTTTTGAGTACAGCAGTCCTTTAGAGGAGACTTCAGGAGACAGGAAGTCAGCCAGCCTGGATGTGCTTCTGATTGTCTCTGAAACGTGTCTCCACGGCTTCTGCTGCCCCTATCTCTTCTCTCCACAGCAGCTCTTTTTACCTAACAGTCTGCTTGAGGCATTGGCAACTGCTTTTGGTCCCAGGTGTCCACCTGCCTGCAGCTGGCACAATCCCAGAGCCAAGCAGTGCCTGGCACTTCCCAAGCAGTATAACTGGGGATTAACTGCATCCAAACAGGATTAAAAAGTTTATCCTAGCTCTGCATTACTGGAGAGCAAATGGCACACAAAGAATTTGAACTTAAGCCTCGATTATTAAAATATTACAGTTTTTCCTTTTTAATGGAGACAGTAAATTCAGCTGCAATTTTCAGAAATGCTAAATGTTATCAAAGACATTCTAAATCACTCTAGTAATAGAAGACTTCAACTCCACTGGTTAGTATAGGAAGGATTGAAAGGGTAATACATGCAAACCTACACATGCACTTAATCAAAATCCTCTACTTCCCAGCAGTGCCACTTATCAGGGAATGAGGAAATTGCTTCTGTGCGTTTCACAAATACATTGAAGAAAAAGAAAATAAATAACCAGCTCAACTGGCACTTGTAACAATAGTGTTTATCCCTTTTAAGCCATTTTGTAACCACTAGTTAAAGCCCTGTTATAAACTGAAATAAATCAGCAGGAATAATATCATGCAACAGGAAAACAGAGGAAATATGAACTTTCCAGTTCATGTGAAAAAATTATCACTTTATTTTCTATTTTAATATTAATTCAATTGATATTCATCATTGTTAGGACACTATTCAGAGTAAATTTTCAGATGTCTATTGTGTTCTTGCATAAAACCTGTAGTTAACCTATGGTGGAAACCTTTCCTGGCTAACATATCAAGTTTGACTCTAAGTACATTAACACTGATGGATACATCCTAAAATTAATATTTTGATTGTTTTTTTCATTTGGAAAAGCTTCAGCAAAACTTTATCTGATATTTTATCATTACTTGTAAGAACATTACGGGTACAGACATTTTTGGGTATTCATATTTTTAAAATGTTTATTTTTGTTAACTTTTACTGGTACCTAAAAAGCCAAATTCATTAAAATTAGAAAGATGCAGTGTGCTGCTGCAGAGATACACTTACATGAAAAAGCAGTGGTAAAAGGAATGAAACAAGACTTTTTTGATATTTTATACATTAAATGAATTTCATCAGTAGAATCAAAGCAGATACAGAGAAAAAATTTCTGTGAATTTGGCAAATATTAAATGTTATATGTGCTCAATGTTTCCTTTTTTTTTTAATGCTCTTAATTTACATGTTTAATCATCAAAATTGCAAATTTTGAACTAAAGGATTTGTCAGGTGCCATAAAATAAATTGATACTAGTGATAATCTTGTTCTCTCTTTACTGTTTCTTTGTGTGAAGAGATCCTCAGACTCTATGAGTAATCATATTTTATCTCTGCACAATACAGTACAATTTTAAATTCCTTACTAGGCCAGATGGATAGATGTGCTGTTATTACTTGTTTGTGACTGATGAAATTCAGAAAAAATATTTTGAAGTTTTGAACATTTGTGATATCACAAATGTTGTCAAGCAGTAATGCAAAAAATCAAATTTAAGAACTTTGGAGTTCTGAACAAGTGAGGAAACATAAAAAATTCCTCAAAGAACAAAATGTGAAATTGTGGCTTAGCTGAGAAAGAGTCATCTTGCTATCTTGAAATGTCATGTATTGAATGTATTCATTAGCTAGTACCAGTAATGCATTCACAAATACAGTTGGTAGACAGACTGAATAATATTTACCAACAATGTACTTTCTAATATTTTTACTCTTTTTCCAAGTAGTTCAACGTCTCTTAAAGTGACCACATAGTTAAGTGATATTTATCAAGAAACATAAAAATCAATCAGATGTCAAATAAATAATTCTGTGTTGATATATTTTACTATGGAGACTGCTCCAGTCAAGTCTAGAGTTTCTCATGGTGTATTTGCCATTAATTACATCCTACAGGCACACCACAGCATAACTCCTTTCTCTCATGCAGTTTTCCACATACATTCTCACACATGGACATATACATACCATGATTTTTTTCCTTTATATAAATACATTTAAGTATTGAGAAATAGGAAAGGCATTCAACATTTCTCAGCAGATGGTACTTCAGGGTGCGAGCTGCTTAATAGCAGAAAAAAATACCTCAAAAAAGTCATTTTAGCACTGCAGTAAAAATTGTTGAAACACTAAAATAGGGTCTTAAAAAATTGTTGCCTTGGTGAAGCCAAGACATCTGGTCTTCTTTGCCTAATAATTTTAAAGCAAAGGATCATAAAGAACAAACTGTGAAACTGCATCATGCTTCATTTCAATCTATTGGTCCCAAAAAAAATTGATTTCATATGTAATACATCCCTGTGACCATGCATCCATTTAAACACTTCCTCCTTGCCCCAGAGGAAATGCTTAAATGTGGAACCAGTCACCAGAGTTACAGAAAAAACACTCCCAGTCTTGAAACAAAGGATAGGTGATTTGCTGAAGAACATCCTTAAAACTGGCTTCTTCCTACTAAATATTAAATACTTTAAACCAGATTCAAAGAAAGATAAACCCCACCCACAGCCATTCATCCCTTATGCCAGGTACCACGTGCCAAGTGCCGTAGGCATTCATCTCCTCAAGAGGTACACAAACCCAAGTAGAGCTACATCCCAGAGGCAGAAGCCTTTCCCAGGGCAGCATCTCTCCACAGCAGTAGGAAGGATATCCTTAGCCTTGGCTGTGCAGAGAAACTCAGCCTTTATGTCCCACCTCTGCAACAGCATTCATGCATGTGGTATTCCCCAGTCACAGCTGGAGACACAGAACAAGATATCTGAAGCATTTTTTATAGAAAGAGAGGAAGAAATGTAATAAATCTTTCCCCTTCCTTTACTCATCTGCCTATGAACTGCCTAGGTCTTTCCTAAAGGAAACTCCTCTCACACTCTCATCTGTCACAAGTGCACGGAGGAACAGTATAGCCCAACCTGTTTGGTATTGGAGTCCTTTTGCTGCTGCTGCTCCTTTTTGTGGAAACCCTTAAGCACTCCTTAGACTAGGAAAAAGTCTGAATGGTTGAATGCTAAAATCTCTTTCCCTAAAGAGACTTGGCTTTCGTTCTGGCTGCTGTCAGTAGCAGTCAATTCTCTTGTGCTGAGTTTGGCATCAACAGCATAGTCTGAAACTTTTCTGTGCAGGTGTCAGAGTGTTGAGGTGCCTTCATGAACACGAGAAATAGGGCACATATTGAATGAGAGCGTCTCGTGCAGACAGTGAGCATCCAAACAAACAGTCAAGGAGAAAGAATTCCCTTCTCACTGTCTTTGGTCTACTCACACCTGAGCTGTTCTTTTCTTTGGGTCTTTGATTTTCCCCGTTCAGACATTAATCATACCTAGGCTTTGCATTACAAACCTCAGCTGGTAATTCCATATCACAAAGTTGCAAAGTCTGTTCAGCAGTAAAGAGCATGCAAGTTACATATTTGTTTTGCTGAATCAATGTTTTAAACCTGAATCTAACTCCTCTCTCATTTCTCTTTTATGTAGATAAATACTTGGTAGAAGTCTGTCAATTGTACTGCTTTTTCACTTTATCTCATCTTTTTTGAAAGGGTGTTTGAATAAGGCATTTCACCTCAGAAAGGGATTCAGCCAGACCCTTAAAGCACAAAACAGCTGGAAGTGACAACTGGGCATTGCATGTCTTCCATTAGTTTAAATTAAATTTAAAGAATTTAAAATATGTTTTCTGAACAAAAACATGCCAATTTTATAGATAACCTTTATTTATGATTCTCAATGTATATAGAGATTTACAGCCTTTATTAAGAATTGTTTAGAAGATATATTTCATCCCACTAACATTTTGCATCTCTTACTGGCCATAATGCCTCTAATCAGATTTGGTATTTGGTACAATTTCCTTACCCAAAGGTAAATGTGTATTTTCCCATTTTTTCACTAGAATGTTCTCACCTGACCAATTTGTATGCCTAGCAAAAATCATGGTGTTAATTTCTACAAACAGGGTCCCCAAGAGGAAGTGATCTGGAAAGAAAATAAAAGCATGATGTATGGCCAGGTAATATCACTGCAGGGAAGTGTTTGAGTCACCTCCCTGGAGGCATTTGAAAGATGTGTAGACGTACCTAGGGGCATGGTTCAGTGGTGGACTTGTCAGTGCTTGGTTAGTGGTCAGGCTCGATGTTCTTAAAGGTTTTCTTCCAAAAATTCTATAATACTATGTTCGTTAATGCATAGCAGCATTAATTTTCTTCTGTCATTCATCCACTTTTTCTCCATATTTCATTAAAAGAAAGTATTGTGAATACCCCTATGTTCAGGAAAGTTGAGATAAACCCCAAGTAGCTGTCAAAATTTGCTCTCGTAATTCATATACATCACTCATAATAATGCACACTGTATAATTTGATGATATTTTGAAAGATTGTGCACTAAATAAAAGAAACAGAATTATTAATTAAAATAATGCTTAAATTCTATAGAAAAATCTTATTGGAAGTAAATTTTACTTTAATGTTTTATTTTCCTTGGTTTATCTTGGTCATTTCAAGGAATTTCTGCAATTTTTCCATTCACTTCACTGACAAAAGACAGTGTCCTGGCAGGCAAGGCCATATTCTGAACCCAACCCAAAGAATTGCAGTAGGTCATTGCATGGGAAAGGAGAGGTGCCCTCCTGTTAAAAAAAAGGTGAAGGTATTTTGTAAGGATAGCATTACCAATCACAGCCCAAATACCTGCCCACTTCCTGTCAGTCTTTTGATCCTTTCTTTCTTTGCTTTCAAGCAAGAGAGGAAATCTCTTTGTCATTCACCCCCGTCCTCCCCAACACTCTCCAGCCTACTAGCTAGCTTAATTTTCCTGAGCTTGTACAAAAGAATTTATGTTTTATCAGATTTAGGTGCCTGTGTTCCTATTTCCATGGACTATGGACTATCCTGAACAGAGATGAACTGTGCACAGGTTTTTGCAGAGAAATTGCTTTAAGATGGTCTAGTCTCATGGGCATAAAGTCTTTGAAAAGTATTGAACATTCTCTACAACTTTGATCCCTTCAGAATATACCAAAGAGATTCACCTTTTACAGTTATTGATGCCTTACAGCTATGTGTCCTACAGTAAAAAGGAGCACCTGAAAAGGGAAATTATGGTAATTCTGCAGAACCATTTACAGTACTACCTACAACTCGCAGAATTTTTCCAAGCTTGGTTCGATTTTAACTTTGAAATAAACAGTATTTTCAGCACATAAACTTCCCTTCTCAAATGCATCTCAAATTTTTGGTTTGTCAGTAGCTTAGCACAAAAATGAAAGACTGAAGCAGCAACCCGCTGTGTTAAAATAGAACGAGCATAAAGAATTCCTGCAGGTAATTGGGAGTGCACTGCTTTTTTTCCTCTGCCTGATTGCACTGCAAAATATTATTACAGCTCACAAGATAGGCCAAACATGTGTCTAATCACAGAAGTGAGGATTGTAGTGTCTTAGCAACCTTAGAAAGTTTGCTCTCTTCCTAACTCCAGTGCTTTGTCAAATTTCTGGCTACAGCATTAATTCCACCTTCATGTACAAGAGACATCTCCTGCTTTAATTCATACCCCCTTGCATACTCCTGGCTGTTGGAGGTAGAGCTCACTGGGATAAAATGATTCCTTTCCCCAGCTCTCATGGAAAGCTGTTTGCAATCCTGGCACGTGTGCCCCAATAGGAGTTGCCTGGTGGTCAGTGGCAAGCAGGAATCACCCACCTGTCGATCGTCACAGCCAGCATGAGGACTGCATGGTTACTGCAAAAAGGTTACAGCTCCAGCTTAGGGGCTTCTTCATGTGACCACTGGTTCCTTGAATCTGTCCCTGAATTTTTTCCCTGGCAACCCAAGATTTTGCCCTGTGTTGTTTCTAAGGAATCCCTAATGCCACTTGGAAGGAATACACTCTTTGAAATTGCTACCCCATGGAAACGTTCTCATCCCACGCTTAAGAAGGATCGCCTTCAGCTAATTGTGGTCCCAGAGTGAAGTTTGGAGGCAGGGCCAGGATTGTTCCAAAAATACCAACAACACAGAGTTTTAACAAACAACTTTGTCTTTCATCATGGGCGTGTTAATGGAAGTACATTGTCATTCCAGGCAGCTTCTGAGCACCTCTGAGAAACTGTTTAAAAACTTCATGAATAACCGACTGGGAGTTCCGAAATTTCTAGTTGGCCATCAAGCCTTTGCAAAGTGGCCTGACAAACTGGTTTAGATTTGCACTGTGACTCTCACAAGGCAAATCGTTCAGTTTTAATTAAACGTTTAAAAGTTGACTTCAAAGAGGTACACTGTGATTGGATCTAAATTTTAATGTACCTCATGACACATTGCAACAAAATCAAAAGCTGACTGAAGGAGTAAACAAAATTAGGCTTCACAGATATTTGTAACAGAAATATTTATTATAGCAATGCCAGATTACTTCTCTCACTACCTGGTGTTGTAGGATCCTGCAAACATTTTATGAACATTAGATATATACAAACACAAGAACAGGCAGAGATTATCAGGGGCAGCTGGCACACTTGAGGTTCAGAAAACCCAGGTGTAGGTCCTCGATGGGAGTCAGGCAGACTGCCTTCAGTGCTGGGTTATAGCTATTCTCACTCTGTGGGAAGATTCCTCAGCTACCCAGCTGGTCCACGGTACAGTTACATTTCGTGGCTCCCAATTATGTGTTTGGAGATGAATGATACTGTGACTAATTTGGTGGCATAATATATAACATCCTAAAATGAATATACTCTCTAGACTGTTTTTCTAGTGTCAGTGACTTGGGCCAGACTGGATAGAATGTATCCCAAATGGTGTTTTGGCAAGAAGACAGTCATTTCCAGATGGATCATTTATACCATTTTAATTTTTCTAACTAAATTGCATTCCTGCTAAATGAATGTGCTGTGCGTATTTACAACTGTAGGGATCAATAGGCCATTTAATAGAGATATTTTGGAAAGCTACCTCGGAATATCCATCAGGCTTAAATTGCACAGAACTACAGAAAAGGGAGAACCATTTCTCTGTCTTTACATGTATAAATATATAATCTAAAAATAAAAAGCAGAAGGTGTCATGAGAGACACAAATTAATAGAAACATTAAAAATTGCATATGAGACCAAATATACTCTGATTTAAAAAACTCTACAGTGTATCCAGAATTGTGTACCTTTAGATTAATTAAAAATATTGTTAATAACATTAATTTCATATGGCAGGTTTTCGTTTCTATAATCTCGTGTTTTCCTGAATTGCAGCAGGTCTCATTATTCTTCATATATGTGATGCCTAGAGAAAATTATAATGTACAAGGTGATTTTGTTGCCATTAACTGAAATCTCCTAGGCAATCATTCCTCGTAAATGGCAGATGTGAAGGGTGACAGGAAGATTATTTGCTCCTTAGTTAGAAAGATTCACTGACCCTCTGTGCCTGCTTCCAAAGGGAGATAAAGCTTTTAAAATTTTTATTTCATTGCAATAAACTGTGTGATTTCACTGCATGCACCAAGCATTTATTAAGGTTAACTGTTGTGACTTTTTCAGGCAGCTGTGAGTCAGTAGTGAACAGAGGCACCAAGCAGCTCAGTGTGTAATTTTCTTGGGCTTTCTAGTGTAAAGCCTGAATGCACATGGTAAGGCTCTCCACTGGTTCTGGGAAGACTGAGGGGTCACAGGGGAGAAGCCCCGAAGTCCTGTGTGCCGGCCATCAGGAAACACACTGGAGTAGATCCATCATCAGTCCAGCCCCTTCCCTGGGGAGTGGTCTAGCTATGGGATGAACCGCCAGGTTAAATGGTTTTATTGAAGAAAGTGACAAGAGACACATGAGATCAGTTGCAGAGAAGGAGACAGAAAGGGGTGCGGTGCTCAGGGTACACAAGCAGGTGCAGGCAGAGTTCAGGTAGGTTTGGGTTGTCTCAGTCTCAAATGGGCTGATTTTCACCTTTACACTAATGTAGTGACTTTTCTTTATATTTTTTGTCTTTGTACTTCAGACCCTTGGGTTATTTCAGTACAGACTCAGGTATTCTGTATGTGGGGTGCATTTTTACTGAAACATTTCAAGGCAGAATACACAATGTTAATATGTTTATTTTTGATTGATTGGAAAAAAACTGTAGAGCTCTTGAGTAGAAATGCCTGGTATTTGGTTGATTGCTTCTCACATTTCCATTAGAGTGACTGTTCAAAATGATTCACGTAACTCACTTGTTTGCTCTAGTTCTTGTCACAGGTAGACAAACAGATCACTGCTGCTTGCATTAAAATGCCATTGCATCCAGATTATGTGTGGTGTCTGACAGCCTCTCCAATAACCTCTTAATGCTGAGAATGGGGCCTTATTGCTACACTTCATAAAAGAGACAGAGCCAAATATTTTTGTCCCTTTAGGGCTAGTCTAGCACAAACTTGAGTCACAAGTAAAACAGATTTCAAAAGAATTGTTGTGTAAAGCAGAGACACAGGTCTATAGGCCTATGTTTCAGTGGACCTGCCCAGCTGGGAAAGCACATACATCTCAGACAGGCCTGATTCTTAGTGTTTGTGCTGTTCTAACTGCGAAGGTAAAATAAGCTAAAAGAGTTTTGTGGGAGAAGAAATCTCTTTTATTAAACCAACAATTATGGATAAGCATTTGAACACATAGAAATTATTATTCTTTGGGCTTGAAAGAGAGAAACAAGCATTAAATTCTGCTCATTTGAAGGCCAGTCTTCTGTGCCACAATGGCAGCTCTGCAGCCGTGAGCCAGACTCCATCCCAGGCAGCAGCAACAAGGCATTCCTGCACCTAGTTCTGACTAATAACACTTGAGGAGGAGGGTTAGAGAAAAAGGTCATAATGATCCATAAGCCCTTTCACATTTAAGATGTTTTTGTGTTTGGGGTAAAAGAACCTTGTGATGGGTTTTGGTCTAGTGTTGTACAAAACAATGATTTAAATAGTGCACTTTCAGATCAAATGAACTTTGAGAAATATTTTGATATGAAACAAAGTGAATTTTTCTCCAGGTTTTTATAAGCATGCTAAGTGAACCCCCACTTTGGGTCAATCAAATCACTTTTTTTTTTTTATTTCATCTAAATTAAGCATTGAAATACAACTTTTTTTTTAGCTGAAAATTCAAGCTTGTTATTTATTTGCAGAATGATCTTTTAATACAAAACAAAACAAGTTTCAACAGGAAAAATTGCTTCAGTAGAAAAACTCCTGCTACAGGACACATAGGTAGTACATACCGTGACAGAGACCAGTAAATTTTCTATGTCAAATCATCAAGTAAAGATACAGATTCTTGGGACTAGATAAGAAAAGTCACTTTTTGTAAAAATAAAGAGAATCAAAACTGTCATAAGAGTGGTTTTGCATGTGTTTGTTAATTTTACAGTAACAGCGTTAACGTTAAATAAATATCAAAGCTCTGTCATCTGATTTCAAACTTTGACAGGTCTTGACTTATGTGTAAGGATGGAATCACTGGCACCAGACAGCATAGTGTAATAATTTATCTCATTCCCAATTTCATACCTCTCCTTATAATTTTTACCCATTTTTACTGGTCTGTTTCTGTTAATTATCTTTCCATAACGCTTCCCTTGTTTTGGAGTATTTAGATTTAAATATTCTTTTTTGATAAGCACCAAGGGATATGCTTCAAACATATTGCTGCCCAGGGAATATCCCACACAGTCCATCTCCTTCCAGATGTTTTTCTCTCCAGGGTGAACTTCAGTCTCTGCCTCGAAGACCCTGAGATACTTTCTTACTTTGAAGGACCTTTCAGAATCTCTCTGGCCTCACTTTTGCTCTGGTCCCAATGTCTATGTGTTACTTCTGCTCAAAAGTGTCTTAAATTTTAAGATGGGAAATTCTCAATGGAAAATCAAAAAGAAAGATATGCTCAGAACTAAGCCTGTGTTATGAAAGGCTTCACTTTCTTCA
The DNA here is from genome assembly GCA_013399875.1 of Gymnorhina tibicen. Classification (NCBI taxonomy): domain Eukaryota; kingdom Metazoa; phylum Chordata; class Aves; order Passeriformes; family Artamidae; genus Gymnorhina; species Gymnorhina tibicen. Next base: position 158,567 of record VXAZ01001368.1, on the reverse strand, counting down.
AATCAACATTTATTTTGAAATAGATTTGTTCAAAGAAAAATTATTTGAATCTGACTAATTATGTCTTAAAAAGGAGGACAATGCATTTGTTCAAATACTATGGTGAATTAAATTTACTTGTTAAAGAGATCTTATGAAAACATCCATATCCGTAAGTGTGTTCAAATTCGTGTTGAGTTTAATTATGCAATTCCACATCTTCCTGAGGAAGGACACAAAGTGTCTTGAAATTTTGAATAACTTGCAAGTGCTAGCAACAGTGACACTAATTCTCAATGACAAAATTGCTAACCCATGTAATTATTTTATAATCTATGATTTTGCAGTTTAGTCATTAATAATAGAATATTGAACATATTGATGTCACATACTCAGCATAGCACATTAAAACCAAACATCAATTTGGGAAAAGTTTTCATTTCTACTAAATTCAGGAGGCTTTGAGCTGAACAGTAACTGCTGTCTAAACTCTAGTGACTCTGGGCACAGAACAACAGTCAGAGGCAAATCCTGCTATAGATGTTTTGGGAGGAGGGCAGGCAAAACTGAATCCTACTGTCTCAAGGATATGGATAAAATTAGCCAGCCCTTGGGAGACAAATTTCCTGGATTTGCGTTCACAAGGGGATGAATGGTTTGTTTTCACAGCAGAAGCTGCCTTTTCTGCTAAGTGCCCTGCCTTGCCCTAGCAATGGCCATGTCATTGCAGAAGTACCCGACCATCAGGAGTGGTAGCAACAGAAAACATTCTCCAGAGATGTGGCACAGGCAAAGCAGAAGGGGGCAGTTCCTGAAGGGCTTTATCTTCCGTTTTCACCTAACTGTAAAGCTTAAGATTTTGTGAAGTGTTGAATGACATAAAAGAAAGAGAAACCAAAAAGAGATGCAGATGGCAGTGCTAGCTGTCATTCTGTTTATGGACTGTAGAAGACAGAATCGATTGAAAAACCAGTAATCTCAAATGGAGACAAAATTTTAGCTGTGAGGTTGCACACATGCAGAGACATATTTCAGTCTGTGTTTGAGTGAGCAGTAAGCAAGAACATAGTGAACAAGCCTTCATTTTTACTGTTTTGTGTAGTTTTTGAAAACTGGTGCAGGGAGGAGTTAAATGAGTCTGTTCTTTGATCAACAAGAGTTAGGAGAGAGAATAAAGACTAAAATGAAAGAATCTTTGCATGAGACCCCCTTTAGGCTTAGGTCCCATTCACTCCTTTTTGTAATATTACTCATCTATTTTGTAGTATATTTCTTTTTATCTAGACATATTGTAAGCGATCCTTATTAATCGGACTTGAACATGTTATTTTCACACTCACATTCTGTTAATTTTCCTTAGTTCTTCATCACTGAACACATTTTCTCTAGAGACATGTATTTGTAGTTGCCTATATAAAACAATTTTTATTCATTTGCACTTTTTACAATGTTTAAAAATTTGTCACTAAGTACATTTTTTGGAAAATAATTCACCAAATATATTTGCATCACACTGCTCAACTCTCCAGTTTCACTCTTCATTTCTTTCAACTGTTTAAAGTTAATAGAAGTTATATTTACACTTTACATCATGCACCTCACCTTTCCCACAACGGGATATAATGAAGTTTTACGAATCCACAAAAGCCAACTCAGATACTGCCCAAAGCTGCAATCCAGTCTCAATCTTTTACAATTTTTTCTTCATGGGTTCATTCATATTCGTAAAAGGAACACCATCTCTTTGCACGAGACTATCTAAGGATAAAATCATCCACTGACAGAAGCTTAGAATTAACATTTCAAGACTGAAATCCATTCATCTATAAACAGAGATAACATGGTTGACATTTGCTGAAAAAATAATCAGAGATTATATTTTCATAGTGGCAGGGGCTGAAAAGGAGTTGAAACACTGGATTAGGTTCTTTTCTTCACAGAAAGTTTTCTTCCTCCTGGTAAGGCGTGATAATCATGATCTTTATGTTTAAATGCAACTAATGAACAGTCACTGTAATTTAGACTGCACGCAAACAAAGCTGAAGAAGTTAAGCAATTAGATATACCTTCATGAAGAAAGGAGAGTCTTCCACTACCCTCATCTGGAAGGACAGAAATTTTAAAGATAATCTTTATCTCTAACAGTATCAAATTTATTGACTTTACAAGTTCAGAGTTGGCAGCACTTATAAATAACTTCATAGACCCTGTGCTTTCTTTGGGGAATCAAACCTACCATATGCCTAAGGTGTAAGTTGCATTCAGTAATATAAATCCTTTTTTTATTATTATTATTGTCATGTCTCTATGGATCTTTTAAAAATAGATAAATAACTATATTTCAGGGAAGCATTGTAATAGAAAAAGCATATTTTGGGAAATCAAATATGGAATCAAAAAAAGAAAGCATGCATAAAAGCTTGAAAATTCCCAAATTAAGCTGGAAGAAAAACTAGTCAGAAGAGGCAGGGAAAGACAAAGACTAAAAGAGAACATGTACAAATGACCTTTTAATTGTGGAATAGCAACTGCATTTGCAGTGGATTAGAAGACACAATTCTAATACTGCTTTAGTAAGGGAGTGTCAGTGCTCATAAGGCACTCACCAGAGTACTGTAATCCACACTGATTTGGCGTTACCAGTTTTATTAGCAGTTTCAAGGACATGGATAATATAGATGAACAACATCTAAAATAAAAATGTAACACACTCCAATACAGTGTTCCTTTCCTATGAGAGATCTTTACTTCTTTAGTTGGAAAAAACCTGTCTTTCTGGAAAGAAAAAACTAACCTGAGAGTTAACTAGTGGATTTATGTTCCACAACGAAATCCCAAATATAAATCACTCTTTATTCCCTGAATATGGCTGATTTCCAAAGAATTTTCCAAGCATGTGTTTCACTTTGCCCTTGTGACATCCACTGTCTGGCTACAGATGCAGATGATCAGTGCTGGTTCGTGCCTCTCCAAACTCCCTCAGCAACAGAATTCCCCTGGGAACTTGCTCACGGAAAAGCCTGGGTCCGACATGTTTCTCCTCACCTCCATGCGTTTTAACCCCAAGGCTGAACTTAAACCAGGCAATGACGGTCCAGCACAGGAAGCATTGGCTGTAGGAGGCTTTACAACAGCAGAGCTTCCTCAAACAAAAGAAAAAATCCTGTGGAACAACATCCAGCTGTTCTATGCTCAAAATGCAATACATAATAAATAAATATGTGCTAAAAGCGAGCAAACTGAACTCAGAGAACTGGAGAACTCAACACAGTATTTTCCAGAAGTAGTAATAACAACATACTGTAGTCCTCTTTATTATGCTTCATTATTCTACCCATCTTTCTGGTTTTGTCACTGACCAAAAAAGTAAATGTAATGCTAAGTTTTGTGATATAATTAGTCTGCTTGCTTCTATGCCAATTTGTCAACAGTAATCCTTGTGTGTGACAGGCAGATGGAAATCTTTTTAGGATTTTATTCTTCCCTAATTCTTCAAGCAGACAACTTTGCATCTTCTCACTATTCCTCATCTATTGTGTCCAGTTCCTTCTTCCTTCATTCCAAGGCCAAAGAAAATTCAGTATTCCAACAGGAGAAAACACGTTCAGTTCACTCATGTCAATCTGTCCAATTTGTTTGTGTTTGCTTTGCAAAAAACTGAAGCATAGAAACCAAACCAGTGTAAGCCCACGTCTGCCAGCAGACAGCAGCTGTCAGCTAACCAAAGCCAATCACTTTTCATTGAGTCTTAAGGAACTCGAGCTTTTTTCCCCTTGTTCCCTCTTCTTTCTGCCAAAGATTACACAAAACAAAATCTTCTCCAAAAAGCAAACAATAAGATTGGCTTTTCAGAAGGGATTGGCACTTCGTCTTCTTTGCTCATACAAAAACAGATTTTATGTTCTGCTGTGTCTGAGACTGGCTCATACACTTCAACTCTGTCACATGAAAAGCCACCGGTGGATCACTGTGAGGTCTGCACTGGGTTATCTCACTGCTCAGCTGGTGCAAGTGGTTACACGTTTGGATGAACCAGCCTGGAAAGCCTGGCTAAATGTTGGTGTAGAAGCTCTGAAACCATGCTGGGGATGCTGAGCCAAGGAAAACAGACCCAGCTGGGATGAAGAGAAGATTCATGGTGGCTCATCTCCTTGTGTATGTAGCTCTGGGGATTCAGGGCTTGAGCTGAAACACAGGTGGGATCACACAGGCTGTACCTATCCTGCGTTATGGTCCAGTTTTTAAAGTTATTAGAAATGCCTCTGTCCAAATTAAGGTGCAAAGTCAATAGTATGGATTTTATTTAATAGTGAATATGAGAGATAGAGAGATAAAAAGGAAGAGAAAGAAATAGAAAAGAGGTGGGGAGGCAGAAAGATCATGACAGAGATAGATTAAAGCAAATGCACCATGCCATGGATCCCAGTGATGTTCCACTGATCCTCTCCATCTGGTCTTCTTGGTGGTGAGGGTCCCCCCAAAACACATAGAATCCAATGAGTTAATATATGTTCAGGCCAGGTGGAAATGCCCAGATACCTCTCCTGAGGGGGCAGGGGGGAGTTTGACACAGTCTCTTGCAGCAGACTCTGGGTTGTTGCATCCCTTTGCATCATGTGCTGTCCTCTGGTGCAAGGTCTCAGGAATGAGTCTGGGGAGCATTTCAGGGGTCTTTGATGGATTGTGACACCTCCTCAGCTGCCTCTCATGTGAATGTCCCATAGCTGCAGCCTTCCTGGGGTTGGGGGTTTCATAGCTGAGACAGTTTGTGTAAGGGAGGATGGGTATTTGCTGGTTCTGATCAGAGGTTATGCCATGCCAAAACTCTCCTCCTCCCCGCTTTGATGCAGGGGAGGTGAGTCTGTGCAAACCTGGCCTCTGTGGGCTGTGGTCTCCCCCACCCCAAACCCAGCCAGGGGTGATTTTCTGCTGTGTTTGGCTTTTTTGTGGATGCATTTTTTTCCCTCAGCCTTGTTTACTTCTCCACAGACTTGAAATGATCGAACAATGGTGTCTTATCTTGAATTCCCTTAGGTGGCTTAACTCACAGTCCAAAGTTTCAGTCAGGCATCTTCAAGGAGGTGTGGGCTTTGGTGGTAGTAGCTTCTTTATAGAGTTTTTGCTATAATGGGCAAAACTCCTTCATAACAATGTTTAAGGCATGAACCATTTCAGTCTCTGACACCTGGTGAACATGAAACATCTCTAGCTTTCTGCCTGGATCACAACCTGTATTGATGCAAACTCAGATATATCATGCCATTTATACTCTTCATAATCTAATTATGTTAGATTCTCATGGCCCCAGATAGACCCACAGTTCTGTGCCGGGTGCTACAAAAACACACAGTTCGGAGATTGACTGATGGGTACACTGAGACTGAGGAGTAAAGCCTGTCCTCCATCTAAGCCATCCATAAAGGATAAATAGGTTTTTGAAGTGAGAGCTGCCTCCAAAAGGAAAGTGCAAGCATATATCACTGTCCCAATTTTTAAAAGATGTGAGGTAGCACTAGAGATTAAACTATCTGTGAGCAGGGCTTGACTGAATATAATTTAATTAGGAGCCTGCATGCATGAGAAACACCACAGAATAAAACACAAAGGAGCGGAAATGTAGCACATGGCTGATCAAAAACTGAAGCAGTCACTTACTAAGGAAACATAAAGAGTACTGGAATGAAAGAGACTTAAAGCAAAGAAGCTCTGTGCTATTATTTGGGTCCTGTTGCATTCAGAAAATCAGGACTATTCGCTCTTGGTGAATAGGTACGATTCCTCCTAAGCTGCCTGAGACATTATTAACTTCTCTTTTCAGCTGGAAGCAATGCAAGGAGCCCTGGAACATGGTGAGCTGCTCAGCTAAAAAACCTGAATGTACAAAAGACATAACTTGTCCTGTTAGAGTTAATGTTGAAGTGGCAATAGAGCCATTATGAGGGTTGCTGTCTCATTTGCTTTTGCCACAAGGTGTCAATTTGTATCCATGACTGAGGTCTTTTGTCACCTTAATTTTCAGTCAAACCTTCAATGCCAGAGGTGTATTTGGAGTCTGGATTAAACCTACATTATGAGAGAAGACATGCATATTCTGACTTTTCTCGATAATATATACTTAAGGCTCATGATGGTATACAGCTGTTAGAGGCTGAAATTCATTTTTAAGAGTTTGCCACTTTATCATCTGTGGAGCAATTTGCTCCCGTGATGGAGGCCATCCTCACCATGCAATTACACTATACTTCTGTGGTCCTTACTTCTGTTGCCAGACCTTCTGGACAACCAGACTCTATGTGCAGTTTTCTGTGCCTGCAGCCTCAGGAGAGTAAATACCTATGGAAAAATCTAACGCATTTCTTTCCTTGTGACATGCTCCTGCCCTAGCATTTGTCTAACGCAGGGTAAAGGCAGGAAAGAGGGGTGGGTCTGCAGGACCACTTCTTTCCTGGGAATGCTTTTAAAAGCTACCTTTGTCTGCGTGTGGGTTCCTGGTAAGTAGGAAATGCAAGATAATGGGTGAATGAAGAAATAGCAATTTCTGACTCAAGCAAACTTAATGTCAAATATTCAAGCACAGAAACATTGCTTGTTATGAGGCATATTACTTTGGTTTTGCATTTGGAGTGTATTTCTATATGTTTATATTTAATTTTTGTGTCTGAGGACTAGATGCATCCAAAGCACTTATGTTTTCCTCAATATTCTTTTCTGATATTTCTGATATTTTTTTTATATTTAATAATGAATGAATTACATAACAACGTAACAATAATAGTACCTTAGTTTAATGCTGATTCAAGAAAAACACAGTGGGAACCTTAAGTTTCTTATTCCACCTCACTGCCTCCTTGCAATAGAATTGTACCATCATTTCTATTCTGTTCATAAGGCTTGTATAAAACATTACCCCTTAAGTGTTTTCCAGTAAACTATTTAGGGGTAAGTGACTGCAAACCAAGTTTCAATCATGCTACAGAAAGCAACATCTGAAAGTCAAGCACAAATATTAAAAGTGTTTGACTCTTGGAACTAGAAATCAATTTCTTAATGATGAATTGAGCCTAAACATCAAGAAACAGTCATGATAGTGTTTTACACAAAATCATACTGTGGCTTCCCTTCAGTACAGTATTACATAATTCCTTTAAGGTTTTCTGAGAATAAAAACTTGAACATATGGTCTAGTGGTAGCCTTAAAACTTTTCTGGGGAACGGTGTTCTTTATACATTAACTCATTCACAGATGAAAAGGGCAGACTCTGTAACATTATTGTGTTCAAAGCATTCTCTATGTGATTTTTTTTTTTTTCAACTCTCAACACAGTCAATTTTCCAGCAGCCATAGTCTAATAAAGAGGGGAAGAGTACTTATCCTTTCTGGTCAAAATAGTCTCTTTGGATGAGCTTGCTTCCCTGCTGCTTCTTTGACAGTCCTGCTCTTGAAGGACATGGTGCTGTGCCCCAGTTGCTCCTCAGTGACCATTTCAGTGAACACAATATCTACACAATTGCCTCTGATCTAAATTCAATTTCTTTCTCTAATCTCTTATTTCTCTTTAATAATGTCTGTTCAAAGAAAAATTTTTCTGGGAGGTAGAAGACAAATATATTTCCTCTTTATTACTTCTCTGACCCTTCTTCCTCCAAAATAGAATGGAATCAAAGAAATTTTCTTTTCTTTTCTTTTCTTTTCTTTTCTTTTCTTTTCTTTTCTTTTCTTTTCTTTTTTCTTTTTTTTTTTCTTTTCTTTTTTCTTTTCTCCTCATAAAATTACCACCTCCTTCTCTACCTCCCTCTTTTTCTGTGTTTTTTGGCAGAGCCTCAAAAAGGAAACACAACGCTGTGAAAATTAATTCAAGCTTTGCTGTTGACTTCAATAAAACTATTGTATGATGGTTTTGTATGATGTTTTTCCTTGAGCTGCAATAGAACACCCCTTGATCACAAAACCTCATATTCTAGAATAGTGTGTTAGGGTACATTTTGGATCCAAAGTAATTATTTATCCTATAGTAAAAACGTATGAAATACTTATCTGTGTGAATACAATATTTGTGAAATACAGACTTTAACAGTAAGATGATAATATTTCATCTATTCTTTGCCAATCCAGCTTTCTTAAATACATTCATTAACACTGCTTTCTTTTTTGACTATTATATGATGAATTAGTGTGCATACTAGGTAGAAGCAGCAAAGAAATTCACCAGTAAAAAATGAGCAAATGAAGCACCTTATTTTTGTTGAGAAATTATGATCTGCATGGAAGGTGCAGAACTAAGATTTTAATTTTAAGGCAAAAGATATGGAAAATCCCCCAGTGCTGGCTCCCTCTCTCATCTGCCAGAATGATCCCTAGGGTGGTCACATAAACACTTTTGCTGTGGTTTATTGTATAACAGATATAAATTTGGAGAGGACATTACAAGATTTTAAAATCGGGTTTTTTTACATTTTCATTCACTTCTGTACTTTGGAAACTAACTTTGCACTCTCCATGTGACTTTTCTCATTGAAAATCAGAAGTCCAAGACTTTTTCTGCTGACAGAATTACAGTATAGATCTTCTAAACAGTTTGCTGCATACATACAAAATTGATTAATAAGCCTAGCTCACAGAAGTGCATAGCAATGTTATTCCTCTAGTGTTTCTTTTGGCAATCTTTAGTTGATTTAATGTATTTCGGTAAGTATCCATACAAATGCATCATCATGCTCAAAGAGACAGCACTGTCATCAGCAGGCAGTGCTTCACCTTAGCATTAAGTTTTTATACTGCTTTATGTAACGTTTTTGTGTAGTCTTTAATTAATCTAGGTCTTTAAAAGACCTAGAGGAAAGTGAGGGCTGTGCTTGCTATTTGTATGCTGGTAACCACAAAGAACACCCAGAAGAAAGTGGAAGTAAAGACAAGTGTTTGCCAATGTTGTTATTTGCACTGAATCACTTGGTTACTGTAAGCATGTGTTGCAGCCAGGAAAGGAGTGCGTAACTGGCACAAGAGAGAATTCACTGGTCATGTGAGTGAGCCTCTGAGCACTTGGCAGGCTGCAGCCATTTGCTGTCTATGGATGGGTGAGCAGAGAAGTCTGCAGAGAAGCAGGCATGCCTAGGAGTCTTTTTGGATGATGTTTTATCGACAGGTTCCCTGGGTGCAATGTGGTTCTTCCAGGCAGTTACCCAAACACTCTTCCGGGTGGAGACCAGTTCTTCTGAAACCACCCCAGAAGGAATCATAAGAGGGAGATGTCATCGAATGTGTCACTGTGTATTCTTTATGAACATCGAGACAATGATAAGGGTTTTTTCTGACACACTATGGCCAGAAAGTGATAAATACAGAAGATTCCATGTCTGACTGAAGTTGGTGGTGCTGAGAGGGAGCTAACTCTCAAGTCTAGTTCAGTGACAGCACTGACAAAAAGTCCCTTTATAGACAGATCTGCAGGAAAATGAAGAGAATATGCTGGAGACGGCGTCAAAAAGCCCATAATTAGAAGTATAAACACTGGAGCAAAATCTAGGAATTTCTTGAAGGTATCAGGTGGTAATTCCCACTTCAAGGACAACTCCTTCATATCAATATATGATTTTAACAAGGGATTGTCATGAAGTGCCTAAGCAAATCCAAACTATTTCTTTTAATTTTCAACCTCAGGAAAGACTCATAGTCACAAAGTTCATAATAATACATCCTAGAACCTTAATATTCCATTTTTTTCTTTTTTTTCTGCCCTATATACTTTGAGCCTTACTCTCTCTCCTCATGTCAAGTAGATACAGCTTCCTTCTCCCAGCCACAATGTTTTCTAGCTCTCCATGCCTTTGCTCTTTACCATGCAACATTTCCCATGCCTTTTTTTGCCATCTCACTGAAACTTTGTTTCAGATGGTTCCTATTCTCCTCATACTCCACTCTTACTCATTCTCGTTTCGTCTCTTTAACAACGTGCTCAGAATGAAAGACAAATTAAATTGAATAAACACAAACCAACTTACAAAATAATTTACTCTTTTGTTCAGAAAAATGATAAAACTTTGAAATCCGATAACCAGAAACCCTTTAGGACTTGGCAATATTGGGAAACAGAAACAACTTCTACAAGTGCATAAAACTCTTGTTCCTAATTTTCTGTGGTTGGGAAAGAAAATGCTAAACACAGACACATTTTCATCTGTAAAGAAAAACTGTCATTTGTCCAGATCTGAACATTGCCCATTCTGGGCATTAAGCCAGAATGGTTTAGTGAGAAGGGAGAGAGGAGCCTGTGTTTGGAGAGGCTATGAGGAAATGTTTCTCTGACAGGTTGATTTAAAGGAATGGCAGCTGTGTGGAAGTACTGAGGGAAGAATTGCACATTGCATTTTGAGGGAGAGAGGTTACTGGGCACCCAATGGCGACAGATATGGGGGGGGTGATAAAAGCAGAAGCCTATGAAAAATGTACTTGCAGACACCTGAAATTTTGAGAATCCGTATATTTGGGGTGATGATCTTTTTCCTCTGTAGCTTAATATGTCCTAAATACTGAGGAGTAAACCTCCATGTAGCCTCCAGGGAGGCTGCACTGGAACACAGAAGCTGTCTGCCACCTCTCTCTGCTGTGTTCCCAGATGAAGGAGATTTACTGGCTTTCCAGTTCAGACAAGATGGTAGGAGTTTTGATAACATGATCAGAGTTTAATGATCATAAAAAATCCAAATCTGATTCCAGTACGTTTGAGTGCAACATTTTGGACAGCTCAGTAGATGATTCATGAAAAATTAATGCATAAAATGCATTGTCTCATCTTCCACAGCATTGCTGTGAGCCCGTGTGTGAATGATATGTCACAGATGGTGGAGCTGTTATAGATGGGAGACTGAGGGCTTCCATTTTCCTGATCCAAAGTGCAGCATTTCCTGAGCACACATGGACTGCTTTCGTTTGTCATCCCATTAAGCTTCAGTTCAGACTGTGCTCACAGAAAGGCTGCGTGTACAAACCTGGTGGAAGGGCTCCAGTAGGTAGAATGCTAAGATGGTTTAAGGTAGATCATAAGGTGGATTTGACAGGTTGAGTTTCAGGTACGTATTTCACACATGACTAAATGAAGGAGCACAGCCATGGTACAGGCAGAAGCAAACCCTAGGTGCCACACCAGCTGGTGTCCACTTCCCATGAACAAAGGCTTGGTGGTGTGAGTTTAGGGGTAAGTCTTGTTGGCACTTTCCTGCCCTGCCTTTCATTTATTCTCCTGCTTTCCTATGAGACCTGCAGCTCAGTCACTGCATCCAAAAGCCACGACTTGTCCCACAGAGTTGTTTCCGTCTTTCTCTGGGGACTGTCTGTGCATTGAACTTCACTTCTCTCTAAGCCAAAGAAGTTTTCCAGAAGGCACTAGCCAATTTCTGCTGCATGCTTTCTTTCAGAGATTCAACTTCCTCGCTTTCTGCTAAGGGCTAAAGATGTCTCTGCTAAAGCTACCTCCCTTAATCCTAGACATTTGAGAAGAATTTATTAAAAATATTGTTTTCTGCATGACAGAACATTTTAGTACACAGAGTCTACAATACTTTAAATCCACTAAATTTCATTATCTTCATGCACAATATCATATCTAGAAATTTTCCTCAGTAAATATTATTAGCGTGCGGTTGGTGCAGTAAGTCTGGAAGGAAAAAGTCTTATGTAGCTTTGGGAGAGTTATGAGTCACTGCTATTTTATATCCCTATGAGAAAATACTATAAACCATGTAAGTCTCCATCCCAAACCATAACTACGTTAACAGCATTTTGTCTTTCCACAGTCCTCCATGGACTCAGTTGATATGACATTCCCCATTTTTTGTCTTAAATCATTGCATAATTCTCAACGGTGCTGTTCAAAGCTTCTTTATTTCACCCTATTTTTATGCAGTGAATGAATAACTCCTGCAAATAATTTGTACACGGGTTGGGTAAACCATAATATATTTTTGGGACACTGAGATGCAAAGATAACATGTAAAGGCTTTGGATATTTACTGTTACAATTGATATGAAATAAATTTATGAATAAAATGAAATATAAAGGGATAAAGGAAAAAATAGAACAAGCAAAAGCTTCAGGATAAAATATTTTATTTGGAATAGATGGCAGAAGCCTTGAGTTGTGAGGAAAGATGTATTAGACCACGGAAAAAGAAATTTGAGAGAAACTATAAGTCATGTAAAGTCATTAGAGGTAACTGCTGCAGATACTGGAGATGCTGGAGAGAAAAAACTTGTTTTAGCAATGAAGTTCTAAACAGTTGAGAAGCATGCTGTGAGCGCCTTCTAAAAGAACAATGGAAAAGAGCTGGTGCAAATAAATGGCTGCTTGTAAATGTCCACTTAACCTCCCTGCAACAGCTGAAGTGCCTGCAATGATTTTGTACGGGAAGTGAGGAATTTCCAAAAAATTCTTTTCTCCAAATTACAACTAGTATCTATGTATTTTATTTAGAAAGAGGAAAAGAAAGAAAGGAGTTGGAGAGACATGAAGAGAAAAAGCAAATCTGAACCAAAGGAGCAACATGAGCCACTTTTCACTATCTGGCATTTAGATTTCATTAGTACATAACATATGAATTTTAATATAGCCAAATATAAAACCCTTTTGTTACAGAGTATTATTTAAGAACAGAGGTGAAAAGCCATTGCAGATGAAATGTTGGAATTTTTTTCACTGACTCCAATGGTATAATGATTTTTGTCAGAGAGCCTTTCCCCATTTAAAATGGGATGGCATGGGTGAGGGCTGAGGTCTGTACTGCGCGTTCATTGGAAAGGGCTAATATGGATCCACCACTTCTGTATCCTGTCTTCAAACTCTGCTGGGTACTCTGGCCAAGTACCTGTCTTAAATTACCTCTGATTTGTCCATATTTGATTTGTTTATCTAACATTAAAAGCTATTTGAGTCAAAGCTATTTGATGTTCACTATGTAAATTTCCTAAGGCAGTGCATATTTGTGTGTTAAAATTTGAAGTAATTTCCACTTATTACACGTAACAATATTGATTGACTTATAAAGTAGTCTATGGCTATTGTGAGGAACAATATGGAAATGAACTGTCTTACTGTTGCATTTTAATTTAATATGTAATTCAGATTACCAACAGCATTGCAATTTTAATTTTAATATTGTTTGGGGAGTGATGCAAAATGACAGACAACATAAAAATGAGATGGTTTGGAAAAGAGTCATCTGAATCTGGTTGTAGTTAAGTAAAGCTGGGAACATCCTGACCTTCCACACAGCCAGATGTGGAAAATATACTTCAAAGTCTTCAAGACAAACCTAATAACATACAAGATTAATGGATGCTGTTCCTGAAGGACACAAAGGGCCTTATAACCTTGGAATCCATGAGAGCAAGGCATATATGTGAAGTACAAACTGATATTTTTTAAATAATCTGGAAGAGATTATATTTCTTACCTGTAGCTGGACAAATGCTTTAAGAGAGTTTACTATCTCTTCAATTAGTGTTTTCATTTATTTAATTTAGCAATCCTTTAACACTGGCTTCATCTTTTACTCAGGTCATTATGTGCTTAAGTTTTACCAAAGTAAACTAATTATAAAGAAGTGGTTTTAAAATTTTAAGTTAAATATTTACAGAATTTCCATTATTTGAAATTAATGCATGTGAACATTAATTTCCACTTACTGGTGTAGTAACCAGACAACAAACAATTTCATTTCAAATCTAAATTCAGTTAAAGTTTAAAATTAAAAATTCTTCAACTTTTAGCAACTAATGCAAATGAAGGGGTTTTTTTTCAAGCCAGGCTATCACTTAAAAAGCAGAATATTTTGAAAAAAAAAATTATAACTTATTTTATATTACACCCTGATAGAAAAATTAAATTTAGTAGAATTTCTTATTATGAATTCTTCTGCATTTTTCAGCTATTATTTGATTTAAAATGCTGGCATGTAGTAAGATATTCACCATGTTCTAATATAACTATACCTTAAAGAAAGGTGTCTTTTCCTTCGGGTTTCAAATTTAGGGTCCCTTATCTCTGTATCTTTTACTGAGTAGAGCAACCCCAGCCAGAAATGGCTATACAATATTCCTTGTTACAAGGAATAACATGGAAAGGTACGGATACACTTCACAACCAGTCTGCCCAGAGAGGTTATTGACATCAAACTTTTAGCATTTCATCCTCTTCTTTTTTCCCCTTTAAAGAGAGGGGGATAGGGGGAGAAAACCAAAAAGCCCCCCACCAAAACACAAAACCGCAATAACCACAACTCATATCCAGTCAGTTCTACTTTATTCAATAAAATGGAGAAGCAAGTGACTCGAAGAATTGGCAACAAGATATGAAGCTTTTTATCTCCGTGAGAATGATTTGAACACAGCTGAGGTTAATAGTGACTGAAATCTGTCCCCAGGAGACTGTTGCTCGAGTGAAAAGCCTGTTGATCATTTTGGTGCGATGTCAGTGCACTGTGTAAGTGCATCTTAGTAACCAGCGTCACAGCTGTCATCTCTGCAGCGAGGATAGAAAATAATCCTGGGGAATGAAATACTGTCTCAAATAAACCATCCCCTTGGGGGCCCTCAGACACACTGAAATAAAAATGCAGGTGAAGCTTTCACTGTGGCTTTTTCTGATATTGTACTTGCATGTACACATGTGAATTTGCCTGGTTTTGGTCTACAGCAGGAATGAGTGTGCCAGGCACAGCAAGGAGGCCCAAACAGTAACCCATTACACAGGGTCAGCTTTGTTAAGGGATGAGCTTTTAGCAATTCCAGTCATCAGTGCACGTATTTCCATTCAACTATTTATCCTATCCATATCAAGTAAAGAAAAAGTCACTCCTCAACCCCACCTTCTCTGTACTTAAATAAATGAATTTGAAATAGAATTATTGTCAGACAACTCAGCAGTTCTGTAGCTCTAATGGAAGCTTTTCCCCTTGGCCCCTCCTTGCAAACACTTAAGTAAATTAACACAGGATAGACAAAGCCATACACAGATCAAAGGAGCAAATCATACTAAAATGGCATAGGACAATTTTACGTCCTCGTTTTAGACAGAAAATGAACTTTGCTTCTGTTTTCACAAGGTGCAGCCCCACTGTAAAGGCTGTCAGACCAGGATAAATTAACTCTCTTCACCTGTCAGATGATCTGTGCACCTATTCCCCTTCAACAGGACATTTATCTGGCGTGCGGAAACAGAAAACGTGCTCCAATTTGGCTTTTCAAATACTAAAATAATTTAAAATAACCTAGCTATGATGCCAAGTTCTCTCCATCGTATACCCACTTCACCTGTATCTCCAAAGCACCTTATTCAGAAAAACCAAAAATCTGCTGATAATTTCCACACTGTTCTGTATTTCTTCTTTGCCTGTTTCTACTTTCCTCCACAAAGACCTGGATTTCTTAAATGGTGGAGGTTACAACTCTCCCCACTGATATCTTTATGCCTCATTTTCAGGTGATAACATACTGTGTTGCTTTTCCTTGTCTGTAGCTCTGAATTTTTAGAAGTTAATATGGTTTATTGTCTAAATATAGGTATAATTGTTCTACTGAGGAACAAGACAATTCTTCAGTTGTTCTGAAAACTCCTTAACAGCTGCAAGAGCATAACCAGGATTGCCCTCTCATGAGCAATGCGAGTGCACAGTGCTCAGGAAAAAAAAACCAAAAAACAACAAACAAAAACCACAGAAGTGGGGCTTTTAGTTATGGGAAGAACTAAGCCTCCAGAAAAATATATATTTGGCATCTCAGACAATCCCCATCAGCAGTAGAGGCATCCCCAGCTGGGAACTGCCATGCTACAGCCCAGCAGCAGAATTTATAAAAGTAGAGACCGGCAGTGGTTTTTTGCCCCTTTTCAGGATGGAAGCCAGTGATTCTCTGATACCATCTCCAGAAAACATTGTGTGAGCGTGGCTGCTGTTTTTCCCAGCTGGGGAAGCACACAGCAGTGTGTGGGCAGAACAACCATACGCCTCACAGCCGGCCAGCTATGGAAGCAGATAAATTGTCCTTCTCAACAGGGGAGGTCGAGATTTCTCAGCCCAAAACAAACAGTCTTCCTCTGCTTAATAGCCCTTCAGCTGGGATTCATTAAGGAGCAGATAAGAATAACATGATGACGGCTTGGAGAGGAGTATTTTACATCTTTGCTTCTTCTCTGTGCTGGAAGGGGCTTTGCTGAGCTTGAAGGCAACTGCCTGCCTGGAGCTGTGCCAGAACAGACAGTCTTCCCTCCCCAGCACGGTCAAACAGGCATCTGACTTACATTGCCCCAACTAAGAGAGCTACTTGAGTTAAATACCTTGAGGCAGGGACCTGATTAATTTCAAGGCCTCTAAGGTCCTGCTGGTTACAGGAATGGTTTATCTCACATTTGCAAAAGGCATGGTCAAAGGTAGGTTTGAATGCATGGCATCCCTTCAGTGTTTGCTTTTCTTTAAGCTGGCACTTCTTGCTGCTTTATGAGGAATGTATGTAGCCAAAAAAAGGGGACTCAGCAACTACTCACAATCACTTCAGCAGCATCTTTTAAAGGAACAGAGAAGAGGGTCACTTCTTGTTTGTGTGTGTGGTTTTGATTTATTTTTAATAATCTTCATGTTTGCTAAGTTGGTGGCACAACACAAGTTTCTTCAGAGTGGTGTCTTTGCATGGAACTTTGAAATGTCAAAAGCTGAGGCGCTGTGAAAAAAACATCTATAATTATAATTCATAATATTCCCTGCAAAATGCTTCAGGCCCAAAAAAATAGTCAAACAAGACAACCAGACAAGTCCACTGTGATCTTACTTCAGCTTATGATGGCTGGCCCCCCCACTGAACCATCCCCATCCTAAATGATGCAGGCTAACCCTCTTTCTTTCTCATTCTCTTTATTTTGTCCTCCTCTCAAATCAAAACTTTTCATCATCTGCTGTTTGGCTGCTGTCTTTGGAGTGGAGGAGGTTTAGTTGGTTTTGTTTTCCTACTGGCTGTGTGACTTTAGCAGCAATCCTTCTTTAAAATTATTGTTCTTCATTTTTGAATGACTGATTTCTTGCTACATACATGACTCACATCAGCGTTCACTTGTGAGATACAAGTGAGTGTTGGAGGCCTTTGAAACGGCAAAAGTGAGTCCATGCCAGAGGAGGACACCCAAAACTCGGGTGCTGTTTGTTCCTTGGGACATCAGGGCACTGAACAGGAAGTGGAACAACCTCATTTGCAGCCTTCCACTCTCCATATTTCTCTTACTGTTCCTATTACACCAGAATGAAAACCAGGTGCTTATCAGCTTATAGTTTGCTTTGCTGATTGTGGTTTTGGCAGATGAATGAGATTTCCTCTTCTGTGCTTCTTGTATTTCCCACAGTACCAAAGTCTATTAGAGGGGAAGAGTACTGAATATTAATTCCAGACACTGCATTGTAAAGTTGTACCTGGCACTCCTGTTCAGATGCATTAACATTCCAGTTCAAATACATTAGTATTCCCAGACCCTGGTCTGACCTCACTTGTGCTGATTTTACACTTATATAACTGCTGACAGCTCAGGAGTTGTCCTTAATTTACACTGAGCTGCTTTTACTGCATGTTTGCAATGTTTACAAATGCTTGGTTATTTACCGTACTTCTATTTATCATCCTATTTTGTAAAGAAGATTTGTATCATTTATCTTGCAAGGCTGTGGCATGCATCACAATAGATAGCATATTTTTTATTCTTTTCCTTACAGTTTGATTTCTTTTCATTCTCTCTTTTAATAGTCTTTCTCTTAATCATCCTTCTTAATCAATATTCCCATAACTTATGTAAAACATTTGCTCTCCATTGTTCTGCATCCCTTTCTAGATCTGCTAAAACATTTCTCATGTGAGGACCAGAAATGTTCAATGGCTTTCAGTCATGATGAAAGGCAGCAGCAGAATAGCAGAATAGGGACAACCAGCTTCCCAACTCTGAGCCAGGAGATTGCTTTTCCTTATGCTTTTCACTGTTCTTGGCTGCCTTGAATCCCCTAAACTTCTGCGTTGAATACGTATTCGCCAGAAACTGATGAATAAATCACTTGTCCTGTGACCAGTCAAATTCATGTGCTCTTTGCTTTCCTTCATTTATTTATACCCAGGGGGAATAAAATTACTTTTATTCTGAGTTTCTAAAGCAAATTAAAGGTAATTGACAGCCCTGTGCTGCTTGCTACTGCTGATTATTGAATGAGAGTGAAATGAACTGAAAAGCAGTATTTCTAGACTGATCTTGTCTAACTTCCATTTTTCTACAGCTGAAGGATTGGATTTATTAGCATTCTTCAGGCTTTAGCTGAAAGGGAAGGAAACAGAAAAAAAAAAAAAAGAAATTATCTGTGAAAATCCTCAAGTTTATTTTTTACATATGTATTTTGAATGCATTCTGGAGTTTCTGATAAAAACATGTAGACCAGATAAGACCAGCAGGAAATAACAACAAAAAAATCTGAGACAAAATATTAGATAACTCTTGGGAGTAATTTCCTCAGAATCAGACAAGTAGTTCCAACATATATTTTATCTTGTTTAGCATGTTTTTAGAACAAAACATAAATTGTCTGCATGTAAGTGCTATTTCATTACAAGAATAATACTAAGGAGTTATGTTCTTACTATAGCCCTGTATTTTCTTGTCAGCTGCTGGCACTCTTTAATACCTTTTTTCCTGATTTTTTTGTGCAGTGATTCAAATACAGCTACTGTTTTGAGCTGTTTTGTGATTTGATTTGAAGTATATTCAGCTGTTTCTCATTGGTTTACAGTAGCTGAATTATGTAGTATATGCTTCTTGGGTTCTTTGTTTTACCAGAATTGCCTAAATTGCTCACCAACTCACCAGCCTGAAATTTGCTTCCAAGAAATCCATGCTACGTTATGCATTTTCACTTTTGTGTTTCATTGGGGTTTTTTGTAATTTAAAAAATTCCATTTTTTTCCATAGGATGAGCATACAGATTCCTGTGTAGAATTATCCACCTGTGTATGAAAATTCAGACTTAGGAGAATTCCCAGCCTGCCACCACCCATAATCCTGCAGTCAACTATGAGTAATTACAGTTGATCAAATGTTTTCTATACACAATTTGTGAATAGTAAGGGACAGATTTGAATGTGGTAATCAAATTCCAACTCTGCTGACATCAAGGGAAGGAGGTGAATTGACAAGTATTGACTACAATGCTCTCCCACTAAAGTCTTTGACATTAAACTATTCACCATTAACAGGCACTGATAACTTCTATTGTATCTCACAATTAGAAGAGTTCTTTTCCATTCTAAAGGTGCTAAAATATTCCAAAAGCTCTTACCTATAATCTCCAGTAGTCATATTGGAGTTTTAGTCATTATTATTATTATTGCTGTTAATATTACTGCTTCTAAAGCTAGTTTTATTCTCTAATCTGTTGCAAAATCATGAACAAATAATGCAGAATATATTATTTCCTGTCATGCCATTATTTCTAGGACTGACAGCAACTTATTTTAAATTACTGAGTCCTGAGAACACCCGTTTTCTTTAGAGAGTTTATCAAATATAGTAAACTATGATTAGCAAATGCTAATCATTTGTATGAACTGGAGAACTGATGTTTAATCAAGTTAATCTCACTGTCTATAAAGAAGCCTTTGACATATTTTTTAAAAAATGATTGTATCTTTTAGGGCATTTTATCCCTCAGGCTGCAAGATAAAAAACCAGGCAAACTGGCTTGTCTCTGATAGTTGACAATATTAATTCTGATAAATTTATTTGCAAGAAGCACCTAGGTTGGTGTTGTATGGCAAATGTAACTCCCAGCTATTGAAAGGGATGTAGAAGGCATCCTGGGATTTAGAGGCCAGTCTGTAGTCTGTGATGAAGCACAAGAACATTGTGCTCTTATTCTCTGCACACACACCAAAGTTAGTGAGATATATGCATTTTGTGGGGGAGTTAATGTATAAGAGATGATCATCATGCATCAAACATGCAAGGCATTGCTTAGTAACTTTACTCCGACAGTTTGCCATAGAAACAAAGATATAAATTCCAGAAAATCTAAAGAAAATAATTAGCTGCAATTTAATTTAATAAGATTAATAAGATTGTTATTTACTATTTACCGTGTTGTGGCCTCTGCTGTTTGATTTATGAGAGATAAATTGGTTCTCTTTAATACCATATTTTGACTTTTTTTTAGGCAGACTTGCTAATGTCACATTGTACCTAAAAACATGTTGCTCTACAGTGAGCAAATCCTTCCTTGCCTGAGGCTGTGGGCCTTCAATTTCTCAAAGTCAAACTACATAACCACTGCAGTCCTTAAAATATGTACCAAGTCTTGTAAGTTGCTTTTTCTACCACTGCTACAAATGATGGCCCCTCTTTCTCAGATTCTTTGAAAATTTACTTCCGCCCAGAGAAGAATAACTTTTTGTAATACTCCAGGGAAAGGGATTAGCCGTGACCTGAAGGTCCTGGAAAGTTCTCTGAATGCTTGTGTGGGCAGTTTCAGTAGTGCACATAGCACAGGTTGAGAAGCACCACAGAAATCAGGATTAATCAGACTAATCAGACATTACTCAGAGCCGTGAACCTGTTCCTATAGAATTCCCAAAATAAGCTAAGATGATTCAGGGATATCTTGCACCTAGGAGCCTTGTTGTCTTGTCTCAGTGACTATGTGATTTTACACTGATAATCAATTAGCAATGATGAAATCATGGCCGTTTTTTGTTTTATTGATGAATAAACGACTTTCACATTCAAAACTAATAAAATGAGGATAATCTAAATGAATACAGCTACTCCTTTTCTGGGGAGAGGATGGATAAGAGATTAATGTGTCAGTATTCTACATTTAAGTGGGCAAAATTATAATCTGATTTCCTTCAGGTATAAAAAGCCTTGCATGTGATCTGTATTGCAAGGATCACTTAGGGTTTATGTGAAAACAGTTCAGAATATCATGGTTCAGTCCTTTCTTCTTTCTAACTGGATTGGAGCATATTCAGCCTCAGCTGAATCTTTACTTGTATAACTATTATTATGTCACCTAAGAAATTTTTCAATAGAATACTCCTGAAAAGCTCTTTCCACGGGAAAAAAAAAGACCATTAAAAGAATCTGGAAGATTAAGAAAATTCAGTGGTCTCCTAAATAGTTTACTGAAAGACTGATCTTCAGAGTCCAGAAAACAATAATCACGAAGCAAAGGCAATAGAATAGAATACAAACAAAATAAATCTGTTTAAAACAGATTACACGGAGGTCAAACATTTGCATTCCAATTTCAGTAAAGTCACTGGCAGTGCTGTCACAGTCTTCAAAGACTAAAGAGCAGGATTCCTGGAAAAGAAATTCCACTTTCTGTAAAGTGATAAAAATTATGTAAAACACATGGTTACTGCAAATAACAAAGTGGGATAACACACATTTTTTTACCATTAATGGAAAAAACTTTGCAACTTTTCAGTAAACAAAGACTGCATTGTTATTGATGCTGTTATCTAAAATTAAACTTTGAAGATATTTGTCCCTGTTAGTGGAGGAACAAACATTCTGACATTGATGTGGTGTGGAACAAAGTTGTAAAACTGTATTTGTTATTATGTATATTTACAGATGAGAAATGGAGTAAAAAATACTTGAATACTTAAATATCCTTCATGTGTTGTTTATAGGAATTCTAAGTATTTAATGATGAAAAAAGAAAGTTTATTTTAGATTTAGTAATAAAATCAGTAGTTAAATGCCTCCAAATCTCAATACATGTAAAAACACCAAATTGTGAGTACTAAAGGGGACTAGACAAAGGGGACAAACGTGTGGCATCAGTAGTTATTTTATGACAAGGGGCTGGACTTTGGAGATTACACTTCTGAGGTCAATGAAGTCAATTGCATCTTGCACTACATGCAGCCTTCCTTGATCCTGTGTCTGGGGAAATGAAGAACCTTGAAATTAGTCCCATATACCAATGGACCTTGTAGGAGTGTAAAACAAAGAAATGGTCCTCTTCAGCCTGAGTTCTAATCCTCTAAGCCTACTTTAAGGTTTCAGATTTATTTTGTCTCAGAAGGCAATAAATCAAAGAAAGTAGCTTGCAATATTTTTCATGTGCGCACCAAAAAAAAAAAAAAAAAAGAAATATCTCACCACCGACAAAAAAAAGAAGAATCACCTTGTCTAGCCATATGCTCTTATCTGGTCTGGGTTAAATATCAGTGCTGGTTAGCCTTTGTTTCTTAAAATAAATGCAAGAATTCCATCTCCTCAGTAGACATAATTTAATTTTATCAGCCTGAACTGATGTGTTCAGTCCAATTGATTCTCCTATTAAGGAGGAAAATGGCTTTCCTCATATCTTTGATGTGTTCAGACCTGGTGGGAACCTGCATGGCCATCAAAGACTACTACAGCACTGACACTATTGAACAACTATCACAAGCCCACTGCAATGATCTTTAAATAAGGTTGCTTTTTATTACTTGTGCTCCCAGTAGGCAAAAAAATAGATTGAACCAGGATGAAGCAAACTGCTCTGTTTAGTTGGTGCAAAAAACCAAGAGTGGCTGAGGTGGATAAATTACATCTATTTTTTTTAAATTAATGCACAGCAGCTCTTTCGTAGGTAACAAAGGGAAAGGTAAAAGGTTATTGCCCAAGACATTGATAGTTTTTCCCAGTGCAGAAAGAAGGACTTGTGAAAATAAAAGTTCCGCTTTTCTATGACAACTCTAGAAGCAGGAAACTAACCTTGTGCCCCACTTCTTCTGTAGAGCTCCAGCATTTTGCTTCAGCAGACTTTACAGAACACGGCCCAGGAAGTTTGCTCACCCAGAAAATTGTTCAACTAATCAGAATTGAAGACCTTTCCAAAGCTTAACCTATCCCAGAGTTTCAAAATTCCATGAGGAATTAACCATGAAGAGCTGAGCCTACATGTCAGTCACAGAGGCACACCGATGCCAGGAATGGTGTCTGGCCGCCCACAGCTTCCCCACCAAGTCCATCCCCCTCTTCTTCCTCCAGACAGCTGGGCCATGTGAGACCAGTTCAGTTAGAATCAGCCTGGCAGGTCCTGCATTATAAAATAATCATAAGAAGGCAGATAGAGCAAATGAAAAAACTACGCATCTGTCATGGTGGATGGACTTCTGAGGACAGGATTTTTCCACAGCTTTGCAAATAAGCACAGCCATGCATGCTCTCTCGGGCTGAAGGCAGACATATGAATGTTCCTGCCTTATGGATCTCCTCTCTACCTGCTAACAGTTGATTTGTATAATGCTGTTTGGTATCTTTCACTGATTTCTATTCTCTTAGCAGCAAACAGTGGAAGGATGTGGCATTTGAAGTTGTTTCTATTTTCAGGTGTTGGGACATGGGGGATCTATAGGAAACAGGCACGGGAGCAAGCACGCTGGGATTAGGCTACAAGATGTTCAGCCTGAATACTGGCATTTCCCTTAAAGTCAGAGACAGTCTAAAGAACCGGTTTCCTCCTCACTTGTCAGTGTACCCAGACTAATGTCAACAGGAGTCTGAATCTTGGGGTTTCAGCTGCCTCACTCCATTTTTTTTTAAACTGATGTATGTATTTTCTGAGGCTTTAAATTAACAGCAAAAAATCTATGTCAGGTTCTTTGTACCAATATGGTAGCTTTCATTTATAAAGATGCCCAAAATCCATCCTGTTAAGGAAGCTTTAGAATTTTCCAGTTTATGGCAAAAAGAATTTTGGAGTGAAACTTCCGGGCAGTGAGAGGGGAGCAAACTGGGAAGCCTCAAAGTTACTGCCTGCCATATGAGAAATGAAACTCCTGTTGTATTGAAACAGAGAAAATTCAGACATTATTTGAATTCAGAATTATACTGAATTCAGAATTCATTATAAATCTGTCACTTTTGCAGAAAACATCTTCTAAATCCATTTCATATCAGGAATAATATTTAGGAGGTTTTAAATAAATATACATGAAATATAATAATTTCCCCATGATTCTCTCAAAGTATATGCAGTTTGGGGACAATTTGGAAATCATCCATTTCATAACCAACTAATATGGAGCTATACAAAAACCAAAGAAACCCTGAAAATCCAACAAAAATGCAGCAGAAAAAAAACCAGTGATTTAACCTGAAACAAAACTTTGGGACAAACATTTTCAGTCCCAATAATTGCCATTTACTGCATTTGAAAGTCAAGTCTCTCAAGTGCCACTAACTTTAAGTAAGTTCTGTCTTGAACTTTTATATAAACACAAAGAATTTGTGATATTTAATTTTTGGTATCTCAACAAAATAAAAAGAAATAGGAGAGGTGATTATTCTATAAAGTCTCAAGACCCTGTTATTTATTTTCTGTCATCCTTACTCTGTCTCAAATATTTATACTTTCAGAAGCAAAGATAAATGTCCTTTGGTATATGCATTCCCATATTGTTCCAAAAAAAGAGTTTGACTATAAAAATCAATATGTAGCTGTTGATACTGGATAATGATTTACTATATTTTTTCAGTATGAAATTCCCTATTTAGGTTTTGAAAGCCTATTTTTTTTCAAAATAGAATATGAAATTAATTATTATTCATTTAACAACGTTTGTTGTTGTAGTTCAGACTGGGTCTGGCTACACCTCATTATAAGTGTTCCACGTCCAAAAATTTAATTTCTCTGTAAGAACATATACTAAACACTTCCTCTACAAATATATTTAATTTAATGAGTTTTTACTACCTGATAAACAGTAAGCTACAGTATATTTCTTTCCAAAGCAAATGAAAAATAGCGGTTTCACGTCTTTTAATGGTACGTAATAAAACACTAATCTCTTTTAGACATGGAGTAAGTACATCACAGAAGATACCTGTCATCTTCATCATTTTACTAAAAAATCCAAAGTCATTATTAATTTTTTCTACATTAATTATGATAGCCATTAATCACAATGATCTTGCTTATCATTCAGATTACTAGAAAGAATATTATAGCTTGGAAATTCAGTATTTTATTCCAAGAGGATTAAGTCAATTAAGGTGACTCAAAGCCATTATTTTTATAGCAATATAATGTCCAATTTTCACCTTGATTAATAGTTTATAGCTTGAATCTTTTACTAGGTTTCCACTTTGTTTGATTTGTGGAAAAATGCAGGTTTTGCAATTTTTTTTTTACTTATGAATATTTCAGCCCAATGGGAAAAAACCAGTGCCTCTTAAAAACTGAGCACATGAAATTACAATGAGGCAAAACTTGCATGTGTTTTGTCTGGATAGACCAAACAGAATTCTCATTACATAATAGGGAGCATTTTACCCAGACTTATTTCAAGTACATCTAGGACACATAGATAGAAAGAATTCTGAAGACAGGTCCCAGCATGTTGTATGACAGATAATACCATATCCAGTGCACTTTCACATTCAAGCAGAGGCCACATCTAGTTCATTTTAACTTAATATCTCTGTATATGCTTCTCCACAAATGAAATTGTAAATCTTGTAATTTACTATCGTAACAAGAAATGCTTTGCTCCAAAAATATATTGGCAAAGAAATGTCCTTCAACAGCAGGTGAAAGGTGTGGATAATATTCCATATAAAAAGACTTGACAACTCAAATGACACCCCAAGCACTTGAGAGCATAAATATTTAAGATATCTTCTTATTTCAATTCCAGTTTTAGTACAGTTCTTACCTTCCTTCATTGCACACAAATATTGCTGGTGACAGATTCTGCACCTGGGATGTGGATGTGGATTCTTCACCTGGATGTATGGACAGACTGGGGAATGAGAGGCTGGAAAGCAGTGCCACAGAAAGGGAGCTGGGGATCCTGGTCGATGGCGAGTTGAACATGAGCCATCAGTGCCCTGGCAGCCAGGAGGGCCAACCTGGGGTGTCTTGGGGGGCAGGAGGCCCAGCATCGCCAGCCAGGGAGGAGATTGTCCCGCTCTGCTCTGCTCTGGGGCAGCCTCAGCTCGAGTGCTGCGGGCAGTTTTGGGTGCCACAATGTAAGACATAAAGCTATTAGAAGCATCAGAAGGAGGGCTACAAATATGATGAAGAATCTTGAGAAAAAGCCATACAAGGAGTGGCTGAGGTCACTTCATCTGTTCAGCCTGGAGAAGAAGAGACTGAGGTACCTCACTGCAGTCTGCAACATTCTCAAGAGAGGAAGCAGAGGGGCAGGTACCAATCTTTTCTCTGTGGTGACCAGTGACAGGACTTCTTAACAGCATGAAACTGAGTCAGGGGAGGTTTAGTTTATATACCAGGGGAGGGGTTTTCATGCAGAGGGTGATTGGGCACTGGAACAGGCTCCCCAGGGAAGTGGTGGCAGCACCAAGCCTGATAGAGTTCAAGAAGCATTTGAACATTGCTCTCGTGGTGTGATTCACATGTTGTGATTCTTGGGCTGCCCTGTGCAGGACGAGGAGTTGAACTTTGATGATCCTTGTTAGTGCCTTCCAACTCAGAATATTCTATGATTCTACAAGTCTGTGAGTGGCCTTAATAAAAGTTTTGCACAAAATTCAAATCCTCTGAAGTTATTTATTCAGTGCTAACACAAGCCTATTTGTTCCATTTTGTCGTGTGGTAATGACACCATCACAAAATCATCCACGATGAATTTGTTCATCCATGTAGTCCTGCTCAAATCAATGTGATATTTCTTACCTGCACAACTAAGCATGCAAATTTGCAGTACTGCTGCCTGCTAAAACAAAATCCTGCTTGACACAAGTGTTAAAAGTCGACATCTTATTTGCTGTTCTAAAATGTGGTATCAAATAACTTGTATCAGAATAAGAGATTTCAAAATTTTGTTGGACGTGAAAAGTGAAGCTGAAAAACAGCAGAAACAAGGTGACATTTGAACTGCAGAGAAATCTGTATCAAATCTTCATTTGTTTCAATGAAACAGCAGTTCCTCCACACACTATAGTAAATCAGAAAGACTAACTGTGAATTTCAGGCACCCTACAACTTTGCTGAACACTCTGAAGTATTTCATAAAATCCCCCAAAGCCTCTGAGAAAAGGTATTGGGAAATAGCTAAAAGAGTCAAAAGTGAAAAGAGAAATGAGAGAAAGGAGAAAAAAAAGAGTCACTCACCCAGAAGAGCAGACGTCAGGGCTGAAAACAGGTGAGGTGCACTGACAACTATAGAAAGAGAGAGGTCTTGCTTAGTCAGAGCTCTTTTCTCCTGTGAATGAGCAGAAAAGAGAGAATGACTGAGCAGCTCTTTTCCACTTTTATTTAGGATGCTGTTGAGATATGAGTATGTTTTGACTTTTTAGACTTTTGACATAAGTGAAATTAGTATGGTGTAAAAGAGAAGTTTCTTTATCTGAAAGAAAGTCACATGTATCACACTTCTTATGTTGTAAACTTCTAAAGATTAAAACATGTAAACAGTCAGAAGCCTTATCCCGTGTAAATCAGATCTAGACTGGACAAAGGCACCGCTGAATACACTGAACAATGCCAGATTGCACTGCTGAGAAGTTGCACTGGATGACCTACTTGGCCTTTGCTGCCTTTAAATTATGTAATTCCTCTTAATACTTTGTTAAGGTTTTGAGACAAAGCCAAAGGCTCCTAAAAACATTTGCCAATCCTTTTAAGAGAGCAAAATGAATAAACCCTCAAAGATCATCCCAGAAAATCTCTGTGGCTGGTAGAGGAGAGAGTGCTCCTTCAGGGAGGGCTTTCTTTTCCCCCTTTTTATTGAACTTTTCCTCTGAAATGCATCTGGGGCAATGTTTTATAAATGCCTCTTAGCAATATTTTTAAATCCCTGCCAGAATGAGATGCACAACTGCTGCTGGAGGGACATGAGTGGAACTGAGCAGAAGGGTACCAGCAGATGCCTGCAACAGTGGTGGCTTGGTGTGGTAGCAGCTACCCCCACAGGGTGCAGACAGTGCAGAAGAGGGGCACAGGAACCGCAATACCAAAAGCTGTGCCTGTGGTCGGGAAGCGTCAAGGAGCATGAGCCTGGGCCAGGAAGGGTATGGAAAATATTTGGGCAGAGAACAAGGAAGGCTTTGGGATGGGAAGAGTTCAGTGATGGATGGAAAAAAGATGGGCTAGAAGGTCTTAGAGCAGCTCTGAGGCTGAAAAGATAAGGGACAGGAGTCCTGAGGCAACTGAGGGAAAGCTGGGAGGCCACTACTCTTTTCAGCCTCTCAAAAAGACCATGCTGGCAAGAGCGCTTCATGCTCCTACTTAATGTCAATGTGCCAAATTCCCTGGGCACTTTTGGGGTAGCTCAGACATAACCAAACTGCATAAGGTTTTCTCATCAAGACATACCACAGTTCCTCACAGCATGTCTAGCAAGACAGTAGTAGTATTTACCCACTCTACATAGTCTGTGACATGAAATATCATCTTAGTCCAAAATGTACCCTATAATGCACTCACTGCACTAGTTAGTATGTGTCACAAAATACCACAAATGAGCTTGGAAGATAGTGGGAAAGTAAAGCTCCTAGAGAGCCTCACACAACAAAAGAACAAGGCATAGTGTGTGAAGGACCTCACTGCTGTGCAAGCCATGAGGCATATCTGACCTGCGTGTATGTCAACAGCAGTAGATTAATCCAAAGATCCTGGGACCCACCCAGAAAGAGGTTGCCCTGAAAGGGCAATTTGTCTTTGATTTATTGGTGGCCTCATGCATTTTTCACTCTTAATAATTGACTGACCTGGGCTACATCTCATGCAGGTCTGTCCTTTAAATTGAAAGAGGGTAGATTTAGATTAGGTATTAGGAAGAAATTCTATACTTTGAGGTTGGTCAGATACTGGAACAGGTTGTCTAGGGTAGATGGATGCCCAGCCCAAGAAGTGTTGAAGACCAGGTTCAATGTGGCTCTGAGGAGTCTGGTCTAGGGGAAGGTGTCCCTGCCCATGG